>JAJJMB010001870.1:404172-605860 GCA_023531105.1 Papaver atlanticum
GTCCCTTCGAGTCGTTATTGGTTTAAAATAAAGACTAACGACTCCATTGTCTCCTTCAGAGTCGTCAATTTGGGTACTCTATCACCTACCGACTCTTCCATACCAAAAATTGTTGATCTCCTGGATTTTTTTTGTTGGTTAGAGTCGTTATTTGTATAAATAAAGATTAAGGACTCTCACATGTTTTGCCTTTAACGGCTATTTGTGAATATACTTTTCCCAAAAAAAAAAGAGCCGTTGGGATATTTTGTATATATAGATACGGTGATCAATTAGTAAATACAACCGAAAACGATCAAAGTAAATCATTTTTTCAATGTCAAGTCCATCATCAAATAACAATTCAATTAAAAACATACTTAGAAGATGCAAGCGACCAACCAAATCAATATTGACAATGGAAGAAGAAATACGTAAAAGAAGCATGCGACCTACGAAAAAACCATTCACTTCATCGTCATATCCTACGAAGGAAGAAGAAGAGATGCACGAGGCCAAAAAATGAGGCGAAGAACAATTCCATCTCCGGGAAGTATGCAAACAAGTCGAGGAAGAGACCGAATGGGTCAAAAATTATTACATCGTCAAAGATCTTCCCGAAGAACATCAACATGAGAGTATATTTTGGAGTCAAGTTGGTAGGAGTCCTTTTGTTAAGTACAACAAGAAACTACGCTATGATTATGAACCCTCCCACATTCGTGATAGGACAATTCACGCAAGTACAACGAGTTTCTCACGAGGCATAAATGGGATAGGCGTGTGCCCAGGCTGCATATACCAAATGGAGAGGAGAGCCGTTTTATCACATCGAAGCCGCAATGGTAATTCAATCTCGCACCAGGAAAATGAATAATATGTAATTTATTGAGTAAGATTTATGTTAGACTTGATGTATTGTAGTTTCAACTAAATGGAGTTTACATTTATTCTGAATAAATGGAGTTTCTTTTTATTCTGAACAAGGGTCGTTAGCCACCTAGAAGTAGCAAATTGACGACTCCACGGTCGTCAATATACTTATTTCAACCCTAATGACTCTTGTTGTGGATTTCAAAAAATCCGACCGTTGGGGTTTCCTTCTATAAAATACAACCCCCTCCTCTTGAGAAAATGACCCAAAACATTCCATTTTCTACCAAAATACTTCAACTTTTAGTGGCAATGGCAGAATGGGAACCGTATGAAGATTTGTGTCTCGTTAAATCGTTTGCTAATACATTTCGTGAACATCCGAATGAAATCTATTCCATGTTTTGGAAGAGAGTTAAAGAGTTCTTTAACGGGCGAACCGGGAATCCCAATAACCGCAAGTGAAGAGACTTGGTTTTTCGATTCAACTACATGAAAAGTTCAATGCGAGAGTATGTTAAAGTTAGGAATATGGTGTACGAACATCATCCACAAGCTCCTCTTAGGGAAAAGTAAGTAATCCGATAATATTCATCGTTAAAAGTTCGCATCGTTAAAAGTTCGCATACTAAAGTTTAAGAATTCATTGAATTTCAGCTGGAACGTTTCAATGGTCTATGAAGAATTCGTAATGGGGAAAGTAAGTTTATTCACCACAAAGAATATACCACGTTGTACCGACGTGCTAGGAGGTTCATCGACGAACATTTGACGCGTCAGATTCTAGAATACCCATATTAACTCTTATGTAATGCGAGATTGATGTAATGTTATTTTCTTAATGAAATCAAAGTCCATTTTCGTTCCAATTTAAAGTTTCAAAAATGGATCGTTGACTTACAGAATATACCTAATAACGACTCTATCATAATTTTCATAATAACCCTCATTTTTTATAAGGTCGTTAATCCACCAGATTAACGTATGACGACTCTCCCTTAGAGGGTCGTTTATTGGATAAGAAAAATATTGACGACTCTAAGAGGTCATTTTCTTGTTGATTTCCTGGATGTTTTGGATCCAAGGAGTCGTTAGTTTACAATTTTAATATAATCACGTCTCTTTTTATATGGTTAGAGTCGTGATTATGCAAAATAGTTCACTGACGACTCTACATATCACCCAGTTATATCAATTTGTGTGTATTAGGGTCGTCAACCTACTAAGTTTAATAATGATGACTCTGACACTGGGAATTTTTTGGGAACTTGTTGGCACTAGGGTCTTTATTCGGTTAAGTATGTTGAGGACGAGTCCAACACATTGACAATCATTTACAACTTTCCAATGTGAGGCTCGTCATCATTTCTACAATCATTTAAAGATAAAAACTTTCAAGCATCCTTCTAAATTCTTAAGTAAGCAAAAGTGTTTTAACAAACCATCCAAACCAAACACATAGTATCTAAGAAACATGAGTTCATGTCGACAATCCTAAAAGAAAAGTAAAACCGAGTTCAACCATTAAAACTATAAAACATCTCCTCACCCACGAGTACCACCTCCACCCTTGCCTCGACCTCTCTGACTTTCCTGACTTGATGATGACTTTCTTTTCTTAGAAGGACCCTGTGTTGGGCTGCCCCTTGGAGAACCACCTTCTTCTCCGATAGTTTGTTCATCATCATATTCGCTTCCTTCACCCCGTTGAGCACGTTCTTGTCTTAGTTGGCTAGCTGTTTTCCTGGTTCGCTTACATTGCTTAGCCAGATCAGCAAACATTTTCTTCGCTTGTGGATATTCAATATGTTTGCAGTAATTAGCATACTTACGATGTCGCTCAGGTTCTATCACTTCTCCTTTGTCGGCTGAGCAACAAAATGCCTTGATAAGAATCTTCATTCGTTCCCTCTATTTGCATTCAAATACCAATTCATATTAACAAGCTTATATTTGTAGGTATATGATTAACAAAATTACTTAGGAAAAATACTTACCACAAGCTTAAGAATGGTAGAATCATCTCTAGTATCGGATGTAGAAGCCGAGGAGGATGCTTTGTTGCTCTTCTTACCGGTAGTAGTATCTATCCTTATCACCCGGGGGTGAGAGAAGCCTTCGTACCATCGCATGTAATCTTCACTTACCTCGTGACCTTCATTCACATGCTCCCAAAAAGAGATGTCTACCCTCCTCTTACCCTTATGCCTATCATTCCAATGCTTGGCCTTAGGCTAAGGTTCATAAACAATATTAATCGTTTTTCCGTCCGCCTTGCATTTGTCTAATTTATATTTGAACGGTGGTACATAGTCCAGATTGGGTGAATCTTGAATATACCCAAGCTGACGCATTATTCTATTTGGATTATACATTGAATATCCGTAAGGGTAAAACAAAGGACCATGGTAATATACGAGATCTTGGATTCCTCCATCTCTATCTTCCTTATACGGATCAAAGTTTACCTCTTCGGCTGTCATGTTGTCCAATTTATGACTCATGGCTATCAAGTCCTCCTTTTGCGATTCCTCCTTATCCTGAGACCCACTGAACTTGTATCGGGTTCCTTTTGGTTTAGTATTGTCCCATGTTGACTCCAATTCGACGTCTTCATCGTCTTTGATCAATGAAGGGAAATGCTCGTAAATCCACACCTAAAATAACAGTAAAACAATTAAAAAATACAATAAATTTTAAAACACGGGACACAAAATAATACACACACCCAACAATTTTAATGACTCCAATTACCTGAAGTAGAGCCAAATTCCCGTTAATTTGAGAAGTTCGTTCCCGGGATGCCTTTGCTAGCTGTGCATTCAAATGTGCCACTATGGCAGTCCCCCACGAGTACCTACTCACCTCGTCCAAATGATCCAAAAGCTGAAGAAGGTTGACGCTAACTCTGTTTCCTTTGCTATCGGGAAATATAACAGATCCAAGGACGTACAAAAAAATATGCGGCCGCCGTAGCACGAACTTCCATATCAGAGAGGAGATTATTGTCTCCGTCTTTCTCTAGTGAACCAGCATACATCTTTCTAAGGGGCTTAAGCTTGAATTCTTTCTTTGGGTACTTCTTTCCCGGGACGAAATGTCCATTCGTCGTCGCTTCATCCCAACCAAACAACTTCAAGGTGAGTGCATAAATTTCTTTCCAAGGTAGGTTTTTCTTGAACTTGTCACTGGTGGATTTTCCCACCACTTGCAACCCTAAAATCTGTTCTGCATCGTCTGGAGTCACTGCCATCTCGCCAAAAGGAAATTGGAATGTAGAGGTTTCACCATAAAACCTCTCGGTGAAACATGATACTGCGACCTTGTCATACGTAATGACGGAGTTCTCAACCGCAGCATACAAACCTGACTTTTTAACAATCTCTCTCACTCTTGCACATTCACCTTCTAGCGGCCATTTTGACATTTTTACATATGAAGATTGGCGTCTAAAAAGACGTGTGGCATTCTTATGATCCTACAAAAAAGAAACAAATAAAAATCATATATAAGAAACTTAATATATCAACAAATCATATGAAAAGCAAAGTTTCGATTGTCTCATAGATGGTACGAGCCCAGGTGCTCTTAATCCAAATAAAACTTCTCAGCCATCTTTAGGTTCTCCTATAGCTTTCTGATTGAATTTTAGATAGTGGTAAGAAATGAGGTTGTCGTTCACTCGGATTCGTAGAGATTAAAGTTTTTAAAAATACTAAATAAATATATACAAAGACTATTAACAATGGGCGAGAGGTACTGGGACTAGTGGCCGAGTTATAGTCTCGGGAGGGTTTACCAGAGGTGTACCCACAAAACCTTTACTCCAGACCCTATCTATCTACGCCGAACCTTGGAATGGCACTAAAGAACCTCCTTGGTTGGCATACTTATTGATTATGGGAGGAAGTACCCTGATGCGAAATTCCAATTGCTGTACACGAGTTTGCACTCAAACATACTAAAATTCATATATAAGTGACAGAGCTCTACTCAGATAGTTTCACTATAGACATCAATATCCGGAGTCAACAAATCACATGGATAGATTAAGAGATGGATATATAAAAACATAGATGGTTTTGATGTTGACTAGGTGAACGGTGTTTCTCATATCTGTCTGAAGGCCACTGCCAAAATGAACCTATCCTAATGGACTGAAATACTGGTCTGACTAATATCAACACAACTGGCATATACAAGGGGACCAGTGGTCGATAATCCTAATTCTAGATCAACTCGTCTGGCATATACAAGGGAACCAGCGGTCGATTTATTGAACACACATTTATTATTTATTTATTTATTTAGAACTAACAACATGATTAGATCTTGTGGATCCAAGCGCATGCTTCTTGTCAGCAGATTACATGGTAATTCCCGTGGATCCTGCATTCCACGCTTGTTTAGGCGACGGAGACAGGGAGAACACACACATATTGCTATCCAAGTGTTAAAATTTATTCCGATTGGTGTGATTGGTCTGGTCTTTTTTTTTTTTTTTTTTATCTCAATCACTCTATTACACCCTAGCAGTGGTAACAACTTGACTCGTGATCCCCACCTAATCACTTAGAGAAACATATTTTAAAAAGAAAATAAAATAAAAACAGAAGTGAAAAGGACTCAACGAGATATGGCGAAACTATCATGTTATTTCTAACACCTGAGCTCTGTGCTTTTACGAATAGACTCTTATAGATGTTTCCATCTACTCAGATTGGTTCCTCAACTCCAAAAACCAAAATGCTTCCATCCACTTAGATTGGTTAGTGCCATCCTTAATAGGCATAAATTTCTAGGCTCTGGAGTTTATTTATTGCAACTACAAAGTTTTTCCATACCCCCAAACTTAAATCTAACATTGTCCTCAATGTTCTAAAGATAAAATTAAAAGCATGACCAAGGAGAAACTGTTACCATTTGAAGCAAAAGAGTTAAGGAAAGATATTACCGTGTTACATGAGAATGGGTTACCTCCCAAGAAGTGCTAAGTTTAAAGTCTTCAGCCATACATTGGAAAGGATTAGTCACCTCGAATCGTATAACAGTAGTCGGAATAACTGTGGGTCTTCAAAACCAAATTGAGCTGACCATAGGAAACAACAATAACCCAAGAAAGTGAACAAGTATCGCATGACCTTACCTAGTTTCCTGATAACTATCGCTAACTGTGGTTCAGGTTCAGGTTCTATGAAAGGTTCTAGATAAATTATTTTTATTGGCTGCATTTCCTCATAGGTGGGATCTGAATCATTAGGTCCTAAAGTCTGGAAAAACTCAAATAGGAACTTAGAAGCACACAATAATAACCTAAATAACTGAGGATCCTCTAAGTCAATCAGATTTGACTTACATAATTGACCACAATGAAAGTAGTGGTCATTCTTAAGTAAATGTGTCGATTCTATTAACCTAAAGTACTTAGGCTTAGTCTCAGAACTTGATAAGTGACACATTTGAAATATAAACGTTCCCACAGTTGGAAGAAAACTATTTGGTGGGAAAACAAAGTCAATCTGGGTATCATAGCCTGGGCAAACCACATCAACCAGAGGATGGGTTTCTAACGAATGAACTTCTTCCTGGACATCATTAGGTTCGGGAAAACGAGTATGAAGGTAATCTTGTAAAATGGTCGAGGCACAGATATCAAGTCCTAAGTGAGGGGACTTTCTGAGAGTTAAAGGTAAGGCACTAGGAAAGTGATAATCACCCCCAAACTTAGAGTTTTCAGTGTCTCTAGATAGACTAGTCACAATCTCCCTAATTTCTAGATCATCAGATTCTTGGAAATGGTCAATTGATTCTTCTAAGTTATTATCAGGTAGTGCATCTTTACTCATCTCTACGGGTCTATCTTCTTCGTCTAAGACTATTGTTTCTAAGTCGCTAGACTCTAAAACATCATTTTCATAATAAACCCGTTCCTCTAAACCACTATAGGCTTCGTAATCAAAAGGAAAAACTACATCGTCTAAAACGGTGGTATCACTAATCAAATCCTCGTCCTTTTGAATAGGTGAATAATCATAAAAATTATTTGGATTTGAACTAGAAATAATATAATCATTACAAAGCTCAATTGGATTAATAGTTTCCTGATCACTATGCCTACATATTTCAGATTCTTCATTATTACTATCCTCCTCCTCATCATCATAATATAATTTCTGACATTCAAGAATTCTTAATCTTTGTTCCAAACTAAGCGGTCTGTGTTTATAATACTTCTCGTAGATCATTAGATGTGATTCCTCGCTTACCGTTGGAACATCCCAATGTCGTTTCCCTTGCATATATTCACCAAGAGTTATTTTAGATGACGTCTCCTGATAATGAGAATTTCTACGCTTATAGTCTCGTAACGTCATCTCAGGTGGCGTCTCCTGATAATGAGAATTTCTACTCATATACTCTCGTAACGTCATCTCAGGTGGCGTCTCCTGATAATGAGAATTTCTACTCATATACTCTCGTAACGTCATCTCAGGCGGCGTCTCCTGATAATGAGAATTTCTACTCATATACTCTCGTAACGTCATCTCAGGTGGCGTCTCCTGAAAAGGATTCATCACCCCGAGAATACAAACTACAGAGGAATTCTACACAATCACAAACAAGGCTGACTCGACCAAATCAAACCTATTGAATCTAGCAAACAAAAAGCATGATGGCTCCCTTAGATTGTTTCTAGACCAACTTCCATTCCTCCAAAAGGCAACTAGGTATCGTTTTAGCAATCCTCTCTAGATCGATCCGAATAAAGTGAGTCGAAGAGAAGTAGGGGAAGCTCAGAGGAGCTTTGATACTCCCACCTCTTTGGCAACATTTCCCGTTAGGGCGGCTCTAGTCGACTCACAGTAATCTTCTTGAACTTTTGAGTTAAGCTAATAAGATACCCAATACTTCCCTTTGAATGACTTTCCTACAAGCTCGTTACCCTATCGGTCTCATTCTAATCAGTATTTTAAGCTTGGGTTCGCGTAGGTTATGTGTTCCTAAGGCGGGCAAGAAGAGAACGGTGATGAAATCCGAACCCTTATCTTGTATGGCCTGGCCTTGCCCTTTACTAGGAAATTAAAGTCCGTATTCAAAACCTCAACATATATGCACCTTAAGGAAGACAGTAAACCCGCTGACAGGGGATTCGCGGGTGTTTAGAAGCTTACCTCCCGTACCAGACGGGCGATGAAACAGTTGTAGTCGACTCGGGCCACGACTCCTATGTCATGTACGAACCCGAGGGGCCGAGACGATATCGTAATCGTCGTCCTTCCCTGCAAACAGTTTATATTTAAAATTTTACCCTTCTGTAGGGTTTAAAAATAATAATTAAAGTCCAACGTTTAATGTTCAAAAAATAAAAAAAAAGGTTCAAAAATAAAAATTTACAAAAATAAAGTCCTATTTACAATTTCTAAAAAAATAAAATCTAAAAATAAAAATCTAATTAAAAATAAAATAATAAAATAATAAAAAATCTAAAAAAAATCTATAAAATAAAATCTAAAAATAAAAATAAAATCTAATAAAATCTAATTAAAAATAAAAATAAAAAATAAAATAAAGCATCTTCGTCTTTTCTCCGTTCTTTTCGCTTTGTCTAGCTTTTAATCTCTCAGGTCTTTCGTCTCCAATTCCTCTTTGATTCAAAACCTGCAACAAGAAGACAAATACCCAAGAAACGTAAAAAAGAACAAAAGAATAAAAATCTAAAAAAAAAACTCTAAATCTAAAAACAAAACCGCGTCGGCGGCGCCAAAAATTGATTGAATTTTAGATAATGGTAAGAAATGAGGTTGTCGTTCACTCGGATTCGTAGAGATTAAAGTTTTTAAAAAACTAAATAAATATATACAAAGACTATTAACAATGGGCGAGAGGTACTGGGACTAAGGATTTAGCCAATCTTTATAACATAAGGTTCACTTATTTATTCTCAACAATTTTAGCTCAAGAAATATAAACATGGACTCTATTTTTGCCAAGCTAGATTCTCAAAACATTGATTGTAAATGTTAAGCATGGGACATCAAATCACCTAAGCTAAGCATGACCCATCTAATCAAATGACAACCAATTTAATCAAATCATATTTCAATTAATTTTAATGCAAAAGTCATAAAAAGAATAAAAATAAATTTACCCATGTATGAAGTCCGGCCTCCTCCGTCGTCTCAGTGTTGGGGTTTAACTCATCATGTCGAAAACACACTCAAAATATGTATTCATGGCTCAAAAAGTGTTTACAAGAAGAGAAAATAATGAAACAGGAAATCTGCAACAGCACAGGTGCGTTACAGACTGACTGTTTCAACTCTAGACTGTTATAGTGAAGATAATCGTTACAAATCTGAAGATAAATGTTGCAGAAGAGGATGAAGAAACTGTTACAATGAAGATAAATGTTGCAAACCAGTTGAAGAAACTGTTACAACGAAGATAAATGTTGCAAACCAGTTGAAGAAACTGTTACAACCAGTTGAAGAAACCGTCGCTGTTTCCCTGGTCTTCACGAGCAGCAGTAGCAACAACAACAGAGTTCTGAAAACTCTTGATTCACGCCTCCTGAGCTCTCCTATCGACCCCAAACTCTCGACACCCCTTCTATGGAACCTTGTGACTCTATTTATACACCAAAATCCTAAAAATCACGCGTCAATTACACAAAATAATTCTCATTTACTCCCATGCATGGAAAAGAATAATTTCCATTTTTTGATTAATTACGCGTATAATCTCGTGCTGCACACACCAGGAGCATTCCTTCACGTCCCATAATAAGTTAGGAACGCATAAGCCACAAGAAAACTTCCCAAAATTACCAAAAATTCTGAAAATATCTTACGGGAATATCACGCATGTTTTGCTCTACACTTGAATTCTAGCCAATTCTGGTCGAAACCAAAGACCATACCACGTTTATATGGCTCCTAGGAATTATACCAATCAATTCCATCCCTTTAGTCTCTCTGAAATGGCTCCAAAAATTTGATTGAAAATCTGCCATGGATAAACATAATTTTCCCGCCTTTTTTTGTTTTTGAATGTGAAGGAGAAGGGGGTGCCCCTTATCCGCTGCTGGATTCCGAATAACAAATGTCCCTTGGGTGCCTTTAGACAACTTTTCGAGCCGTTTTTTCCAAAAATGTTTATTGCCCAAAAATACCTACAAACACATAAAACACCATAATAAGTACAAAAATGGGTACTAACAATATACACAATAGAGATGAAAATAGACACATAAATGCGTCTATCACTTTCTCACCACGAATACGTTCCATCTGCAAATGTTGGGCGGGAATGTGTCTCGCACTGGGTGCATTTGGACCTGACTTCTTTTTCTTAGCCTGTACAGCCGGCTGCTCCTCCTCCTCCTCCTCATCATCATCATCATCCTCCTCCTCATCATCATCCTCATCATCACCACCACCATCACCATTACCATCATTACCATCATCATCCTTCTCATCACCACTACCACCACCATTTCCATCCTCCATCCTCCTCCTCCTCCTCATCATCCTCCTCCTCATCCTCATCCTCATCATTACCTTCCTCCTCCTCCTCCTCAATCTCCAAATCCTCCTTACCATCACCACGACCAGAACCACCGTTACTATCGTTACCATCATCATCATCATCATAAACAACATATTCACCTCCTATAGGAATTTCTTCTTGTTCTTCTTCCTCATCTCTTGCAGAAGCAGACACAACAGGAGAGGATGAAGTCGACAATTCCGAAGACTCATTACCTTTATCTCTGGGTTCACGGATAGAGAAGGCTACCTCACTCAGCCGTTTCCGCGTAATGGACCGGCAATTAAGTATTTTCCGTAGCGGGGAGGTCTGGAAGGAGGAGATACCATGGCATTCTTATATTTCGTCTTGCTACAATAGCCCAAAGACAAAAAAAGATAAACCAATAAGACCTCATTTTCATTGTCTCAGATAAAGGGTCGTCAATTAGAAAATGATAAACGACTCTTCAACACAAATGACGACTCCAAATTATACCATGATGATTGTAAAATATATAATGACGACTCTACTATTTTCCGATGATGACCCTTCTAATTTTTTGGACAGAAATGTAGTTATTCATCAGACAGAGTCGTTAGGATTTATAAAAGGGTCGTCACAGAAGAATCGTTATTGGTTTAGAGGTTGTATTTGACGACTCCTTCATTATTTTGGACAGAGTGGTAGTTTTGCATAGTACAGTGTCGTTGAGCCATAAAACAAGTCGTCATCAAGAGTCTTCAACAGTGTACTTAAAAAATGGATGACTCTAATCTAAGGCAAAATACTGGAAAACCTAGTTCTATGGTCGTTATCTCCTTCATCCTATACGTTAACGATTTTTCATAATACCAACATGCGGATGAAAAATCGTTAAGGAATAAAGACATCGACATTGACGACCCTTGTTCTGTAACTGCAATTTTGCGGTTAAAAACCTAATATTTCAATCAGCATATCAAATTAAACGCAAACCCAAGTTAGATTAGGTTTTTTTAGTTCACATACCTTCTGATTAGAGCCATACCTTGCACCGATTCCGCCTATTTTGATTTCTTCCTAGTTTTTACATAAACCCTAGTGTTTACTGCCTCCACGAGATTAGGGATCTGAATAGCTTCTCTAGCAGTCTGCTTAGTACGTGCCATGTTTGTAGAAGAAGTTAATCGTCGATTAAAGTTTTTGCATCGCGATTACTCCGATGACTCGGTTGAAAAAAAAAATCGGGTCGTTAATGGGGGAGGAGAAAGCAGAGAGCAGAGAGAGGAATAAGGGAGGAGAAGAAGAGTTTTTGATTTAGATAGGAAATGAAATTGGGGGTCTTGGGTTAAGGGTTAATAGGATTTTCTAGTTTAGTTATTAGAGAAGGGCATAATAATATTTTCACCATCTTTTAGAACCCCTTATAATTTTTGGTGTGGATATAAATTGGCCAGGACCCCTAATTGTTTTTTGGGGCCCCAATTAAACGAGGTTTTATTACCAGACACGACCAATTTAACACACATGCAAAGTTCATTCCCTAGTTTACACTTATTTATGTAATTTGAGCATAGCACACCACCACTAGAAGAGTGGTGTAATTAACGAACACGTGGTGAAAAATAAAAAGTGATCATTTGCTACTCAAGGTCATTCCTTGGGAAACCTTTAAAGCTGGCCTAGATGAAACATCTTCACATGAGGCCTACAATTGATCAAATCAGCATGTGGACCAAGTCCTCATGATATAGGTAATATATGGAACATGATTAACAATCTCCTCCAAGATATTTACTGCCCCTAGGCATCTTATCATAAACATCCAGAATTACTCCGACTTTAACAACGTTCTCGTAGAGGAGCAATAAAGGTTTGAATGAAAATTGGTCCCATTGTATAGGGTTGAATTGTTGAGATTTTATAATAGAACCTCTCTATATTAATCCTCTTAGGCATCCACAAATGTACCCATACAAAATGTAAAAATTTAAGTTCAATGTATGGGCAATGTATTTGTAGTTGTACTTAGATGATGTATATACAGTTTTATAGTTCCAATATACAAGTGCATGTATATATCTTGGAATTTATAGTTCTAAGAAGCTTTAAATATGCTCGACAAGTTGGAAATATTTTGTCTTCAACAAGAAGGTATCTTTGTTAATGAGATATTACACATCTGCAGGTTAAAAGATGCTGTAGTAATCCAAAAAATTACTTTTTTCTTCTTCTCAAACGACTATAGATAAGTATTTTGTTTAATCATACGTTTAATGTAACTAAATATATATTTTTTAAGGAAAATAAACAAAGTTGCCCCAATTTTAAGGGCCGATAGACAAACATACCCATATATCGGTCAAAATTAAAAAACTGTTTTCCGTCGTGTCAAACGTCCACCGACTGTTAGATTTTTTCTTCTTTTTTAAAAGTCAAAATCCCGCCAAGAGTTTGTTGATAAATGGAAGTAGGATTACGCATTTAACCTTAAAGCCTAAAAAATCGACCTTGATGAGTTAATCTATCAGCGTGGAATCTCGGTAAAGAGTTAACGATCAAGATTCACCTTCTAATAAAATGGGAGGAACGTGTTTAATCCACCCCCACCTGTTCCCTATATTCCCCTCACCTCCCACTACTATGAACCCACCATCTGTCCCCTACTTCCACCCACACATATATCAAAAGGAATGTGGTTAATCCACCCCCAAAGTTAGAAGCCCTGTTTATCATGATTTATAAAGGGGATACCACTATTAGCGGGGTGATACCAATTCAGAGATCCGACAGTCAGGATCTGTTAACATTTATTTGTCCTATATGGATTGGTATCACCCCCAAGTAATACTGGTATCCCTCTTTATAAATCGTGCTATTTATACTTTGTTTTGTCTGTCCCATTTCTTATTAACTTCATCTTCTCTATTTGCAATTCCAACTTCTATGTTTTTAGTCGACTGAAAACGCGGGTTTTGTTTAATTGAAGATTATCTTAGGTGTTTATTGAAATGACGTAAATTTAAAGTAGCTGATTAGTTAAAGAGTTGAATTGAAGAGCAAATGGATTCGTCAAAAAGGTATTCAAAGATAAACCCTAAATAATTTATCTTTAATTTGGTTGAAAAATGTACCTGTTTATATGGGGTTTTCGAAATGTCTGTGTTTTATAAAACAATGGGTTGGTTTAATTTACTTTTCAAAGATCTATGGTGCCAAATTTGATAACAATTTTTTTGCATAGAATGTTTAGGTCGTACTGCCGTTGAAGTATTGATTGAGTATGGCGTTTATTTTCATGATTTTTATATTAAATTCTTTGTATGTGTTGGTTAATTTTTCCCTTGATAATAAATATTGGATATCTTGTCTTACTCTATGTTATGTTCTGTAGGAAACTTGTGAACTATCCAGTTAGGAACATAAGGGTTCAGGTTAACTCAACTGGCAAAGTGATTGAATTCAAGGGGTTGGATGTAGATAGAATTGGACTTATGACTTTCACTAAGAGGATTCATTCTGAGTTGAACCTTGGAAACAATGAAGTTGTTGACCTTGTTTGGTGGATGGACGATAACAGGTCAATGAATTTACTATGTGATGCTGATTTTTTTAAGATGTGGGATGAGGGTCTGACATATAATGGTTTTATTAATCTAGAGATGAACATTGTGAATGGTGATGAATTTGGTAGTACTTCTGTGATAGGAAATTCTTAAGGTCCAAAGATTACAAGTTCGGTACCTAACAAGAGTTTTGTAACCCCAAAGAAGCTTGCATTCAAGCCTATTCTGAGGAAGAGTCCTACGCTGATCAACCAAGCTATTGAAAAGGAGAAAGCTAGTTGTAAAAGAATGATTGACTTGGACAATGTATAAGAACCAAAGATGTTGATATTTGGGAGTCAGGCTAGTGTACGAGACGATATAGCTGCCGGAAGTTATAAGGGGAAGGGAAAAGCAACTTTAGATGATGAGAATGAGGATGAATTCTCGAACAGTGGAGATGAAGGTAATGTTATGTATAACTCTTAATGGATAGGTGCCTCTAATTTGAACTGATATTCCCTTACTTAACCATTTACTTGCTTGTTTTATATATAGGCGAAGAAGACTATGGTGAAGATTCTGAAGACTGCTACGGTGATCTCTTAGTCTCTGAAAGTGAAAAAGGTGGTTAGTTTTGTGTTTTCAATATGTGTTTTCAATTATTTTACAATAGTTCAATTGGTCTAATCCCACTTATATGACATGTAGATGAGGAGGAAGAAGATAATGTTCCACCTCCTAAGAGTTTTTCACTTCTTGATTATCCTGAACTAGTAGACTTGGTTGGGACCGAAAGTGACGCTGACAAGGATCCTGTGAATGTGCCTGAATTGACTAATGTGCCTGAGATGACCAGTGTTCCTGATCGCAGGGGTAATGAACATTGGTATGCAGATTATGTGAATGTTTTTGGTGAAGACAACAGTGAGGATGAGCCTTTATTTCCTGAAGAGAAGGATGTGGGTAATGTGTTGGATGCTGGGTCTATGGAAGTTGGTCTTGAATTTCCTGACAAGAGTGCATTCTGCGAACATTTGAGGTCTTATGCAGTTTTAAATGGATTCAAGTTTAGGGTGAAGAAAAGTGACCATGAAAGAATGAGAGTTGTTTGTGCACATCATGATACTGAGAATTGTGACTTTTTTGTGTATGCCACAAAGGAAAGGGGTGATGACCATACTTTCATCATCAGAGGCTTGAATTTATTTCACCGTTGCGAGGGAGATCCTCTTGGAAGAAACTGGTCTGCTAACCCTGCATTTGTGGATGCTCATGTGATGATGAACTTGGCTAGTGGTAGAGTCGTTCCAAAAGCTGTTGAAATTGTTAATGAATTCTGGAGAAGTCACAACACTCTCTTGCCTTACCATACCGCCTGGAGAGGTAGGGTAATGGTGTTAGAGATGTTACATGGCTCGTATGATGAAAGCTATAAATTTGTGCCGAGTTTATGTGAAATGGTTTTAAGGACAAACCCATGTATATTATTAATTTCTTTCTCATTCTCATTGTTTTATTTGTGTTATTTAATTCATCACTAACACAGACTTATCTTAATAACATCATATGACTGCATATTATAGTTTTGTTTTAGCATGTATACATAGCAATATAATCAAGTACTTTGTTTGGTACGGCAGGTTCCGTAACAAATTTTACTTATGGTAGAACAGACAACAAGTTTGAATCTGTCATGATATCATTTGCTGCACCACTTAGAGGTTTTAAATATGGTTGTAGAAAAGTGATTGGGTTGGATGCATGCCATCTTTATGGGAAACATGGGGGTTGCCTCCTTGCTGCAACTGGCTTGGATGCGCAGAATGGACTGGTGCCATTGGGAATTTTTATCTGCAGAAATGAATGCTATGAAAATTGGTATCTCTCCTTGAAGAATTTGAAGCCCAAAATCATAGGCCGCAGGTTCACCTTGAACTTCATTTCAGATAGGCAAAAGGGGTTGGTTGAAGATGTCCATAAGTTGTTTCCTGATTCTCCTCATAGATTTTGTTTCAGGTTTACTATTTCTTTCTTAGTGTTCTCATGTTGTTGTTTATTTTGGTGGCAACTTATGTACCTATGAGTTACTAATTAAGTACTATGTTTGGTATGGCAGGCATCTTTTTAAAAATTTCAAGACACACTTCAAGGGTTCTAAGCTTAAGGAACATGTCTTTAATGCTGCAAAAGCTTATAAACCAAAGCATTTTAAGGTTTGCATTTCTTTCCCCCTACTTTTTAAGGTTATAAATAAGCATACTAAGTTGAATCTGTATAACATATTCAAATGTTGTATCTAGTTAATTGATAATGCGTATTTCGTGTTCATTTTAAGGTCCATATGAACTCTTTGTTGGAGTTAAACCAAGCTTCCTGTGAGTATATGATGCAAGAACATCCTAGTACCTGGGCTAGGTCGTTTTATGATGAAAGTGCTTGTTGTGAACATATGAATAATAATTTCAGTGAGTCAATTTAACGATATGATTTGTAAGTTAAGAGACAAACCACTATGTAAGATTGCAACAATGTATGGGAAGCTGGTAATGAGACTTTTCTATAAGAGAAGGAATGCATCTACTACCTGGGAAGACGGAGACCTGGTACCTACAACAAAGAAATTGTTAAAGAAGAAGTTGAAGAATGTTGGTGATTTCAAGGTGAAAGGAGCAGAGGTCGGAAAGCTGTATTTAGTGACTAGTGTTCACAAAACTGTGTTCATTGTCAATCTTGTGGAGAAAACATGTACATGTCACCAGTGGCAGTTAAGAGGATTCCCTTGCATACATGTTGTCTGTGCATTAAAGCAAATCAGGCCTAACTGGACCTCGTAAGCAAAATACACTTTTTATCTTGTTTCTGCGCATTAATTTAGTTATATATTTGTGTACGTTAAATTCCTTCATTGTTGATTATTAACATCAAATTTATATTATGATAGGTAATGTTCTAGATATTACTCAGTTGAGTCCTATAAGGCTACTTATACACCTCCCATGTTCTCATTACAAGACCAGGATGATTGGGTGGAGGTAAACCACTCTTTCTTGTATTTTATTGGTTATTTCACACTTTATTGAATTTCCTCATGTCCTTGATGTAAAAGATTTTGTATTCTTTAACATATTTACAACATTTTCACAATTTCTATATTCTTATCCTCCTCTTACAGCCAGCAAGCCCTATTACTATTCTTCCTCCTCTAGATATGAGGAGACCTGGTAGACCTAGAGTGAATCGAAGAAGAGGTCATAATGAGCCACCATCAGAGAAGAAAGCAAGGGTATTTAGTAGATGCAAGTTGCCTGGACATAATGTTAAGAATTTCCAAGGGGGTGCAGTGGGTTCAAACCCTAAGAAGAAAAGAGCCAGATAAGAGGTGGATGGAGAAACTCAGCAGCCTACTTCTTACAATCAAGGTGAGTGTAGCACTGGTAGGATGAGATCTGGTTGTAGCACTGGTAGGATGAGATCTGGTTGTAGCACTGGTAGGATGAGATCTGGTAGATCCAGAGGGGGCTTCTTTCGTCAGGTCTTTTCTGATGTTGCTGCACATTCAGCTGGAACTTCCGCTGCTGCAACATCTACAAGTACCAGATCCAGTGGTGGTTTCTTTCGGCAGGTGTTTTCTGATGCTGCTGCACGTTCAGCTGGGCCGAAGACTAAGAAGGCCAAGACCACGAAGAAGTGAAGTTTGGAAGTGAATAGTATTTGCAGCTAATGGGGATCAAGCCTAGTACTTATTAATTTTATTTTTTTTATTTGTGTTGGTTGAATGCATCAGACTTCTTAGTTTAGGTTCTTATTTTAGGATCAAAATCTTTCGTTGACTGTGTAAGGAATTCCTTGCACTAGACTTTTCTTAGTTTTTCTTTCATTTTAGAGTGACTATTTAAGACTTATTTTAGCCTTCCTTTCATGTTTAGAGTGGCCCTGTTTTGCCACTCATTTATGGTTGTGACTTGGATCTCCTTTTATTAATATAAGTATTTTATTAGTGTAAATCAGTGTCTTATATATGTATTTTTGAAAGCTCATTGCATAATTCTTCCAACTTTTGGCTTGGATTTCTTACATGATCTTTTGTAGTAGCAGTTTCCCAAAGAAAGCCTTCACACTGGTTGCACATAAGGTAAACAATATCCTTGTGTTGGTTAAGCACTAGTGCAAGTAGACTTTTCCTCGTATTTGGTTTTGCTGCACCTAGTTTTATTCAGTGGACAATTTCTAATTTGATGATTTTCTGATCCACAGGCTTAACAAGCATCGAGTAATTTCAGGTGGACTGGCAGTGCTTTTAGAGGGTTGGAGGTAGTTTTAAACTACTCTAAGTAGGTGCAATTTGGGTATGAGCAGCCAAGAATCGTATTTCCAGCATTTCCACCACTTGTGCAAAGCACCAATTTTCTCATGCCATATGCCTGTTACATGGTATGTTTCTTCAGGTCCATCTTTCTCAGAACTTAACAAATTGGCTGCACAACACTAAATACTTAAAGAGTGTTTTTGTTGTTAATTCCAGTTTTTTGTTCTTTGGCTGAACTTAGTTCACAGTTATGGGACCTTGTGGAGATGCCTCCAAAGTATCTACAAAGAAACGTTATTGCTTGATGGAGATACTGCACAACCTTTACCAATGAATTCCATCTGTTAGTTGAAGAAGAAACATGTCCGTTGGCAAAAAGTAGATCTGGTTTGTTTATTTTGCTGGTTTGACAAGATTTTGATGTGTACGTTAGTTGGGTAAAGTAGGGTGAACCGTTTATTTTTTGTTGAGCAGGATTTTAACACGTATTATCTTAATCTTGGTTAAGTTTTGGTAGAGAAAGGGTAGTTCAGTCCTTCAAATTCCAGTTTGTTTGACTCCTGTCTCTTTTCCTCTGACTTGCTTTTTGACTTTGTCTGTTAGATGTTTATTGAAAAAAACGGATGGAAAAGTTTGTAACAGGATATGTTTGCAATTATGGAAGAAAACGAGACAAGAATGTAAAGTGCACACTAAATTGAGGGCACATCAGTAAATCACCCATTTTTTTAATATAATATTGATTATTACTATTTGGAGGTAAATTCTTTAAGGTGGAAATGGAAAAAATCATTAATATTAAACTGGAGAGGTTATTACTATTTCTCACTGGCACAAGTTGGGGCCAATTTTTTTTATTAATATGTAGGGTTTTACCTATTTACCACCTATGATTTTCCTAAATGCCACCCACTACTCAGTTTTCTTTTAATTATGAACCCAATTTGGTCCAGGTAACCATAGCCCAACCTAGTTATCTTCTTGCTTTAGTTTAAAGAACAGGCCAAGCCTCACAAATTTCACAACTTTTGAAACCACCACCACCGCTGGTTCTCTTATCAGCCGTAAACGGGATGTTTAAAAAACGAAAGTTCCATTAGTTCGTCTTAATAAAATTGAACCAGGTCTCATGCAAGATTGATTTCAAATAGATGCATTCAAGGAACAATTTTTTAATTCTACTTATATGTTTGTTAACTCTTGATCCAAAATCAAAAAATGGATTGGATTTCTTTGAACTCTTTCGTATAGCTAATCAATTTTTTAATTCTACTTATATCTTTGTTAACACTTGACCCACCTGCTTAATTTACAATCATATCTAGATATATTTGAAATACTGTGATGCTCAATTTATCACCTCCAAATTTCGAGTCTGTGAACGTTGATTCTCATAAAAATCAGACTTATGCTTACGGATTGTCAATTAATCTTCTCTGAATACAAAATCAAATTGTTGCGTAAAGGTCAAATCAGATTGGTGATCACTTCATAGTGATGTATGCACTTGGTTCTTCTGTTGAACATTCAAAAACTATAATTTATAAATATTCTCACAGGTCAAAATAAATCAGATTCGATCAACTTAAGATTTTAGTAGTCGGATATGGAAAGGAGTGTGTCTAGGGTTTACGGTTGAATGGGAATATTAGAGAGGAGTAGTTTTTAAAGTGGGTTTTTGATACTCACATTAAAAAAGGTTAGAAATTGCAAGTTCTTTACTCTAGGAGTGGTATTTAGGTAAAGTGTGGGTGGTAAATAGGTGAAATCATATGTAGAGGTTATTAATATATGGAGGTTCTATTGTACTTCACATCCTACCATTAATTTTACGAAATCAACTGTTGATGGCTCTTGATTCAAGAAGAGCCACGTCCCCATCTTCAAGTACTGGAATCTAAGCAAATGGGTCCTTGGAAAAGTCTTAATACTCGCTCTCACTTGGCGAAAACTGAGTCAACCCAGTTTTTTAAAATTTTCAATTATAAATCTTTGCTTCATTGTTTCCTAAGTTTGATCTGATTAATCTTGTTCTTCCTTTTGTTCTGTTCACATTTCTTTTCTTTGTTGGCTTGTTATGTTTGAGTTTTAACCATTGTTTTCTCATTCACTAGCACTCATCCTTCTTACCTCATTTTCTTTCCTGATTCACTAAATATCAAATGTTCGATTATTAACATTAAGCTCTCTATCTTGGATTCATCCATTCCATACGGACTTTTTTTAAATCTTTATTTGTAAACTGTTTTTTGATATGGGTTTTTGATTTTTTTGCAGGTCCCTCTGGTTGGCTAATGGATTTCTTCCTATATTGGATCTTTGTGCTCAACACATCTTTGATTCTCAAGATAGTATTGTCATCACCGGCTATATTGCCTACTACAGTTCCACCCTATAATGCTATATTGCATACTCATTATGTTTCAGCTTTGAGTTTTTCTCAATATGAGAATTATCACTCTCCCCCGATTTAAATTTTTCAAGCCATGATTTACTAGTCCTTTACTTGGGTTAACACACCGATCCACAATCAAAAAAATTCAAACACCATTTTTCCCCTATTCCTCCCCGTAATATGTGGAGTCACCAACTTTTCTTGGATCTCATGCAACAGCAGAATAACAAAAAATATTCAATTAGTTTTCAAAAATATTATGCTCCCTTTTTTAGGAAACATATTATATGTTATATTCTTTCTTAAAGAAAAAACCTAAATATAAAAAGTGATAAACTGGGTAGCCGATACAAACCAAAAAACTATTCAAACCCTAGAAGTGAGTTCTTCAAAATAAAAATGGGGGAAAGTAACAACAACACTGCTGATAACAACTGTGTAAAAACCATCACAGCAAAGATGAAGAGTACATCCATCAAAGATGGATGAGGTGCTATTGGTTCTGCAAAGAATCTAAATAAGGCCGCAACCTCTTGGTCCAACAGTCTCATTGGAAAGTTAGTCACAAAAAATGATAAGATTGAAACTACTGATATAAAGGAAGAGTTGAATACTCTCTGGAAAAACTACAAGAAGAGAGAAACAATGATTGTGGAAAAATACTTATTCGTATCCAAGTTTAACTCTGATAAGGATAAGAATGATGTTTTAAAGAAGTCACCATGGAATGTTCAAAGATGTTTACTTGCGCTACAAGATTACACAACTGGAGTAGCGTACACAGATTATGTGTTTAGAAAACAGGCGCGGAGTGTGCAATTCAAGGGTCTATTACTTGAACATCGGCATGTTGCGGTAGTTAATGAGGCTATTGAGGATCTAGGGAAATAAATATCAACTGATCCATCAAACTGCAGACCAAGATCAGGTAACATGATTACTGCGAGAATTGAGATCGATTTAACGGAGCCATTAAAGAGAGGAGAATGGTGGAACTTAAATCATGGTGAACCAGTTTGGATTAGGTACCATTGGTTGAAACAACCTCATAGTCTGTGTGATAAGTGCTATATTATTGATCATGATGATGATATCTTTGAAGAAGTAGCTGAAATGTTAAAAGAAAGGGCTATGAATGTTGAAGAATATGAAGAGCATTGCAAGAACAAGGAAAAATCAGGAAAAGAATTGGAAAGCGAGCAAGTGAGCATTGAACCACAAGGTGTGAACATGACTGAAGCTGAAGAGGATAGGACTGCCAAAAGAGCTAGAAACCAAACAATGCAAGATAATGGATCAAATCCGTCTATTCAAGGACCTGTTCTAGCTATACATAGTGGGGTTATGAATGATATTACTATAATCTCAAACTCTGAAATTATGGTTGGGGTGGAAACTGGAGGAAATGAAAAGTTTGATGCTGACTCAAAGAAAAATCCTGTGCTTAACCTGGAGGACCATGCAATTGAGGTAACAAATATTTTTTTCTTGACTCTTATTTGCTCATATCCTGTTTTTATAATTTCTGTTTTGATAAGCTTCCCTGAGTTTTAGTACGCATCACTTTATAACTTGTATACCTAGACTTCATTTTAATTCTTGGTTTTATATAAACTGGACTTTAAATATGAGGATTATTTCCTGGAAATGTAAAGGGTTTGTTAATAAGAAAACTAGAGACTATCTTAAAGATCTCATTACAAGATATGACCCGGATATAGTTTTAATCTCAGAAGCAAAAATAGGTGAAGATAAAATGCAAAAACTAGTTAGGCCATATAAATTTCCAAATCATAAGTTAATTTCCTCAAGAGGCTTAGATGGTGGTCTTATTCTCTTATGGAAAGATGGATTTCACTTTAATATTGTCAATTGGGATTCTTGGATTATTAACTGTACTGTGCAGGATGATCCTTCTAAGCCATAATGGATCCTTACATGTATGTATGGAGATTTGAACTTGGTTTTTCAAAAGAAAGGCAGTGGTCTTACATAAAAGATTTGAGTACTTCAATACAGCAGCCGTGGGTAGTTATTGGAGATTTGAACTTGGTTTTTCAAAATGAGGATAGAAGTTCTTCTAATAATATTGGCAGGGTTTCTCACAATACTTCTCATTTGTTCACTTCGTCTTCAAGGGATTCCCCTTATATTAATTTAATTCATGAGGCTGGTCTGGATGATATGAGTTATTATGGAAGGTTTTTTACATGGTCTTCTAATGTACATGGTACTGGAATTCGCGGATCTAGACTTGACAGAGCATTTACTAATGCAGATTGGGTTATTCATTTTCCTGATGCAAAACTTATTCACCTGCCACAACTTGGATCGGATCATTGTCCTATAATGCTGGACTCTTCTTATAATGATGGTGACAAAAAACGAAATTGGAAATATTTCCAATACTATAAAAGAGATGATTCACTAAAATCTGAAGTTCAAGCTGCTTGGAATTATCAGATAAATGGTTCAAATGCTTATAAGTTGTCTAAACGACTTATTATTGCTAGAAGATATATATCCAAGTGGAATAGAGAAAAGTTTGGAGATATTCAAAGCAACATATTCTTACTTCATCAACAGATTGAAGCAGTTCAAGGAGGCAATCAAGATAGTAATGCAACTCATTAAGTTCAACAGTTGGAAACTCAGATTGAACATTGGCATCAAGTACAAAATGAATTTTGGTGGCAGAAAGCAAGAGCTGAATATTATTTAGAGATGGAAAGGAACACAAAACATCATCATGCAATAGCAAATAAGAGAAGGTCAAGAAATAATATTGTGGCACTGAAGGATGGGAATGGACATTGGTGCATGTCAAGAATGGAGCTAGAGAACCTACTTACTGAACATTATGGGGCATTACATACAACATGCTCACCAGTGAGGAATGATCAAATTTTACAATGCATCCCAAATACTATAACTGCAGCAGACAACATGGAGCTGATGCGTATGCCAGATGATGCAGAAATCTTCAAAGCTTTGAAGAGTATGAAGTCTTGGAAAGCACCTGGTCCTGATGGTTTTCCACCATGATTTTTCAAATCCCATTGGGATATTGTTGGGAAAGACGTTATTGAAATGGTGCAGCAATTCTTCCGTACAAGTTACTTACTCAAGAGTTTAAATGCTACTAATGTCTCTTTAATCCCAAAGACAAAAACAAACAGTTTCCATCAGATCTAAGACCTATTGCTTTATGCAATACTTCTTACAAAATAATTTCCAAGATTATGTCATCTAGAATGAAAAAATTAATGAGCAAGATAATATCTCCACTTCAAGCAGCGTACGTCTCAGGAAGACAGATTACGGATAATATTCAACTAGCTCAAGAGATAATGCATACAATGAAAGATAAGAAGATAGATGAAAAGTATTTGGCTCTAAAACTGGATATGTCTAAAGCCTTTGACAGGCTTGAATGGTCCTTCATCAAGGATGTAATGGTTCAAATGGGTTTTTGTCTTAAATGGTGCAATATCATTATGCAGTGTATTACAACCTCTAAAATCTCAATCCTGTTGAATGGAGCTCCATGTGCTGCTTATCAACCATCAAGATGGATACGTCAAGGTGATCCACTATCACCTTATTTATTCATCATCGCAGTGGAGGATTTTTTCTAGACAGTTATATCAGGCTGAACAACAACAGTGCATAGAAGGAATAAAGATAGCACCTACAGCTCCTTCCATTTCATATCTTTTCTTCGCGGACGACTGTCTTTTATTCTTGAAGGCTGATCTTCACAATGTCAACAATGTGTTGAAGATTATCACAGACTTTGGTGCTGCATCAGGACAGATGGTAAACTTCAACAAGTCCAGTGTTTATTTTAGTGCTCAGGTGCCTCAAAGATTTTGCAGATTAGTAACGAGAAGACTGAAAGTTCCAGAAATGCATTCAGATGAAAGATATTTTGGCATACCTCTCATCATTGGCAAAAACAAAAAAGAAAGCTTCTCGCATATACTGGATAGAGTTAATAACCGTCTCACTGCATGGGATGGCAAAACTATGTCACAAAGTGGAAAATCTCTAATGGTTAAAACTGTTACCAACACAATACCTACTTACTCAATGAGTTGTTTTCAAATCCCAATTGATATCCTCAATAAGATAGAAGCAGCTCAAAGAGACTTTTGGTGGGGTTTTGAAGATAAAAGAGGTACTATGTTATCTCTTGGAAAAATTTGGGATTGCATAAAAACTGTGGTGGTCAGGGTTTTAGGAATCTAAAAATCTTGAATCGGGCGCTATTAGTACGTGCTGCTTGGAGAGTTTGCACAAACACAGAAGCACAATGGGGGAAAGCTATACATGCTAAATATTTCCCTTGTACCAGTCTTCTTCATGCTAATATAAGAACGAATTGTTCATGGGCTTGGAATGGAATACAAAAGCAGATTAATTTCATAAAGCAAAATAGTCAGTGGAGGTTGGGGAAGGGAAATAAGATAAAAATATGGTTGAATATATGGGTGGTGGGGCTTGATCATCCCCCAGTACCAAGAGAATAAGTTGCAGACAGTGAGTCTTACATTTGGGTTCAAGAGCTCATACTTCATGACAGAAGACAATAGAATTATTATTTGGTGCGATATCAATTTGATGCACCAATAGCTGATAAAATACTAGGTATGAGAATACCCAACACTGCTGAAGATAAGTTAGTTTGGAAGCTAACTAAAAATGGGAATTTTACTCTTCAGTCAGCTTACAACAAGTTGCATGAACTCAGTTTGGGTACTATGAAGATTTCTTTTACTATACAAGGAACTAATATTTGATGGAAGGAATTCTGGAGCATTAATATATGGCCAAGGATAAAACATTTCTTTTGGAAATGCTTACTCGATATTTTGCCTACAAAAGAGAGGCTGTCAAGGAACTGCCAGTACATCAACAGACAATGCCATCTCTGCAATCAACATGATGAAACTATGATGCATGTGTTATTTACTTGCCATTTCTCAAGGGAAGTATGGATGTTCATCCCAGGGGGATCGTCTGTATTATTTGGACCACATAATAACATAAGGGACATGTTTGAAAGTTAGATGCGACAGAATCAGCAGCAAAATCTATCTAATAACTGGCTTCATTTGGCAATGGTGGTTTCATGGACCATATGGAACACAAGATGCGATGTGAACTTTCAGAATCTGAATATTGAACCACAATCAGTAGCAAAGAAAGCTTTGAGTTTCTCTCTGTGCTTGGATAATCTCTACAGCAAACAATATAACCACAATACTTTAGTGCCAAGTCAATTTCCTATATAGCGACATTGGAAACCACATGCATCTCCTTTTCTTAAAGTTAATTGTGATGCTTCCTATGACCCAAATACAGGACTAACTGGCATTGCTCTGATTTTACGTGATTTTTCAGGAACCTGGAGAGGATGCTTCTCCAAATGCTATGCAGGAATAAGGAGCTCGGAGCAAGCAAAATGTGTAGCTTTTTAAGAGGCAGTCACCTGGAGTATGGAAATTCAGATTACACACATAATAGTAGAGACAGACCTGCAAAGTATTGAAGGTTATATAAACAAGGATGCTCAAGGGATATCCTGGGAAAGTTAAACTATTCTGCTAGATGCAATGGATAAGCTTAGTTCTTTTAATAGATGGGAATGTCTTTTTGTTCCTAGGAAATGTAATAAACCTGCTGGTGTTCTTGCAAAGCATAGCATAAACTTTAGAGCATAGCAGAAACTTTATGGTTAAATGGTCCCCTTGATTTCATTGAGTCACAGTTATTGTCAGACAACTCTTTCCATTCAAGTCAATAAAAATTCTTATCTTTGCATCAAAAAAATAAAAGGGTCCTTGGAAAATGAAATCAGGGCGTTTGCGTGCTTCAACACTAAGATCAACCAGACAAATCTCATACTCGACGTTTTTTTCTTCGAGGCAAGCCATCACATGAGCAGTATTTGTTGCAAAAGGTTCTCCATATAGCTTTAGAGGTGCCACGACAAATAGTTGTTTTTAAAAGACTTAAGAGATAACTTATTTCCTCTCTAATCCTGCTTTTCTAAATCAGATGAGAGTTTGGTGGGGTAACTTGACTTTTTATGGCAGACCTAGTTATATTCTTGCGAAGAAATTACAAGGGCCATATTTTTTTATTAAGAAGTGAGGAGGGGGGGGGGGGGGGAGACTTGTGGATTTTTTCAAGTTGGAGTAGATAAGTTGGAGACTCTAATCGAGGTTTATGACTTGCTTGAGTAAATTAATACTTTGAATGAGGAAGATTTTGCAGTTAGAGAAAGGACTATAATTAATCATAAACAAGCTTTTTTAAATCTTTATAAGAAATGGTTTGTAAGATCCAAGGGATAGTGGCTTGCTGATGGAGAAAGGAACTCTAAGTTTTTTTCATAAAAATGCATCCTACAATCAGAGAGTTAATTAGATTAATTCTCTCTTAGTTGAGGGAGTTATGTGCCATGACAGAGACATTATAAATGAGGAGGCAAAGAGATTCTACATGGATGTGTTTACAGAGAGAGCAAGTCATACCAATTTTTTAAGACCTTGAAATGCCGAAGATTAGTGTGCAGCAGAGAATTTTGGTGGAGAAACCCTTTGAGGAGGATGAGGTAAAGAATGTGATAGGGAGTTTTAGCAGAAATAAGTCACCGGGACCGGATGGATACACAATGGAGTTTTTAATGGATGTATGGGATATCATTAAGCCGGAGCTAATGGCAGTTATGAAGGAGTTTGAGCGAACAAGCAACATTGATTGGAGATTGAACTGCACAAACATCATCCTTATACCTAAATATGAAGGAGTTGTCAGCATGCACGATTTCAGGCCTACAGCTTGATAGGGGGCATTTACAAAATCATCTCAAAGCTCTTAGCAGATAGGCTAAACAAGGTACTTCCTTCTATTATTTAAGAATTTCAGGGAGCTTTTGTTGATAACAGGAAAATCACAGATGTAATACTAATTGCATCCGAGCTAATTGATTCTCGAGAAAGGGAAGGTAAGCCTGGTTTGGTGTTGAAGGTGGAGTTGGAAAAAGCGTTTGATAATGTTAATTGGGGATGCCTAGACTACACAATGTCCAGATTCGGCTTTGGAAATATTTTGAGGAATTGGATTAAGTGGTGTCTAACATCTACAAGGTTTTCAATGGCGATCAATGGTACTGCATCAAATCTTTTTAGAAGCTCAAAAGGCGTCAAACAAGGGGATCCAATTTCCCCATTTCTCTTCATTATGGTTGTGGGAGTGTTGTCTATTTTGATTAAGAAGGCATCCTCAATGCAATTATTTTCTGGTTTCAAGCTATCACATGATGCACCTGAAATTAATCATTTACAATTTGCGGATGATCTCCTTGTGTTCCTTGATGATGATGCAAATCAGGTAAGAAATTTCAAAATGTTCTCCTCGTTTTTGAACTTATTTCGGGGTTAAAGTTAAATTTTCACAAAAGTGCTTTGGTATCCGTAGGGAATGCAGAAAATGTGGATGTGAGTGCTGATATTTTTTTTTCCTATTATCTTATAACTTCATTCCCAATGAAGTATCTCGGAATTCCATTGGGAAGTAAGTCAAAGCCTGTAGGGGTTTGGGATGTGATATTACAAAAAATTCAGAAAAAGTTGAGCATTTGGCAGCGGAAGTATCTTTCAGGGGTGGTGGTGGTGGTGGTGTGTGTGTGTGTGTGTGGGGGGGGGGGGGGGGGGGCCCCCGACTCACGCTTATACAAAGTGTTATGTGCAATTTACCGACATATTACTTGTCACTTTTTCAAATGTCAGCCTCAGTGGATGAGCAAATAGAAATAATAATGCGCCAATTTCTTTTGAGTACCTTGAACTATAAACCGAAAAAGGGTTGGGTTGGTTGGAAGAAGATAAATCTGCATAAGGAAGATGATGAAGTAGGAATAAAGAAGCTAAGACTTATGAACAAAGTCTTGCATGTTAAGTGGATTTGGAGATATGAAAATGAGGAAAACGCATAGTGGATGAGAATCGTACACCACAAGTTTGGAGGAAATAGTATGGCATTCTATCTTAGTCCAACAAAACAAGCTGTAGGTAAGAGCTTATGGGTTGGCATTCTCAAATGTACTGACGAAGTGCGACATAATTTTACATTGCAAGTTAATTCAGGGAACATGATTCTTTTTTGGAAGGATCCATGGTTGAATGGGCAAAATTTAAGTTCTTTGTTTCCAAATCTTTATAATATTAGTAGACTACATGATGCTACTATTGCTGATATTTTGGAGAGAAACAATGGCGACATGAATTAGGATTTTGCTTTCTGAAGACTTCTAAAAGAAGAGGAAATTAATGATATCGCTCATCTTATGAATATGATTTCTACATTCAACTATGGAACTGATGGGGGTGATCAAAGAATTTGGCAGTAAGGTAGTTTTTCAGTTGCCGAGTGTTACAAGATGCTGGGGACAGATAGTTTGTTATTATTTCCACACAAGAGTTTATGGAACTCTAAAATACCGCAGAAGGTAAAAAAAAAATTTGGACGTTGTGTTACGTTGCAGCCCCTACAATGGATACCTACATAAATTCTATTTGGGGTTAATGGTTGTATACTTTGTAAGAAGAAAGCTGAGTCTAACCATCATTTATTTTTGCATTGTGAAACAACTAGAGGGGTCTGGCTTTTTTTCTCTGAACAATTACAAATTACAGTGGGTTTTTCAAGAGTCGGTTAGATAAACCATTTGAGAGTGGAAACGAAGGAAGACTAAAATCTCTAATGTCCGAAACAATATATGGGATATTATACCATTTGCAGTGTGGTGGGAAGTCTGGATCGAGAGAAATGCAAGGCTTTTCAATGGAAAATAAAAAACTCAAGATGAATTGATTGACAATGTCAAGATTTTTATCTATAATTGGTGTGCGTGTACAAATATTTTTTAGGGTATCTCTTTAAACACCTTACTGTAACTGGGAAGCGTTCATGCAGTAGTTTTTTTTTTCTTTCTTAGTAGCTTTACTATAATTGAGCTTGTTTTGTATTTTTTTCTGTTTGTTCTTTACTTTCTTGGTAAGAAATTGATTCTTTTCAATATATTTATCCCTTCTTGAGTCAAAAAAATAAAAATAAAAATAAAAACTAAAATAAAAATTTGACTAAGAGATGCTATATATTTCTAAGTGGAACGTACAAAATGAGAAGATAAGTTTGAGTTTGATCATCTAGGTACAAATGTTTGATTTAGGAATTTTCTACGACAAATACGAATTTTCAACCTATTACTTTGAACAACAGGAAAAGAAAAGAAAAACCCAGAGAAAATGGAAACTCAACATGCCTCTATTAGGTCTGAGATGATCATGCACGGCTCTGTTGTGTGTTTTTTCTATTGCACATATATATGTTACCACCAAAAAACTGTTGGTTTATAATTTACAAAATTGTCCATGGTCAGTTTAATAATTACCACTAGTTAACATATAAAACGAAATCAACCCGTATTTTCTCTTTTTTTATTTGTCAAATACCCAACACAGAGGAAGAAAAATGGCGACCGATTCTACAACGGAGAATTACATCGAAGACGATATGCACAAAATTGCTAAATATAAGTATAATATATATTATTGGGGAATGGGAAATGCTTTCATCCAGAAAGAATCAAATGATTTTAAGAGGATTATCATGAAGCAATCTGGTGATTTTATAAAGATTTTGATTAAAGAATCAGCGGATTTTAAGACATACTAAAGAAGGAATCGGCCGAATCTAAAAAGATAATCAAGAAAAGATATCTTCTTCTACATGGCATGTATATCTTTGTATATTTCTTACCCTATCATGTATATCTTGTTTCCTTGTTTATCTCCGTTTCTTGTATATAAGAACAGATGTATTTTAACTCTTTTTTTACGTTGAATACAATCCTAATATTCAGAACATACATGTCATGACAATCTTTGTCATGGCATCAGAGCCTGGCAAGATCTAACAACCCATCTTCCGATGCAACAACAACAACAACAAGATCAATCCAAATCCCTATCAATCCATTATCCGTTTCGTATCTTAGTTTAGACTCATCTGTGTTAGATCGTAAAACTCAAACCCTAGTATTTTTATCCTTTCTGATATCGTTCAATATGCCGCGTGAAGATTATCAACCGATCACCATAAAGTTTGATGGAACAAACTATAATCATTGGTCCTTCCTTATGAGAAGCTTGCACAAAGGAAAAGCTATGTGGAAATATATTGATGGTAAAGCCAAGAAGCCTGCAGGTGGTGTTGTTATTGGCGGGAAAGACAAAGAAGTTGAAGGAGAAACTGCTGAAAGCTGGGAGATCAACAATCACAAGATACTGACTTGGATAAGAAACACAGTGATCACCTCCATAAGCATGCAACTCACTGGTTTTAAAACTGCCAAAGATGCATGTGATTTTCTCTCAAAAAGGTGTACCCAAATCAACTTTGCTCAACGTTACAAACTAGAACAAGATATCCGATCCATGAAGCAACAAATGGATCAGTCAATCTCAGATTTCCATTCTGAGATGTCAATTGCATGAAATCAGCTAGCACTAATGGAACCCAATTGGACTGTCGATATTGAGCTATGGCAGAAATACAGAGAAGAGTCACGACTGGTTCAACTCCTAATGACATTAAGAGATGATTTTGAGACTGTAAGAGCTTCAATCCTTCATCGATCACCTCTCCCAACTGTTGAAACTGCATTATCTGAACTTATTACTGCAGAAACTCGAAAAAGAATCAAGCCAGAGATACCTGCTGTGTTTGCAATTCCTTTACGTGCAAGTTTTAATAATCACTTCAACCCTCAGAAAAATCATCGTGACATGTCACAAACACATTGCTACAACTACAAGAAACCTGGTCACTTGGCCAAGAACTGCACCTTGGCATCAACACAGAGTGTGTCACAAACATCAACTTCTCAAGCTCCAACCCATCAAGGATCAAACTTTCAAATCCAGTGCAACTACTGAAAAGAACCTGGTCATACAATAGGAAACTGTACATCTCCATATCCTCCAGAAACATGAGAGAAAGAAGAAGGCTAAATGGGACTGGATACACACCTGTACCATCCATTCTTGCAGCACCTGCATTAGAGAGGAACCATGACTCACTTGCATCCACATCAAGCTGATATTCAAGAAATGCTCAAGCAAGCCCTTTTAATTGGTAATAATAACTCTACAGCAGCTTCTGCTTTCTCAGTTCCCACAGGTACCTTTTCAAATGGTTGGTTTCTTGACTCAGGTGCCTCTAATCATATGACATTCAATTCTAGCATATTTGAAAACAAGCATCCAATTGTTACACCTAAAATCCAAACTGCAGATGGATCTGAAATAGCTGCTAGTCATATTGGTCAGGTTAAAATCTCAGACAAGATACATATATCTGATATGTTACTTGTTCCAAAGATCAAAATGAATCTTGTATCAATTGGACAACTATGTAATCAAGGGTTTAACATTTACTTCTTCTCATTTGGTTGTGTGATACAAGATCCCAATACAGAGAAGCTTGTTGGGATAGGCCGTAGAGTTGGTAGACTATATCTTCTCGAAACACTCATTGTTCCTCAACAATCAAAGAATGAACTTGCTGCAACTGCAACTGCAAACTCCCTACCTTCAATTGTGTCTCCTTTTATGTCCTGGCACTCTAAGTTAGGCCATGTCTCTTTTTCTCGTATTACATATATGATCAATAAAGGACTGTTAGGAACAACTCAGGTTGATAAAGAACCTCATTGCATTTCTTGTAAGTTGGGAAAACAACCTGCTCTCATTTTCAATAATAGTATTACTCATTCTATCGAACCCTATGATATTATTCATTCAGATATGTGGGGGAAGTCTCCCATAGCCTCTAAGGGAGGAGCTTTATATTATGTTATCTTTATTGATGATTTCTCTCATTTCGCATGGTTATATCTTTTCAGTTCTAGGTCAGAATTTTTGAAAATATACACAGATTTCTCTAGAATGGTCAAAACTCAATTTGGAAAATCCATCAAAACCTTTCGTACTGATCAAGGAGGTGAATACATATTAACTCCTTTTAAAGATTTTCTTAAAACAGAAGGTACTCTTCTTCAGTTATCATGTACTGAAACTCCATAACAAAACGGTATAACAGAAAGAAAATTTCGTCACATCATAGAGACAGCTAGAACACAACTCCCCTCATCATCTGTTCCTTCCAATTTTTGGGGTGAGTCAGTTCTTACTGCAGTTTATACAATAAATCGTATTCCATCTATAGTCACAAAAGGAATATCTCCATATGAACGTCTTTATAACAAGAAACCTAATTATTCCGAGCTTCGTGTTTTTGGTTCAACATGTTTTGTTCTTCTCACAGAACGAGAACGAAACAAACTCAGCAAAAAGAATGCTATCTGTGTGTTTCTAGGTTATGGTATTAAACAAAAAGGTTATCGCTGTTATGATCTAGAGAGTCGACGATTACGTATTTATCGACATGTTACATTTTGGGAAGATATACCTTTTTGGTCTCTCCCTAGTAGTAAGTCATCTAATCTAGAATAGTTTTCATATCTAGATCCTTCTGAGGATATGTCTCTACCTAGTTCTCAACCCACACCTATTCCTTCCATCACCACAGAAATCACTCCTCTTGAAAGTTTCGAAACTACACATGACCACTCTATGGACAATCCTGACACTGCTTTTCAAGAAGGGGATCTTGTGACTGAAAATGATGCTTTACCTCCACGCAATCGTCGACCACCAGCCAGGTTTGCAGATTATCACTGTTCTTTATCATCCATTCTATCTTTACATGAACCAAAGTCTTATAGAGAGGCATCTATAAGTCCAATCTGGCAAACCTCTATGGAAGAAGAACTAATTGCATACAAGGAAGCTAATATATGGGATATGGTTGACTTACCACCAGGAAAGTATGTTATTGGAAGTAAATGGGTATACAAAATCAAAGCTAATTAAGAAGGCAAGATAGATTGATATAAATCACGCTTGGTTGCTCAAGGGTACACTCAAAAATATAGTGTAGATTATGAAGAAACATTTGCTCCTGTTGCTCGTATGACTACAGTTTGTACTCTCCTTGCTGTTGCTGCTGCTCGTAACTAGGATCTTCATCAAATGGATGTCAAGAACGCCTTTTTCCATGGAGAACTTCAAGAAGAAGTGTATATGAGACCTCTACCTGGAATGCCTCACTCTCCAAATCAAGTGTTTAAGCTTCATAAACCTTTGTATGCACTTAAACAAGCACCACGTGCTTGGTTTGAGAAGTTTTCCAATGCCATCCTACAGTACGGATTCACTCAAAGTGCGTATGATTCACCTATATTTACTCATTCAACTAAGAAGGGTATGGTTATTCTACTCTTATACGTAGATGATATGGTTATCACGGGTGATGATATAGAAGGAATTACTGCTCTTAAAACCCATCTCAGTTCATGTTTCGAAATGAAAGATCTGGGTCCTTTACGATACTTTCTTGGTATATAAGTTGATAACTCATCGGATGGTTGTTTTATCTCACAAGTAAAGTATGCCTCTGACATTCTACAATGTGCTGGGTTAACAGATAACAAAACTGCAGATACACCTCTTGAACTAAATAGCAAGCTCAATCCTTTTGATGGAAAAATCCTGTCCAATCCTACATTGTATCGACAACTTATGGGGAGTCTTAATTACTTGACTATTACACGACCAGACATCAGCCATGCAGTTCATATAGTTAGTCAATTTATGTTAGCTCCAAGATCCACTCATTATGCAGCAGTAATCAGGATCTTACGTTATATCAAAGGCACTTTGTATCAAGGTATTAAATTTTTGTCCACCTATGATCTTTGTCTTCGTGCATATTCAGATTCAGATTGGGCCGGTGACATCACAGATAGACGTTCAACTACATGATATTGCTTATTTCTAGGTAACTCTTTGATCTCTTGGCATAGTAAGAAACAAATTGTAGTTTCTCGTTCTAGTGCTGAAGCTGAGTATCGAGCTCTTGCACACTCAACCTGTGAGATTGTTTGGATGAGATGGCTTCTTGAAGATATGGGATTTCACCTATCAAAACCAACTCCACTGTATTGTGACAACAAGGCTGCTATTCACATTGCTCATAATGATGTTTTCCATGAACGTACAAAGCACATTGAGATTGACTGTCACTTTGTACGTCATCACTTTAAGAAACAAACTATTGACTTACCTTTTGTTCCTTCGGAGTTGCAACTTGCTGATCTTTTCACCAAAACACTGCCTTCAGTGCGACTAAAGTTTTTGATTTCCAAACTCAACATGTGTTTTGCACCATCTTGAGTTTGAGGGGGGGTGTTAAAATATATTGTCCTGATCTTTTGGGATGTATATCTTCTTCTACATGGCATGTATATCTTTGTATATTTCTTTCCCTATCATGTATATCCTTTTTCCTTGTTTATCTCTGTTTCTTGTTTATAAGAAAAGATGTATTGTAACTCTTATTTTACGTTGAATACAATCCTAATATTCAGAACATACATGTCATGACAATCTTTGTCACAGAGGTTACGAATCAGAGAATGAATATAGCATTAGTTATGTTAGGAGTTAGTATTGCAACGTATGTTGTTAAGACAATCAAAGATATTGTTAGACCCTCAAAACCCTAGTCCAGTCTCGCGGTACCAATATGAACTGAAAAACTTGATTGTTTTAGGATTTTGTTAGGGTTTAGGTTAGGGTTTTAGGTGTTTTTGATATGGTAATGAATTTCGGGTTAATCAGGGTTACCGCTGATAATAATGTAAATGGTTATTGGGGCTACGGTTTTTGATATTGTTTTTTGGTTCAAGGTTATGTGACTTTTGCATGTCCCATGCTTTCAACTGTCATAGTTTGAAAGGTCGTATTTGCATTCATGAACCACCTTAAAGTTGGTAGGTGAATCTTTGTTTTCTTTATGGTACTTATTATCTGTCATGACTAACTTTTTGATCTTGTCCAAAATCATACGGCAAGTGGACATCAAGAAAGGAAAAAACCTTCCCACGGTTCTTTTGTCTAATCAAAATCTAGAGGAGGACTAAGTATGTGATCGAGGTAATCTCTGAGTTGTTTAATCACCTTAAGCTTGCATGAATATTGCTATCTTATACATTATTATTAATACTGTAACTAATAGAGTTAATTAAGCAAGTTCCACTGCCTGCATGGATATTGCTATCTTATATGTAAGCCTAAACAAGAGCTGTTAAACCGCAATCACATGGCTCGTGGCATGCAACTGAAAAAGGATTCTCAATCCTTTCTGTTGGCCTTTCAACCTTCTAGCTTTTTCTCAGCAGTTGAATTGGCGCTAGCCACTGTTTGTACTGGTACAAAAGAGTTTGATTTCGGCTTATATTGAGTGGAGTGATTTTCTTTTTCTAATATTTGGGCTTCGCAGTTATGACTTTAAATCCATCACACAAAAAAAGGTTAAGACTAAAGATGATCTTTTGATTACATAGAACATTTTTACAAAACGTATGCCATTTCCTAAACGTTTCATGAAAGTAACATTCTAACAAACAATATTCAGATCTTATTTTTGCATCTACACTCCACAAGGTGATGCAACTTGCAAACTTAAAAAGTAAAATCGCCCCTTAGGCTCTCTAGGGATCAACAAAGACTTTTAAAAAGAACGATGTTTTGGGGACTACCCCAAAATAGTGGGGGACTACTCTTCCAATTTGGGGGTGGATATTTGAAGTAATTTTGGGTCACCCCTTATCTAATTTTTTTTTAAATACCAAATTTACCCTTGGTAATTAAATTAGTTAGATTAGTTAGTGTTAGTGTAATGATTAATTAGTGATTAGTGAGTTATTAATAGGATAGTTTTGTTAGAATGAGATGAAGAAGAAGGAGAAGAAGAAGAAGAAAAGATGAAGAAAAAGAGGGAAGAACCCAAAAAAATTTATTTTGAGTTTTGTAAATATGATATGAGTGATTCATGTGATGATACCTCCTCCTCAGAATCAGAACCTCCTTCATCTCCTAAACTATTTGTCAATACTTCTAACGATCCGGGTATGAGTTATTTCTTAGATGATGAATGCTTTTTTCCCCAAACTCAAGCTAACGACCCAAATGATGAATTTTATCAGCCACAACCAGAATATGAAGTTATGGTTACTCAGGTATGTCTCAAATTTAGTTAATGTAGCTTGAATTGTGCAAAAAATAGGCCAAATCGAAAATTTCAGGAAGAAATTTCGGCTAGGTGATAGTAGTTCGGTTAGCAATTCTGCCAAAAAGGTAGCCGAACTCTCCTGTATGTGCAGTTCGGTTACTCATTTCAGCATACGCAGGTAACCGAACTCTGTTTTAATGGAGGTTTTTGAGAGTTCGGTTATCTTTTTCCAGAAAACGTTGCCGAACTAATTTTATAGAGTATACAGTTAATGGTTCGGTTCAGTCGAGTTTATTCCTTTTGTTACCGAACTTTATGTTCGGCAAGCTCGCAAATCACCTTCATTGAATAGATAACCGAACTATATAGTTCGGTTTGGTCGATTGTATTAATTATGGTTCCGAACTATAGTTTTGAAATTTCCAAAGAACAAGTTCGGCAAGATCGCAATTTTTTTTTTCATAACCGAACTTTTTGTTCGGCAGGGTCGCATATTATGTTTACATTGCCGAAAATATAATTATTTCTTATTTTTAGTTGGTATTGACGTTGTGCTATTACTCGTAGGTTGCATCTGATCCAATAGAACCAACGGAAAATCAACCTACCTCTGTTGATATTTTCTACGATGACACATCCCATCACTACATGAATGACTTGGTATTCAAAAGTCCTTTAGAGTGTAAGAGTTGGGCTAGACAACATGCACTAAAAGACATGTGCGTATTAGTATTGAATGGGAGAGAAAGCAAAACCCGTTTTGAAATGGTGTGTGAGAGAAGCGGTGATCCCGATAAAAGCCACAAGAGGAAGGGTTATGTTTATAAAGGAAAGACAAATAGGAAGAACAAAACTTTCTCAAAGAAGATTAAATGCCCATTCAAGCTTGCATTTAATTACAACAAAGAATTGGGTGGATGGGTTCTCTACAAGGTTATGGAAGGTTGTCATAACCACCCTCGTCCGGAGCATCTTGAAGGACATTTCATGGCGGCCAAGCTAACTCCTGAAGAGATGGACAAGGTAGCTAAAATGAGGAAAATGGATCCTTCACCGATTAAAATGCTCCAAATACTAAAGGAGGATAACAAGGATAACCACTCATCTTTGTCCACCATTTATAATGCAATAGTGACAATTAGAAAGAAGGAATGGAGAGATAGACAAGTGATGCAACAATTGTTTTTTTTGGCCAAAGAGAAAGACTACGCGGTTCAAAAGGATGTGGATTCGGACGGAGAGATAACACAACTCTTCATTGCGCATCCAACGAGTGTTCAATTGGCTCAATGCTTTCATGAAGTTCTCATAATGGATTGTACTTATAAGACGAACAAGTACGAGATGCCATTGTTGAATATTGTTGGGCGTACTTCGACGCAGTCACCGTTTACCGTGGAGTTTTATTTTTTAAAAGACGAGCAAGAACCTAGCTACATTTGGGCACTACAACAAGTTAAGGCAATCTTCCGAGGTGATGATATTCCCGGGGTTATAGTGACCGACAATGAAGTCGCATTGATGAATGCAATAGAGGTAGTGTTTCCATTAGCACACAATATGCTTTGTACATTCCATATATGGTGTAATTTGATAAATAGGTGCAAGCCAATAATTTTTCCACCCAAGAAAAAAGGATATGAAGAGATTAAGATGCTACCGGAACATGAACGAGCGGATGCAAAAGAGGAAGTTGAAAAATAATACGCTCTAAATTACGCTAAATGGGTTGCTTTCAACAGTGAATGGGAATCATTGTGTTGGTCTCTTACCGAGGAAGAGTATCATCTAAATCTTGCGGAGTTTATCGCCCATTCGGATACTCCCGATTCTCCCGGTGTTGTATCGTATGTTCTTCGCCAATGGTTGGAACCACACAAAGAGAGGTTTGTTAATGCCTATACCAACCAATATAAACACTTGGGAAATCAAGCGACAAGTTTAGTAGAGTCGGCTCACCATCGGTTGAAGAAGAATCTCTCGAGAAATGCGGATACGGCAACAACGTCAAAATCCGCATGTGCATACTCTATAGCTCTCCATAACACACACTGTTTCACCTTTGCTTGAAATTCGTCACACTCCAAAGATAGATCCCATTTGGACGCCTTTTGACGCCGAATAAGACGAACTGCATCATTATGATCCTACGAAAAAAAATAACACTATTAATACTTGACGAAACATGTCCCAAAAAAAAAACGTTTTGTTAGGTAAAAATGAACTTAAAGAATACCTTTGTCGCATAGATCTTCGCAGGCCATGAGTGTTTGTAGCCAAACAATGTGGCCCCTCCATCATTTGGAGTACCATAAGTTGGGTTCACTGGTGGAAAACACAAATTATCAGGGGGAATGTGTGAGTATCTATCACAAGGCGGCTTCCGCTTCTTTGTCTCTTTAACAGGAACTATTTCTTGCTCTTCTTCCTCTTCCTCCAGTTCATCCTCTTCTTCCTCTTCATCCTCTCCCTCCCCTTCCTCCTCTCCTTCCTCATCATTCTCTTCCTCTTGTCCTTCTCTTTCTTTGCCCTGTCCTTGTTCTTCATCTTCTACATTTTCAACGTGTTCTCTTTGTTGTTCAACCTCTTCATTTCATTGCTCTTCATTTCCTTGCTCTTCTTCATCACCATTCTCTTCTTCAATAACATTATCAATTGTATTCTCCATCACCTCTTGATTGACTTCCTGTAATGATCCCCCTCCATGTTTGCATTTTTAGTACCACATTTTCGGAAATCCAGGTGTATCCTACCGCGAGGGGTTGGAGTTCTCAAATCTTCGGCTACGTGGGGATTAGATTTTTTCCCTTTGTTCCTAACGAATGAAAACCACATTATTAGATAAACAGAATATTGTCTTATCAAATAAAGATGAACATGGGATTACATCAAACACAAAATGTTAACAGACTAAATTTCGGTTATCTGGTATAAGTTGCGAGGTAACCGAACTACAAGTTTGTATGTGACAGATCAAAGTTCAGTTACCAAATACAAAGTGCGAGGTAACCGAACTATATTTTATCAAAGTTCGGTTACCTATATAAATTTATCGAGGTAACCGAACTCATATTTTTCATATAAAGAAGGAGTTCGGTTACGTTATTTTTAAGCGAGCTTACCTAACTTCATAGTTCGGTTACCTTAAAATTACTAATTGGCCGAACTGTTCTTCGTATTGAAAGTTCGGATACCTATATAAATTTATCGAGGTAACCGAACTCAAATTTTTCATATAAAAAAGGAGTTCGGTTACATATTTATTTTTGCGAGCTTACCGAACTTCATAGTTCGGTTACCTTAAAATTACTAATTCGCCAAACTGTTCTTCATATTCAAAGTTCGGTTACCAAATTTTAGGGTTTTAAAATTTTCTCCTAGCCGAAATCTCTACTGTAACTTTCATTTTCAGTGGTTTTTGATGATTTCTTCAACAAAAAACGATTCAAAGGAATGGGTATGAAGGAAATTACCTGCGGATTTTCATTTTGATATAATCAGACTCCTTGGTTGATGTTGGATGCTTCAATTCGTCTCCCAACTTTGCTTGAAGTTGTTTATCAATTCAAATTGATTTGGGAGATTCGCTATGCTAGCCAGTCCCAGACTCAATCCTGGAATTCTTGGTGTCTGCTTAGAACGCATTGTTTAAAAAGATTGATTAATCGACGATGAATCTTTTTCGAATCGACGATTAACGTCGATGTTTCGTAAGAAGATGAAAAGAAGAGAAGAAGAAGAAGAAGATGAAGAAGAAGAAAAGAAAAGAGGGGTTTTGAAATTGATTTTAGTGGGTTAGATTAGTGGGTATTGGTTAAATTAGTGGGTTATTAGGATTAGTTATAACCTTAATTAGGATAAGGACAGATTAGTCTTCCCTAATCTTTTAGGACACCCCTTAAAATTTAGGGTGGACATTTGAATAACAAAGTAGTCCCCCACTGTTTTGGGTAGTCCCCAAAACATCGTTCTTTAAAAACTAAACAATTAATTGGGCCTTACTGTTCTTTACAAGCATGTACTTCTCAGTTCTAATGTGCTGACTTTAACACAAAAATGTAATTCTACTCTCAGTGATTTTCTTGGGGTATTTTTTCTCCATAAAACATTTTAGGAGATATAGCATTAAATTGTCTGTGATAGTTACCTGCATGTTCAATGGGGTCAGTTTTTGTGGCATATGTCCGACTAGCTATACCATGGAGAAATCCGCTAAATGGTGTTAAAATGTGTGAAATGGTTGAATTGATTAAATAATCCTAACTTCACATTCAATGACCTAGGCTAGCTAGACAAAAAAAAAATCAAAGTTTATTGCAACTTGACAATTGGACATGGCCTCTCGGCAGTCAACGTTCAAACTTCAAAGTGCAACTTGACATGGCCGGCTAGTCAAAGTTCAAAGATTCTTTTGCAACAGCTTCCCCATTCTCCAAAGTGCTCTTGAGAAATTTGCATGCGAATCTGTTCCAAAAAGAAGGACAAATATAATTCCTCTCCTTCACACTGTTATTGGAGATTAGAAATGGCTGAAATTCTTGTAAGCGCTCTAAGCGAGGCCTTAATTGCCAAGCTGGTTGCCTTTGCCTCTGATAGGATTTCTCTTGATTGGGGTGTCCGAGATGAAATGTCAACACTTCAAAGAACTTTACGCAATATTCAAGCTGTGTTAACTGATGCAGAGAGGCAACAAGTAGAGAAAGACACAGTCAAGTGTTGGCTGGAAAATCTTAAAGATGTAGCCTGCGAAGCGGAAGACATGCTAGATAAATTCGAGTACAAAGCTCTAGCACATAGACTGGAAATCGAAGTTTGCAAACAAGACAAGATAAAAAACTTCTTCTCAGTGTCAATTCCACTTGGATTTCGTTGGAAGATGGCTCATAAAATAAAAAACCTTAGGGAAATGTTGGATCAAGTGTCAACGGAAAAAGACAGATTCAGTTTTGATGTTTCTAACAGTTCTAGTGGTTGTAGTAGTCATAGAAACCGAGAAACTCACTCGCTCGTCGATGCTTCAATGTTTGTTGGAAGGGAAAAGGATATATCAAGGATAATTAATTTGTTGCTGGACAAGTCATCCAGTAATCAACATACTTATCGATTTGTTCTCATTGTTGCAATGGGAGGGGTTGGCAAAACTACACTGGCTAAAGTAATCTATGACGATGATATTGTAAAACACCATTTCGAGATAAGAATGTGGGTATGTGTGTCAGAAAACTCAAACCAGAAGCAGGTAGTCAATCAGCTTTTGGAATCCATTCATGAAGAGAGAAAAGAACTTTCAAGTTTGGATGTCATGATCAAAATCCTCCAAGAAAAGCTCATAAAAAAAAGATATTTGATAGTGCTCGACGATATGTGGAACAATGAGCACAACGAATGGGATGATATGCTCAGTACTTTGTCTCTCATTGGCGCTCAAGGCAGCAAAGTCATCATAACTACAAGAAGTAATGAAGTCGCGTCCGCAACGAGTTCCTTATACAGGTAACTAATCCCATTTCCATTGTGTGATAGATGATTCATCTTGCATTCCTATATGCTTTCCTTGCGTGTGCAATATAACTAACTAGATAGTTGATTTTATATCTTCTGTAGATGCTAATAATTTTATCCTCATTGACGTCTGTAATTTTTTCATGCACTAGGTATAGTTTGGACCGCTTGTCTGAGGAAGAGTGTTGGACTATGTTAGAGAAAATAGTATTTGGGCATGACGGAGTAGAGAAGACCACAAACTTTGTAAATATCGGAATGAGCATCGCCAAAAAGTGTGGAGGAGTGCCATTAGCAACAAAGTTTCTTGGGAGTTTGATGTACTCCAAAAGGAGTGAACGTGAGTGGCTATCGATCGAAAACAACAACATATGGGATCTACCCGAAAGCGAATTGAAGATTGCAAGGGTATTAAAGTTGAGCTATGATCGTCTTGAACCACATTTAAAACAATGCTTTAGATATTGCTCTCTTTTCCCAAAAGATCACATCATCAGCAGAGAAAATATTATCCGACTCTGGATGGCAGAAGGGTTCCTTAGCTCTTCAAGACCAAATGTTCAAATGGAAGACGTGGGTGATAATTATTTCAACAGTTTGTTGAGTAATTCGTTCTTTCAGGAGGAGACGAAAAATGAGTTTGGAATCGTAAAATCATGCAAAATGCATGATTTTGTACACGATCTCGCACAATCTGTTGCTAAGACTGAATGCTCAATAATAACTTCTAGCAAGATGGTTGGAGAGGAAATCAGCAGATATCGCCGTGTGAATTTGGTACTTGGGAATGAGTTCCCACGATTGCCAAAGCTGCTGCGCAAGGTAAAGAAATTGCGGACATTCATATCTACTGCAAGAAATTCTATTGACAATACCTCCGCATTGCACATTTTCAAAAGATTCAGTTGCATACGTGTATTGGACTTGAGCTATAGTCGGATCAATGATTTACCATTATCAATTGGCAAGTTAAAACACTTGAGGTATCTCAATCTCTCAGACTCCAAGTTAAGAGAATTACCAAACTCTATCACTACTCTTTATAATCTGCAGACATTGATTCTAAAAGATTGTTATGAGCTTAAAGATCTTCCTCAGGATATGAAAAAGTTAATTAAGCTAAGACATCTTATAATCAACGTAGGATGTGGTTTTTGGAACATTCCTCCGATGCCAGAAAAGATAAGCTCTTTAAGTTCCCTCACTAACTTACCGGTGTTTGTTGTTGGAGATGGATCTCTATTTGGTATTCAAGAGTTAGGAGGCCTAAATCTCCTTGGTGGTAAATTAAAAATTCTTCATTTGAAAAATGTCCGCGATAGAGAAGAAGCCGAAGGAGGGCGTCTAAAAGAAAAACCAAACATTTTAAGCTTGAAATTGCATTGGAGGGATGGTGAAAGTTTTAGTGATGTCTATAAAAAAAGAATAGCTCTTATTGATGATTCTGAAGTCAATGATTATGGCCATGATTTTGGAGTGTTAGAAGGCCTCGAACCTCATCGAAATCTTAAAAGATTGGGAATCTACAACTACCTTGGTTCAACATTCCCCACCTGGGTGATGAGCTTGAAGAATTCACTTCCCAATTTGGTGCATGTCGTTCTAAAAAACTGCAAGAAATGTGAATATCTTCCCCCGCTCGGTATACTTCCTTTTCTTAAGATTCTAAGAATAGAGGGATTTGAATCTGTGAAAAGTATTGGAAACGAGTTCTACGGTGATGGCCGTGTATCTTCTTTTCCTTGTCTAGAAGATCTTTCTATAATTTGCATGGATCACTTGGTAGAATGGTCAGATGCAGTTTCATCGTCTTCAAGTTTTCCACTCCTCGAGCGGTTGAAAGTCACTTACTGCCCCAAGTTTACCTGCATGCCATTCCAATTTCCATCTCTAAAAGCAGTTTATTTTTGTAGATGCAATGGGAAATCAATTAGTTCATTGGTGGAAAGCAATCTGTCATCTCTTATCAACATCTATATTAAGTTATGTGACGGGATTGTGTTTCTTCCTCAAGCATTGCTTAGAGGAAGTGACATTCTTTACTTTCTTCAAGTTGAGAGTTGTGAGTCATTTCAAGGATTTATTCCCGACCGGAATCTTGAGGACGAGGATGTGAAAGCAATTCGAAATCAAGTCATTACTAACAATTCTCTACATGTGTTGAAAATCTGTCACCTTAGAAGCCAAAAGTGTATGCTCAGAAGTATAGGATACCTCCCCAAACTTGAAACTCTGGAGATTGGTCCATTTACAGAAGAGCCGGACTTCTTTCCGTTTCCTGCTGCCAATGTTGACGAACAAGGAACTGCAAGTGGCGGCTACTTTCCATCACTTCGCGAATTATCTATAACTGGATGGTCCACAGTTAGTCTGCCGGATCACATTCAGCACATCACTTCCTTGCAGACATTGGAGATATGTTGTTTTGATTCTCTGGTGGCTCTGCCAGAGTGGTTGGGTGACTATGCTTGTCTCAGGGAGTTGGTAATATCAGAGTGTAAAAATCTCAAGTATCTCCCTTCAAAGGAGCAGATGCAACGCCTCGCCTCCCTAAAACAACTGTCTGTTTTTAAGAGTCCAATTATGAAGGATAGATGCATAAGAGGAGGAGAAGAGTTTTACAAGATATCCCACCTTCCTCCAATTAGATTCTGACGAAGATGAGGTTTGCTATCAAAATCCTAGTTTTGTTTTCATTTTGCACTACTTGACAACTAAGAAAAGCATTTTGCATTAAACTCTGTTGCGAGTACACAACATCTGATTATTCTCATCAGTTTCCAAATTTTTAGCATTATTTTGTCTCGAACATTATTAGCACCTATGCCGACATGCAGTATTCCACGGCATCCATAATGACTAAAAACGGAATCCATACAAAGAATCTAGAACAAAAAAAATAGCAACAACCTAACACGTCTTACATGTAAACCTTATACCCAAGCACGTCTTGGTACGTGATGGTTTTATTCTAGGGAAAAAAACGATTTAGTCCAAAATCCCGTCCAAAAGTACTGTTTAGTCCAGCCCGAGCCGACTAGGTTCAGATTAGTCCAAAAAAGATGCAAAGACATTAATATCCTTTGCAAGGTTTTCGTAATCCACACGTGTTGCGAATTAAAACCGTTATTCTTCTCAAAAACTGGAAAAAGAAATACTAGAAAAAAATCAAAAAAAATCATTTAACCGAGAGAAAAAGAAACAGAAATTAGTGAAGATTCAAATCAAAACCCTAGCTATGGATGAACATCGCAGCAGCAGTAACATCATGATGAAGGAGATGCAATAACAAAACAGTCCTCATCTAAATCGAAATCAATGATTGAAAACAAATCAAGAGCTTCAAAGAGAACAAAACAACAACAAATATTAGATTCAACATCTAATTAGGTATCAAAAGATCCAAAACCATCGTCATCTAAAACGAAATCGGCGATTGAAGAGAAATCAAGACATTCAAAGAAGAAAAATAAACAACAAAAAGAAAATTCAATATCTATTCAAGTAACAAAAGGTAAGATCATTTTCTACTTTCATATATTGGATTGTTATGCGTGTACGAGTGCTATTTTGTTAGATTTGTTCTGATGGTATACAAATCTGTACACGGACGTGCTGTTTCAGGGATGTATGACATGTTATGTGTGTATGAATGCTATTTTTATTAGATTTGTTATAATTGTGTAAAGATCTGTACACCGGCATGCTGTTTCAGGGATGTATGGTTTGTTATGTGTGTATGTGTGTTATTTTTATTTGATTTTTGTGATAGTGTACAGATCTGTACACCGCAGTGTTGTTTCAGAGATTTATGGACTATTCTGTGTGTATGAATATCGTTTTTGTTAGACTTTTTGTAATAGTGTAAAGTTTTGTACACCGCAGTACTGTTTCAGGGATGTATGGATTGTTTTTGTGGGCATGAATGTTGGTAGTATACATATTTGTTATGGTAGTGTATAGATTTATAACCATAATGCTATTTCAGGGGTCTATGAACTGTTATGTGGGCATGAATGTTTTGTTTGTTAGATTTATTGTAGTTGTGTACATATCTATACACCATAATTTTATTTCAGGGGTGTATGGACTGATATGTAGCATGAATGTTGTCTTTGTTAGAGTTTTTTTAGTTGTGACAAATTTGTACAACAACACATGCTATTTCAGGGGTGTATGGACCGTTATGTGAGTATAAATTTTATTTTACTTAGATAGTTGTGGTTGTGTACAGATTTTTACACATGTATGATATCTCATGGATGTATGACTTGTTCAGTGAGCATGAATGTTATTTTTGTTAGATTTATTATGATAGTGTACAAATCTGTACACCGACATGCTGTTTCAGGGATGTATTACCTGTTATATGTCTATGAATGTTTTTTTTGTTAGATCTTTTGTGATAGTGTACAGATCTGTACACTGGCGTTCTGTTTCAGGGTTGTATGGACTGTTCTGTTGGCATGAATGTTGTTTTTGTTAGTTTTGTTGTGGTAGTGTACATATTTGTATACAAGAATGTTATTTCGGGGGTGTGTGAACTGTTATGTGGACATGGATGTTATTTTTGTTAGATTTGTTGTAGTTGTGTACAGATTTGTACAACAACATGCCATTTCAGGGGTATATGTAATGTTATGGGAGTATGAATTCTATTTTACTTGAATTAGTTGTGGTTGTATGCAGATTTGTACACATGTATGACAGCTCAAGGATGTATGGGTTATTTCGTGGGCGTGCATGTTTTTTTTTTAGATTTCTTCAGGAGGGTACATACTTGTACGCCGTTATATAATGTTGTGGGCATATGATCTGTTTTTTTTGTTTTGAATATTGGAGTTTTGACATTTCTGTAGGTGTGTACATACTTGTACACTGTTGTATCATGTCATGAACATATATAGCATGTTTTGTGTGAGCGTGTATGTTGGATTTGTTAAATTTTAGTAGGTGTGTACATACTTGTACACTGATGTATCATCTCATGGGAGTATGACCTGTTTTGTGGTTTTGAATATTAGATTGTGTCATTTGTATAGGTGTGTACATACATGTACACTGTTGTATCATGTCATGGATATATGACCTATCTTGTGTGTGCATGAATATTTGATTTGTAAGATTTTTGTAGGTGTGTACATACTTGCACACTAGTATGTTATATCATGGATATATGATCTGTTTTATGGGTATGGATGTCACGAGTTCTATAATTTTCGAAGTATGGATATCATGGTATACATACTAGTACATTGGTAAGCTATCTCATGGATATATGGCATGTTTCATAATTTTTGAAGTTGGATTTGTTTGATTTTTGTAGGTGTGTACATACTTGTTGGAGATGGTAGCATCAAAACCTGCAGAAACCTGTCGGTGGTCCTGCCAAGCTGTAGAATATCGCAGAAGATAAATAATACCAAGATTGGCATGCAAGTAGGAGAGAAACAACTTGATTTATGTTTAAAACTTGCTTAAGTTGTTTGTAACTTTCTTAAACTTTTGACAACTATGTTTCTTAACTTTCTTAAACAAATATTATTACTAGTAAAATATTGATGTTTTAAATATAGATTTTTCTCAGATTTACAGGGTATATTATAGGTAAATTTTTTTTTCATGTGTCCATAATGGTGTACATGATGGTGCACATCTACTGACAGGTTAGAAAATTAAAGTGTACATGAATATGTACTGACATGTCAAAAAATTATTCATACCTGCAGAAATAAAGACACATACTGAAGTAAAAACCAAACTGAATTCTTAAAATAAATAAGATAGTAACATTCACTGTAACAATCTACATGAAAAAAATAAGGTACAAAGTCGTAAGCAAGAAGGGTAGTAAATCATCAAGGAAGGTGCAAGTAAAGCACTCAGTGCACATCATAGGTCTTCTTTACTTCTCTCTATCAATTTTAATGTGTTGATTTCTTCGTCTTCCAAATAGAGTCTTAGATATGGGACTAATGAGTCTATTTATAAGAGCTTTTACCTGTCTCTTAGACATCAACATGATAATATTCAACCTGGAAAATAATACATAAGCACCAATGAAATGATCTGGAAAAAACAAAACAACATAAAGTTGCAGAACTATGCGCAGATTCAAAAACAATAAACATGTGTATAAATATGTTTACATTAACAAAAATCATGTATATAACTATGCACACTTAGTTGCAGAACTATGCACATATTCAAAACGATCAACCGGTGCACATCCATACCCATAGAAATGCGATATATAAATGAGACATGACAACGTGCACAATTTTATACACACATACAACTTGAATCGTGTACCTAAGCAACAATATCACTACCCATATTGAATAAAATCATTTTGAGCTTATGAGTCCCTAAATTTAATACATATAAAATCAAATAATACTTAATGAGTCTGAAGTGTGACATATCATCAACCCGAATATCATCCACATCATTACTAGGGTTAACTATGCTCAAAATAAGGTTTCAAGTTTAATTGCGGAGGTAAAGAAACTTACCCAAGTGACATCCACCATTTATAAATAGAATAATCAAGAGGTAATCATCTCTTCGTCATATTCATGTCCAACAATCTTCGTTAACTGCGATAAAATGATTCATGCACCTTAGTAATACAGTCCATAAAGTCAAAAATATGTACAACAATATACACCCAAAAATATGTTCCCGAAAATCTTAAAGTCAAAAATAAACTTCAAAATAATCATTACAGAGCATACAAGTGTACAAATATGTACACCTCTATAGAAACGTAACAAACTCTAGCGTACATACTCACATGATAGGCAATCAATTCATCACAGAGCATAGTAGTATACAAACATGTACAATTATACAAAACTCTAACTAAAGAAACATCCACACCCACAAAAAGACCATAAAATTATGAGTGAGCATAATGGTGAACGACTATGTATACACCTATAAAAATCCAACATCCATACTCCTAAAGCATGCCATATAATAATGACACAGCACAATGGTGTACAACTATGTACACACCTTCAAAAATGCAACTAATCCAACATCCATACCCACAAAACAGAACATAAAATCATGAGAGAGTATATACTAGCGTATCGATGAATACTCACCATGATTCAAAAATAGCATACACAACTTTCGCAGATATGTGGTTGATACCTAATATATTACAAAAACCATATATCAAAAACATATACGGTGTACATTAAAGTGCATGAACATGCTATGCAAACTGAAACAAAATTTTGTGTGAAAACATTTACACCTCTACAGAAAACTAACAAATGCTAGCATCATACCAACTGGACATGTCATGCATTCATTAAAGAGCATCCTAGTGTACAAACATGTACACTCTACAAAAACCTAACAAAATATAACATCCATACCCACATGACAGACCATATACTCATCACTGAGCATTTTAGTGTACAAAAATGTACACATCTAAAGAAAAATACCAAAATCTAGCATATATACCAGCAAAACAGGTCTTGCATCCATCACAGAGCATACTAGTATACAAAGTAAGTAAATATATTTACATGAAGATAACAAAATAGAGCAATGGTTCAAATAAAAAAACCCATGCATTCATCATAGATAAATTTACCGTACAAATGTGTACACATGTACCAAATAGGGTCGAATGCTCACCATGATTCGAGATAGCATACACAATCTTCCCAAACATGGTTAATACCCTGCATTTTACAAAAAAAAAAACATATATCAAAAACACATAAATGAAGACATCAAAGATCTAAACCACATGCAAAAGATCTCAAAAGTAGCATTCTTAGGTTTAATCAACACACAAATGATAAATAAAAAAAACTAATAAAATAGATCCGAGTCACATCTAAAAGATTTCAAAATCGAATTCTCTAACACAGAGATTTAACATCAAAAAGATTTGAATCATATTTAAATTTATATGAGAATTAATTTTTCGAATCAACCTTAAAATCACAATAAATCGAAATATGTATAGTGTACAAGAAAGTACACATTCTGTACAGTCAAAAAATGAAAGAAATCAACTACTCTATCAGTTAATAACAATGAATAACTTTAAACTCGATTATAAAACATCCAAAGAGTTCAATTATTCGAAAGAAGAAATCGAAAATAAAAAATCAAAGAACAAATTAAGATCGAATCGATTTCATATCATACATCAAAAAAAATAATCAAAACCAAAAACATAAACACAAACATAAACCAAAAGAGTTTCATGAAAACCAAATCCTAACAGATAACAAAATCAAAAACAGAAATCAAAAGACAAATCAATTTCATATTATGCATTTAAAAAAATATATAGAAAAATGGGATTGAAATCCAGGAAACAGATAAAAACGAAAAAGAAATGGGAGTGAAATCGGAGATCTCTAACCTGGGATCGAAATATGATGAAGAAACGATTGAATCCAAGAAATCGCCTCGAAATCTCTCTCATTTCTCTCTAAATCTCTCTTAATTAGAAATCTTAGATCTAAAACTAAAAAGTCTCATTCATATCTCTGTATCATTTGAAGAAAGGGTAATTAAGGTATTGGAAAATTCTGAATCGTTGGGTGTTTGGACTAACTCGTCCATATTTGGACTAAACTGTTGGACGCGGGGTTTATTTGGACTAGGGAGTACTAGGCTTCAAATAAATGGACTAAAGCGTCCAAAACCCACTAACTTTGGGACTAAACGTCAATTTCTACTTTATTCTATAATAATGTACATAGTATCATCACTAATCTATAAAAAAATCGCCTATAAAAAATCGTCTTCATTTAAACATGGGGTTTTTAATAAAATGCCTATGTGGGAAAATGCAATTAAAAAAATACCCATGTTTTTTACATTATATATTTACTGCCCACATTTTGACCTTTTCCATCCCGTTTTTTTCAAAAAACGGCTGACGGACGTTACTGCTACTTGGTAATAAATCAGGCAAGGGAAAAGACATCCAAGCCCTTAAATCGTGTGACTAGGTCCTAACTAAACCGTATTGGCCGAGTCAATAGCTAATTGAATCAAAACGGTTATAAACCCGTCAAATAATCAATGGTTAAGATATCTTTTGGAGGGTGCCCAAGATTGCACCACGTGCTCTCCTTCTTCTCCGGCGCCAGTATCTTCTCCGGCTTCGAAAATTTTTCCATAGTCAGACCCCTGATTAATGATAGGTACATATTATATTCAAGAAGCATAATCAAATGTGGTGAATAGACATAAACAAGCTATGATGTAACTGTCGCAAACACAAACCGGTTCTTCACTAACAAACCCAAATTGAATTTCCACTACTGATTTCTAAACCAAGAGTTACACAACACAGATTCACCACAAACCCAAGCTAACAAATTCTTCAATCAAGTCTTTCCTTGCTCAAAAACAACCCCGTTCAGATCTAATCTTGGAAATATAAAATCCCTAATTTTAACCTAATTTTATACCATAGCTAGCCCCAATTTCATTGTGTACATTAACCACCAACACCGCCATGTGATATCACCAAAGGTAACTGTCTGTATGTCAAACTGATTTGAATTTTTTTGGGGGATAATGGTTATAATCCATCTCAATTGTGTTTGACGGGTGATTGTAATGGGTGGTTCTCACCATTTATTGCTCGCAGACAAGAATAAATTACAGCAGCCAAGTTAGGGTCTGTGTGTTTATTTGATGGGTCCAATTCATTCGAGCTGTCGAATCCGTGGAGAAAATGTTGTGGTAGTCGGAGGCAGAAAGGTGTTGGATGGACAGAAATTACTCCATCCTCATGAGATCCATCTATAGCCATTCATTAGTTATAGGAAGATCAGTAATTGTGCCACCATTTTCTCATCTCTTGTGATGAGAAATTGACTTAGTCCACGACATTTTACTGAAATGGTGGGTCCTGATGGATTTGTTAATGGTATGGGCATTTAATATATATTGGAAAAAACGTGGGTAGTTTTTTAAATGCATTTCCCCACATGGTCATTTTTTTAAAATTCCCGTTAAACATCAACGAAAAGTACTATATCACTCCATGAACTCAAAAACAAAAAACAAAAAAAGGAAAAAGAGTGCACCAATTTCCATCAAGAAGATTAAATGAAGGTAAAGAAAGAGAGTTGCAAGATCGTAAAACCCCATTATGGAGACAATTCTGGACCTTCGATCACCAATTATGTTCCTCTTGCTGTCTTCGACAAGGTCACATATAACATACACATTGCTGTGATTTATGCTTACAGGCCTCCAACACCACCAAATTCAGTGATAAAAAGTGGCTTGCAAAAGGCGTTATCGGAATATAGAGAGTGGGTTGGAAGATTAGTTGTTCACAATGATGTAAATGATCGTGTAATTCTCCTCAATGATAAAGGCGTTAAGTTCATTGAAGCTTCCGTGGAATATACTCTTGTTCAAGCTATGCCGTTCAAACCTTCTTCAAAATTACTAAATCTTCATCCAAGTCTGGAAAGAGTGGAAGAATTGGTGCAAGTTCAACTCACAAGGTTCACTTGTGGATCTCTTGTAGTAGGGTTTACTGCTCATCACTTTGTGTCTGATGGACATGCTACAAGCAACTTTTTAGTTGCATGGGGTCAAGCTTGTAGAGGTATCGATATCAAACCATGTCCTTTACATGATCGAACGATCTTCTCCTCGCGATCCACCACAATATGATCATAAGCACAAAGGAGTCGAATTTAGGACCAGGAAACCGCCCAACAAATTGAGCAGTACTTTTCTTGATCATGAAAATATTTGTGTGAATCAAGACAAGTTCATCGATAATATTATTGTGCAGAAAGTTCATTTCACAGTCGAGTTTCTTAGCAAACTCAAAGATAAAGCTTCTTCTGCATTACTGAAAAATAATGAGTTAATTAGTGTTTGGGTCCTAAATTTTGGTACCCTTTAGTGTTTAGGTCTTAAGTTTGTCCGTTATAGTGTTTGGGTCGTTTACTCATTAGTCAAAGCAGTCAAAAGGTCAAACTGTTAGTATCTGTTAACTTACCTTAGAGAAATAGTTTACACATTTGCCATTATAAATTTCAGTTCAAAATTTTGATTTTAAAGGTTAAGACCAAATCATTTGGTGGTTACAGATCAACCGGCACAACTTCGACTTCAGTCCCGTAATGCCCATCAATCTCTTCCATTCATTCATAAGCCTTATAGCCAAGATTACTGAGCTCCATTGGTAGGTCAGTTGTATATAGAATTTACTTTCTTGCGCACCATCAAGCAGCATCTCTATAACTCTAATCATTCTTCTCTGAATAGTTGATGGATTGGTTCAAATGTGGTCCTTCATGTACCCAATTATTCTTGGTGCAATCCATCTTGCATTAGCGCGGATTAACCCTACCTTCAAACTCAAATAGTCACCAACTGCAAATTCAATTCAAAATTAAATAAAAAGGAACAAGAAAAGAAAAGAAAACTCACCAACTGCATCTAGAAAAGTAGTCACCAACTCCATCTCAATCAGTTACAATACTTAAATCTCAGAAAACATCATAAATCAAAAAATAAGTAAATCGACCAAATTAATTAACAAAAATCAGTATATAACTTACTTGGATCGTTTCTTTTTTTCTTCGTATTACCGATTGTTGTACAATTAACAACGGAAGCAACAAGCTATTACGAAAAAACCCTTTAGTCATCTTAGAATCAATCGATTCCTTTCTGCCATGATTTCCCCCAATTCTGTTTTGCCCTAATCTTTTATAATATAAGTTGAACGATCAGGTTAAAAGGAACATGATCTCGTATTTCTCAAATAAGTAAGGAAAGAAATAAAACTAAAACTTGCATAAAGGATCGAAGGCGAGAATTGTTATCTTTTCAGTCAAAGGGAAGTAAAATTACTATTGTGGAGGTGGCGGAAATGAAATACGGAAACGAATTGACACTGTGGCAGACATGTAAATATAAACCCTAACGAGTGTTAGTTCTGCTAACGGCTTGACCAGTAAATATAGTTGACTAACGGGGTCAACGACCCAAACACTAAATTGGAAAAACTTGGGACCCAAATACTAATTAACTCAAAAATAATAAAAAACCACAAAGCACATTTGTGAGTCTGGTTGCTCATCTGTGGAGAGCTGTAACTAGAGCTCGTGGGGTAAACGGTCTTAAAACTACAAATATAAGGTTATCGGTGAACAGGCGAGGAAGATTAAACCCTAGAATAGCTAATGAATACTTTGGCAATTTGGTATTATGGGCATATCCTACTGCCAGAGTGAATGAGTTGGTACATGAGCCATTACACTTTGCAGCAAAGACCATAAATGATGCCATCGCAAAATTCAATGACAAGTATTTCAAATCATTCATCGACTTTGCAAGTTACAAATCAAAAGAAGAGGAGCTCATACCAACCGCCAACATGAACAAAGAAGTTTTATTCCCTAACTTGGAAGTTGATAGCTGGTTAAGCTTTCCATTCTATAATCTTGATTTTGGTGGTGGAAGTCCTTACATTTTCATGCCATCCTATTTTCCCACAGAAGGGAGGATCTTTTTACTACCTTCATTCATAGGAGATGGAAGTATAGATGCTTTTATACCCTTGTTTCAGCAAAACTTGGCTTCTTTCAAACAAGTTTGCTTTTCTCTCTAGATTAAGATTAATCGTCAATGTTTATCGAATTTTTTGTAAAGATGATCTCATGGTATATAACCTGTTTATGCTTGAAAAGTAAATGATATGTATTTGATGACATCATAGCTAATATTATTATCTTAACAAGCGGTTGCCTCCATGTCATATCTGACATTAATACGAATGCGGCGTAAATGGTAGGATTAAGGAGTACCGTTAATGCATATCTAATGACATACAATACTACATCAACCAGTTCAAAACCATTTTTTTTTTTGCTTGATCATTGTTAAAAGAGATGAGATCGTTAGACATTATCTCTATATTTCATGAATTGATTTCTTCTTAGTTTTCATTATAAGACTCAATCACACAAACTCTATGTGTTTATAAATGTTTGAATTCTATTGACCACCTGAACTGGTGACCAACGTACACAAAGACCTGCTACTGTCAGTTACCATACAACACACACGCTTACACTTCTACATTCACATCACATGACTCACACACTTACAAGACTATACTCTAACACACACACACACACCACACACCCACCCCATCCCCGCAAAACCAGAGTCTATGCAGGTGCAGAGACACTGAGCTTGAACCTGAGAAAAGAGAACCCTTTGGTGGACAAACCTTTGGTAAGAATGTCTGCGATCTGTTCTCTAGTAGATAAAAAAACAAACCTCCAATGACTTAGCTGCAACTAATTCTCTTACATAATGAAAAGAAATCTCAATGTGTTTCATACTGTGGGGTTTGCAGTCAAGTAAGTTGCACCCATGTTATCACACCACAAAACTAAACGATTAGAGCATTGAAACTGAAATTCAGAGAGAAGATATTGAACCCAAATTATTTCTGAAGTTGCATCAGCTAAAGTTCTGTATTCAGCCTCAGTGCTTGACCTGGATATAGTCTTTTGCTTTCTAGAGTACCAGGATATTAAGTTTGGTCCCAAAAATATGGCCATGCTACTGGTGGATCTTCTGTCAGATGTATCACCAGCCCAGTCAGCATCAGAGTAGGCTTGTAGTTGCAGAGATGATGATTTTTTGAATTGCAGATCAAAAAATAATGTTCCTTGAAGATACCTAAGAATTCTCTTCACAGAAATCCAATGAGCTTCTGTAGGTGCTTGCATATACTGACAAGCTTTGTTAACAACAAAGGCAATGTCAGGTCTTGTGATAGTGGCATATTGAAGAGCTCCAATAGTACTTCTGTATAAAACAACATCCTCAAACAATGGTGAGGTTTCAGAAGCATGTGGTTTAGAATAGGGAGTGTCACAAGGTTTGCAGACACTCATCTTAGTTTTTGAAAGTAAATTAGAAATATATTGAGCTTGACTAAGATGAATACCACCAGAAGAATACGTAGCTTGAATTCCCAAGAAGAAAAGAAGTACTCCTAAATCTTTGATTACAAATTCAGTGCTCATGGATGTGATTAGAGAATTAACTGTAGAAGGACAACTGTCAGTAATCAATATGTCATCTTCATAGATAAGAATATAATTATGGCTGAAGCTGTAACTCTGTAGAATAAGGAAGTATCAGTCTTAGAAGATATAAATCCAGACTGCATTAAAAACTTTCTTAACCTGTCAAACCAAGCTATAAGAGCTTTTTTTAGACCATAAAGAGCTTTCTGAAGTTTGCACACATGATGAGGAAAGATTTTGTCAGAATAACCTGGAGGTTGCAGCATGAAAACATCTTCAGTTAAATAGCCATGCAGATTTATACAGAGCTATAGATAAAATTGTTCTGACTGTAGTTTGCTTCACCACTGGACTAAAAGTATCCTGATAGTCAATTCCCTCAACTTGATTATATCCCTTAGCCACTAACATAGCCTTGTACCTCTCAATTGAGCCATCTGCATTTCTTTTTATTCTGAATATCCATATGCAACCAATCACATTATGAGCATCAGCAGAAAGAACTAACCTCCAAGTGTCATTTTGTATTAAGGCATTGATATCCTCATCCATATCTACTCTCCATTTTGGGTCCTTACAAGCTTCAGTATAACAAGTTGGAACTGTAATATCTTCACAAACAAATTGTACTTTAGAAGCATATACTTTAGGTTTGATAATACCCATTTTACCTCTAGTTTGCATAGGATGAGATGGTAAAGTAGTAGATGTAGGTAATGTAAGAAATTCTTTAAGGTCATTAAATGGGAAAATTACTTCATTTGAAATAGCAGGTGTAGAAGAAATGTCTGAGGATGGCACAATGGACACACTGGACAAAGTTGTAGAAGTAGATTCATGATTTTTAAATAGGTTGGCATAAGGAAATTCAGACTCCTCAAAAAATTTATCCCTAAAGATGATAATCTTGTTTGTCTGAAGACTTAAGCATCTATAACCCTTGTGTAGATGACTGTATCCCAGAAAAACACACTTCACATATATTGGTTGCAGTTTATGATTATTGAAAGGTATTAAGCATGGATAACAAGCACTCCCAAAGGTTCTCAAAAATTTGTAGTCAGGTTTTAGATGAAACAGACATTCTAATGGAGGTATATTGTGTAATATTGAGGTGGGTAGTCTGTTGATGAGAAAGTTAGCAGTTTCAAATGCATAAGACCAATAAGATAAAGGTAATGATGCATGACTAAGGATTTCTAAACCAGTTTGCACTATATGTCTGTGTTTTCTCTCAGATGTTCCATTCTGAGCATGAGCATGATTGCATGACACTCTGTGACCTATTTTACAGGAATCCAAGTAGGTTGACACAGTTCTGTATGTTAGAGCATAACTCGGTTGAACTCACCAAGCGTTGGTATGTCATGTTTGGTTGTCATATTTTAGTATCAAAACTCATCTAGAGTCGCTTGATTAAATACAAGAGTCAACTTCGTTTAGGTTAGACTAGAAAGTCTAAGAATTTTGAGACAATAATATATTTCAGAATATCTTTCTTTTATTTCCAAACTTGTATTTTTCCATGCCTGTTTTAATCAAATAAAATACCTTGTTAGGTGTTTTAAAACTTGGAAACCAAGTTTTATTTGATATATAAAACATCTTAAGAACTGATTCTTTCCTCCACAATCAGTCTGCGGTTCAAGATGGGTGAAAATACTATTGATATTGATTCCTAATTACAGATGCTTGAAACTCTTCTTCCCACTGAGATTAAGTGTTATTTCTCAAAGAAACATAAGAGGAATCAAATATCTTTTGAGCTCATGCTTATGCTAATGCAAGATTTTGAAATTGTTCGTGAACAACTGGAAGCTTCTGTAAAAAATGAGGAGTGGCTCGAGTCAAATCTTTTGAAGTTGATTGTGGAGGTGAATCTTTTGAAGAGGAGACTCAATCATCTGAAAGAAAAGAGAAGACTCAAGAATATGAACACTGGAGAAACCTCAGTGAACAATTAGAGCACCACTAAGGATTAAGTTATATGTTGTAATACTTGATCCTGAAAATAGACATCAATGTTTTGATTTACTTCAATTATTGTATAAGGTCTATTTTAAATAAAACCATCATTATTGCTTATAAATAAAATTATTATTTTATATTTTTTTTAATGATAGTTACCGATTACATATCCAGTGAATGAATGTTTATATTTTTGCTATATGTATTCGGTTTATGGGATGTCTGATTTCGGTTTTCATTAACCTTAATATTCGATCTCATATGATGTGACCCTTATGGTTTTTGTGGCTTTTTTATTTAGCGGGATTAAGTTCTAGCCCATGTTGGTAGGCTTTATCAAAGGATCATAAGGTGTTCCGGTTGAAACTTATATGTGAAAAGTCACAATATGTTGAATCAATTTATGTTTACTGAGTGGTGTTTAGCATAACATATGTGTTTCGGGTTTTCAACTTTTGCTATTGGCACGCATTAGTTAAAACCGTTTCAACATTTCTCTGGTAAAGGTTTCTTTTGTTGTTGTTCTTTTGTTCTTGCGAGAGGATGACAACACACTGGGGGAGAGTTCTTATTTGAACTTGCGCTTAATGATATATCTTTCTGGGAAGAAGAGGCTGCGGAAATTGAGGTAACAAATTTGCTACTTAATCGTTTTCCAGTTTAAGAAAAGTCAGTTTATATTGCATATATTTTTCTTTTGCTTAACAAAATTTCGGTACAATTGATATGTTCCTTTATGTTGTGTATGGATGTGTATGTGTGATTCAATTATTTCCGGATAAGAAAAACTGTGTCAATTTATTTGGCCTATTGTTTGGTATCTTCTTTATTGTTGGGTATCAAGTGTTTTTTCTTAATGAAATTCGGTGCAATTGCGGTGCTATAATGTTTATGTTTGTTTCAATTGCTTCCGGTTAAGAAAATAATTAGGCAAGTCAATTTATTTTGGTTTGTATGTATTGTTTATGGCTTAACAAAATAGGGGATCATTTGTTTAGTCCAATTGATTCCGGATAAGAGCTAAGTTAATTCTGATCTTAATTAGACTTATCAAATTGGAGGATTCGGTTATTCAAGTCTAATCGAATGCCTTGACAAGAAAAACTAGTTAACTAACCTAGTGATTGTCTTGTCTAAAGAGAAAGGTCTGAGTTATTGTCTGAATAATTAGAGCCTGATGAGAAAAATAAAGTTAATTCTGATCTTTATTTTGGTCTTGTCGAATGAACCGATTGTGTATGTAGTTGAACCGTTAACCAACACTTTTGGTCAATCGGTTTAACAAGGGAATTTAGTTTCTTAGTCGATTTGTTAAACTATTAGGGAAAATTGCTTCAGGCAATTGTTTCCTTGACAACATATTAAAACAAAATTACTTGTAGTTTCGGTTTTAATATTGGTTATCTAAAGTGGTATATGAAACCTCTGTGCTTAACTCTTATAGGTTGTTTACAAGTCTTTTAGATTTGTAAGATCCTTTCGGTTTGTCCTTTATTTGCTCGAACCTTTGTCATTTTGTGACAAAAAGGGGGAGAAATATATGGAGTAAACAAGTGATTTTCAATCACTAAGGAAAGGACAATTGTGCTTAAACGTTATATCTAACGAAAGAGTAAAGCATTGCCTAAGGGGGAGAAACATATCATATTGTTGTTGTAGTCATTCTGACTACAAAAAGGGGAATAACAAAGATGTTCGGATTGAATATTTACCTAGCTTACCTTTAGGGGGAGTAAAAGCTTTTGTTATTCAAATGTTAACATCGGCATTTATTGATTGAATATCTGCAGGTTATTGTGTTGTTGAAACTTGGAATCAAGCGTATGTAAAATGAATTATTTTGTAATTTGTTTATCCATATGTAATAAGAGTTTTGTCACTAAAATTGTCAAAGGGGGAGATTGTTAGAGCATAGTGTGGTTGAACTCACCAAGCATTGGTATGTCAAGTTTGGTTGTTATCTTTTAGTATCAAAACTCATCCAGCGTCGCTTGATTAAATACTAGAGTTAACTTCGTTTAGGTTAGACTAGAAAGTCTAGGAATGTTGAGACATACAAGTATTACTCCAAAGACCTGAAAAATGTGAAGAAGTAGCGAACTATAACGACGACATCATCCTTCCACTTGAGGTTAGTAATATTGACTTGAACTGTTTCATTCCTAACATATCTTTCAAGTCATGCTATATTGAAAACATAACTGTGAAGCTGTATATACTGTACATATTGTATAATACTCTAGTGATGTGACATGATCATAATTTTATGATCATAGTATTAGGGAATTAGACTAAGAAGTATAACGATTATCTTTTGAACTTCGTAGATATGACATCGACGTAATCTTGTATATATTGTTATGATTATGTGAATAGGTTATGGTGAAGATTTCATCCTAGGAAACAATGTTTTACATTTGTTTAAAGGAAGTACATTCATGAACTTGTTTCGTGAATCGAAAGGGAAATCATTAGGCTTATTGGTCCCCCTATTCATTGCAAATCTTTGGATGACCAATATGTGTGAGATGGTAGAACCGATCTTAACTTATGTTATGCATCTTGGTATAACTAATCACAATGCCTGACTTATGATTTGGTATGACTGGTTTTTATTAATTGGTGTAACCGATCTTAAGTAATCACCATGTGATGGTATGATCGATACTTGTAATTGGTGTGACCGATCATGAGTATGTGTAACCGATCCTTGTAATTGGTATAACCGGTCCTGGTAACTGGTGTAACCGGTCCTAGTAACTAGTGTGACCGACCACAAGTAATACCATGTGTATATGAAACCGATTCTTGTAACTGGTGTAACCGATCCTAGTGACTGGTGTCACTAGTATTTCCATAATTAGGTATAACCGATCCTAGTGATTGGTAGAACTGATTGAACCCATGTATGTGATTTGGTATTTGATCAATCACATAGTAGTCTTGGAAAAACAGGTGAACCAATTCTAAACTTGTTTGGAGTGTGGTATAACCGATTCCAAGAATTCAAATCCATGTAAATATGAAATAAGGATTTGCAGTGAAAAGATGTCAACATACTTTGAACATGAGCATCAACTCTTATCATTTATTGTTCAGAGATATTCCTTAAATTCAAGGTGATCCTGTGCCGAAATAAATTAAGAATCTTTTAATTAAGGTTTGTGGTTTTATATGCTTTAATTACTAGCAATTAAATGCATATTTCTAGAGAATAAAAATTAGTAATGTGCATTTACTAATTGGAGATTTTCTATTGAGAGATTTTAGAAATATTGGACAAGCAATTATTGGAATTATGAAAACCGAATTTTGCCATTCATTGCATATCTTGTGAATACTTTCGGTTTTGGAAATTCCTTGGTGTCCAAACATCCTTGGTTAATAAATACCTAAGTTTGCATTTCTAACAAACTATCCTAAGAGCCAGGCAAACTTCATTTCTTGTTGTTTCTTTTGACGTAAAGGCTTCGTTCAGTGGAGCATCTTCCCCAAGAAGTTGGTAAGGTAACATTCTGGTAATTACTAAGCAGATGCCGATATACAAAATTGCACATATAAGAAGGCTTCCAAGGATTTCAATTGGCGAATCCCTCTGAGAATAAGTCAAACACAATACAAAACCAGTCAGAAAAAGTAAGGTAAGCGATATATAACTTATGGTGATTTAGTGCCGTTCGGAACACTTCATTCAAGCTAATATACCTGTGGGTTTTTACACTATTCTGCTGAATTAGCTACAACATCAAATCCAACATATGCGAAAAATACTAATGTTGATCCCGTAACAATATCTTTAAAACCATTTGGAGCAGAAGGGGTCAAGTTAGATACATCAACTTCAAATGCTCCTGCAAAAATAACAATAAGGACAATGACTACCTGCAAGATAGATTGTGTAACATCAGCATAGGAGGCAGGACACATTTTCTCACTTCAGCTAATGAGAGGCGAAAACTGAAGATCAAGTAAATTTCACCACCCTTATCTCCTTCAAACTCCACTGGTGCTCCCTCCTCTTGGACCACCACGACACCCATCTCAGTCACCACTAAATCTCTGTCACCACCTTCGTAATTGTGCCTAATTACCACAAGAACAAAAACAAAATCAAACACTAAAAATATAAATAAAAATCAGAAATCAAATTCTAAAAACACATCCAATCCAAAAAGAAAACATCAAAAAATCTTACCTAGGGCGATCACCCTGTGGTGTTGCACAAACTCAAATGATAGATTCAAATAAGTCCTCAAAAACTCAATATCATTAGTCAAAAACCAACAGTACTCCCTCTGAAAATCAAAAACAAATCGAAAATTAACGATGAAACAAAATCCTTGTACACAAAATCAAACCCTAACCTAAAAAGTGAAAATTAGATAAAAATTAAATTGCAAAGCCTAATATTACCTGATAAAATTAGTGAAGAAAATCAAACCCTAATTAAATGCCTTTGTTTACGGAAAATCAAACCTAATCCAAAGAATTGCGATACCAAATCAACATAAAAATTAGTGAAAATTTAATGAAACCCTAAGAAAACCCCCAAATCAAATCCCTAATTTCATTCCAAATCTAAACACAATTTGAGATCTACTGGTTTCCTCTGCAAACACTGTATCTTTCACATGGAATTAGAGTTTTGATTTAGGTGATATATACACGAATCTTAGTTCATGGAATTGGTGATTTTATTTTTTTGTTTTGGTAAACAAAGCTAGAAGAAGAGTAAGAAGTAGATTGGTGTTGTTGGTGTGCTGGAGGGATGACGGTGGCAAGAAATTTATGGTGTGCTGAAGATGGGGCGTTGGTGTTGTTCATGGATGTGGTGGAGTTAAGAGAGAAAAGAAGATAAAGGTTTCTGTGGTTAGAAATGGCTAGTACGGTATAGGAAGGGGGGGGGGGGGGGGGGAATGCCGCAAGGGAGTAAGGGTTGAACCATCTCGGCTCTTCCTTTTCAGTTACAAAATTTGGGCAGAATGATAGGTACGATAGTTCCCCTGCACACACTCTTTTAACACGATTTTATTCTAGCAGTTACTAGTAGTAACATGGGTTGGGCCATTACTAAATTGGTCTTAGTTCGTAACAGAATTAGAGCCGTTACTAAATTTTCATAACTGAATTTCCTGTTACGAATTAGTAACGGCAACATGTTGGTTACGAATTTTAGTTACTAATCACTGAATATGGTGTAGTGATCCTAATTAGGTGAAATCTCTTACGACCGCTCGTTTAAATACTTCTGTGGGATCAAGAAGCTCTACGATTACCGTTGGTGGAAAACTAGATAATTGTAGTGTTATTAGCTTTCGATTGATTTGATTGACTAACGGTTGTTGAAACTTTGATTGCACCTAGTTTGTTTATTATTGAGAATCTTCTTTTCTGATATAAGATTCACTCAAACTAGATCGAAGTATCGACGGGATCTTTAGAACTGTTGTTAGATCTAAAGACATCTTGTGATAATCCACTGTTAACAGACTCCGTACTGTGCGTGATTGATCACAAGAGATTCAAGTGGTGTTGTGCATGCTATTGAAGATTAAAGAATATTTGAAGACGAAGAAGATTTCTTATTGGTTTTCGTATCTTGTGAATTGTGTGCACAAACCGTGATCGGCTGGGATCCAACTAAAATCGGATTTATTCGATTGATTAGTTGCGTGAGATCGACATTCTAAATATATCTCTTTGAGATTTATTTTGATTGAGTGTGAATCTATGCTTGACTATTTCGATAGTTAAAGTTAGATTGATCTAACCAGAAAAAGGAGATTATTAGATTAAACATAAGAGCCTTTGTCAACAACTCATCTATATCTTGTAGCAAAGATTGATTAGATTGGTTACCAAACAGATTCTTCCTTTGCTGTTTGGAATACGATCCAAAGGACTTTCTATTCACGTGTGTGACTCTAGAAGTCGAAGGCGCAGGGATACTGAGGGAACTAAGTAGCTAGGGGTAGTCTGCTTGGTCTCAACTATGCGAAGTTGGTTTAAATTTTGTAAAGCGGCTTAATTCTGAGAGTATTCAAAACTGGACTAGGTCCGGGGGGTTTTCTGCGTTTGCGGTTTTCTCGTTAACAAAATATTGCTGTGTCTTTTACTTTGGTTTTCACTTTATAATTGTTTATTATAATAAAGTAAAATACACATATACGTTAACTCCGCATTACTTGATAGTGATCCTATAGATTTTGGTTAGTACCGAACCTATTATCAAGTAACATCTTTGTTGTTGTATTGTCTCGATCTTGTATCCATAGTCAATCACACAAGTTATCTTGTTGTCGTATTGTCTCGATCTCGTATCCATAGACGATCACACAAAGTGTGAACTGAATTGTCGTATTGTCTCGACCATGTCCATAGACGATCACATTCGGTAGAGGACTTATAGGTTGAAACAAAAAGATTGTGGTGTATTGGGGTACCCTCGTCTTTTCACTGTATTCACCTCCCTAGTCTGACTGAACAAATTTAATTCTTCTAGAAAGTACATGAGATTTAAATTTGAAAAATGTAGCAAGAACTTCATATTTGTATGCCAGAGGGTATAACCAAGTAAATCTACTAAACGAGTCTATAAATGACACATAATACTTGCATCCATTTTATTGAACATAAAGGAGAGACTCATACATCAGTGTGAATAAGATCTAAAGGACCATAATCCTTGTTATTTGACATAGTAGAATATGGTAAAGCATGACTTTTGGATAACTGACAATCATGACATATAATAGTAAATAGATGATCATGAATAACCTCATCCACAGAAGCCAACACATGCTTCAAAGTTTGATATGCAGGATGACCAAGTTTGTTGTGCCAACTTGAAGTGGTAGATGTGATGGATGTAAAAGCTTGTTCAAGTTGTGCTGCTGTGAATTCCATATGATAGAGTCCATCTTTAACATGACCATGAAGAAGAACCTTGTGAGTAACCATATTCTTCACAAAGAATTCATCAGGATAAAATTCAAAGAAACGGTTATTTTCTTTGGTAAATTGATGCATTGATATTAAATTCTTAGTAATTGAAGGTACATGAAGGACATTGGACATGAAAAACTTTTTAGAACCATACTGAAAATTAGAAGAGCCAATATGAGTTATGTGCAAACCTGAACCATTCCCTACACGCACATGGTCAGTCCCTTGGTACTCAGAATGTAGGTTGAGATTTGACAAATCAGAATTAAGGTGATTTGTAGCACCTGAATCTGGAATCCAACCAGAGTGAGAAGTAGAAGCACCAGATTGAGAAGTATAAACACCAAATTGAGAAGTGAAAGCATCTTAATTATACACTACAAAGGCTTCAGGTTCTGGACACCATAATTCTTCATACTCATCACCAAAGCCATCATAATAAGCATTGTACTAAGCCATATAGTTATCAGATGATGCATACCTATATCTACATTCATTGGCAAAATGTCCATGTTTCTTACATATCTGACATTCAATGTAATAATTGTATCTCATGGATGGTGGATAAAAATTGTTGTTATGAATAGGTTTACCAAATTTACCACCACCATTAGGCATTCTACCACCACGAAATTCTCCTCTAAATCTGCCACCAGAACGATTTTCTCTGAAACTACCAGATCGATTAAAATTACCTCTAGAAGGGTATGAATTTTAGTGATTTGATACAGGACAATAGGCATTAGGATGATCATATGACTGATTATAGTAATTAGCATGAGGATTATGAGAACCTGTGAATTGATTTCCAAAAGTATGAGAAGAAGAAACCTGATGTTGTTTAGAAATGTTTGCATACGCAGCGGTGAGATCAACATTAGATTCAGATTTAATTTTAGTCACCTATGAAAGAAGTAAACCAAGTAATTCAGAAGAGGTAATTACATCTTGAGTGATCTACTACTAGGTGGTTTAGATAAATAGAATCCTATAGTCGAGAACTTCCGTATCCGGTGATACAAGGGATTTGGGGGTTAGTACTGATCTAGCTGTTATACCTAAGGTTGCTGATAATCTGTGACTAATAAAAGGTAGATAAGAACATAACTTTAATCATTGTTTTGTAACAAAGAACGAATCCTTGATCTAATTTCTCTTATCGATTTCAACTTACACTTTTGATTAATTTATTTACTTTCTTTTGCAAACTTAAAGCAAGAAAACCCCCCTTTTTGTGACAATCTTACAATTAAAACCTATTGCTCCTCGTGGGAATAAACTTGACTACTGTATATTACTTGTTAGTTAGGTAGAAAAATATTAACTATTTTTTTGTGGTTACGACACACATCAGATGGGAATTACTATGTGTTTACAGACCACCAGCTCATCCTCAAAGGAACAATTTTTGGAGACAAATGAATATTACAATAGAGGTTATCCAAAATCCCTGGTGCATTATCGGTGACCTAAATTCTCTTATGCACCAATAAGAAAAACAGGGTGGTTCCACCAACATGGACATCAGCTGCACAGAGAGAGAAAACCTCTTAACACTATGAAGGAGCATTATGCAATGCCGAATGGAGAGTGCTTTTTCCTTATGTTGTTATTCTACACTTACCCCGAATCGAAAGCGATCATTCTCCTATCCTTCTTAACACTATGAGAAAGCTTCCAAAGAGAAAACCCAATTACAAGTTTGAATTTTATTGGACTGAGCATCCACAATTCAAAGATGTTTTTCTAAATAACTTGAACAGGTCATCGGGAGATACTTTGGAAAGACAGCAATCTCTTAGAAATGGACTTTGGATGTGGAGTAGAAGAACCTTTGGGGATGCTAAAAGGGGGATTGAACTGGAGAAACAAAAGTTGGTTGATCTGCAGGCTACATCACACTTGAGATACACTAGGGATGAAGAGAAAAGCATTTGTGGCAACATCATCAGCTTAAAAAGGAGAGGTAGAATGTTTTGGTAGCAACGTAATAAATCCAAATGGATTCCTTCAATCGACAAGAACACACAGGTATTCCACGTTTCTGTTGTACATAGGAGAAGTATTAACAAAATTTTCGCCTTAAAAAACAATGATGGTGAATGGATTTTTTACCATGGTCAAATTAGGGATAATCTTGTTAATCACTTTCAAGATATGTTCACGAAAGATACCAATGTGGACTCATTTTCTATTTTCATTGATAACATTAACAAGTTAAACCAAGATGAATACAGGGTTCAAAGCTCCATCCCCAGTGCAGAGGAAATTTTCAATGTTTTAAAGAAAATGGGATCTCTAAAATCTTCAGGGCTGGACGAATACCCATCTTTGTTTTATAATAGATGTTGGGAAGTAATTGAAGAAGAAGTGGTTCATCTGATCCAAGAATGTTTCAGATTTTCTACAATTCCCCCAGGTCTGAATCATACGTACCTTGCTTTAATCCCAAAGAATAAAAATGTTGAATCTGCTGTTGAGCTCTCTGTAATGTTCTTTACAAAGTGGTAACTTAAATCCGTACAAACAGACTGAGTCCTTTACTTGATAGGTTAATTGAGAAGACCCAATCTGCCTTTGTACCTGACAGACAAATCATAGACAACATAATTATTTCAAAAGAGATTGTTCACTCTATGTATTAATCTAATACCTCACAAGTTTCTTTTTCTTTGAAACTAGACATGAGTAAAGCATATGATAGTGTAGATTGGGATTTTTTGAGTCAAGCTCTCTTGGACTTCGAAAAAACTAATAAAGCTCATGATTTTATAATGAGCTATGTTAAGATCACGTATTTTTCTATACTTCTCAATGGCTATCCTGAGGGATTCTTTGTTGGTGAAAGGGGGATAAGGAAAGGCTTCCCTTTATCTCAATATCTGTTAATTATTTGTGCTCATTCTCTATCTGGAATTATTCATAAAATGGAAGCTTCTGGCAATTATAGTGGGTACAAAACAAACAGATGTGCCCCTAATGTATCTCATATAATGTTTGCAGATGATGTCATGATGTTTGGAAACACTAACACCAAAAAATTTCGTGCCATCTCTTCAGTTCTACAACAATATTACAACCTATCAGGTCAGCTCGTTAACTACTCGAAATCTACCAAACACTTTAGCAAAAACGTACCTGATTCATATGTTGAGGAGATTATACGAGAATTGGGAGTTAAGAAGATGGACAAAGAAGAGAAATACCTGGGAGTGAAGATTCTTCAACAAGGAAACATAATATCATACTATAATTTCTTAACCGAAAAGTTTGATGCAACCTTAGCAGGTTGGAGAAGATACACAATTTATCTTATGCGGGAAGGACTGTCTTAATTCAATCCTTGTTAGCTCTCATACCAGTTTATTATCTGGCAACCACTTCAATTCTGATTAGTGTCCTCAATAAACTCAGTTAGATAATCAGGATTTCTGGTGGGGACATAGTAGAGACAAGAGAAAGATGCACTTCTTAAAGTGAGAGTGGTTTAATCTACCGAAAGAGAATGGTGGATTAGGTATAAGGTCTTTATCTAAACTAAATAAGGCTCTTGTGGCTAAGTTAGCTTGGAGATTTCTTCATGAACAAGACACTCTATGGGAAAGACTTCTTCAAGCAAAGTAATTAACTCTTTCTGGAAAACTAAGAAAATAAACAATTGCTCAACGACTTGGTCTGTAATGTTGGACAACAGAAGAAAAAAAAAAGGTAAGGGTGTTTGTGGTTAGTTTGAAATGGAAGGCAGATCAATATCTTTTCAGATCCGTGGATTCCATCAATTCATGGATCAACCCCAGATAGGAAAGAAGATGACAGTACCAATATTACTAAAGTTCATCACCTGATAAACAACTCTACATGTCAATGGGATATGGAACTCATAAAACAATGTGTAGATGAATTCATCAGTAGCCAAATTCGTCAGGTTGATATCAATCACTTAGCTGAAGATAAACTTATTTGGAGATTCACAAACCACGGAGATTTTTCTCCATAGTCTTTTCAGAGAATGCTAAATGAGCAACAAGGGGAATCTTCAAACACAAGGGACAATTCGTTTCCATGGAAGAACTTTTTGGCAGTGAAGAAAGTTTCTCGGAAAATAAAAACTTTCATCTGGCATGCTCTACATAATGCGCTGGCAGTCTCACATAGAATTAGAAGATTCATAGAAGGAGTTTCAACAAGTTGTCACATCTGCAATAACGAGAATGAGTCTGTAAACCATCTGTTAATTCATTGCAGTTTTGCTCAAGCAGTTTGGTTTGCATCTCGCCCTGGTCTGCGATTACAAGATAACTAACAAATCACTATTGTATCTTTAACTAAAATGTGGTTTAATTTGAATGACAATGAGTATACTCTTGCTTGGGGAATGGAAATCTTGAAATCTTAAACTGTTTGAGAACAAGAATGTTAGTGTTCAAGGAACCCTAGCTATTGTATCTGTGGATAGTGAGACAGAGGTGATAAAAATAGTCATACAGGACAATGTTGCTGCCATACAGGAATCATAGACTCCCCTATCTTCCCTCATTCAAAATCAATGTGGACGCTGCATGGAAAGATATACATCTGTGCTGCAGTAGCAAGAGATAGCTCTGGTATTTTCCATGGAGATGCAACAAGATTTGGCAGGACTGACTTTGTTACCTACGCAGAAGTTGATGATTTTTTCTTGGCAACAGAACTCAGCCTATGGATGAACATAAATCCTATTGAAATAGGGAACAAATCCCCTAACTTAAATTTTTGACTTAAGTTTATGGCCATGGATCTTTTGAAATCTCACCGTATATTTTACAAGCCCTTATAATCAAAAATTGTTGATGTATCTCGGCTCAAGCCAAGCCAAGACTTACTTTCCGTTATGTTATCTCCCAAGTCTTATCTATTAAATACTCTTTGTCTTCCTCGGATTGGTTTCAAAACATGGATTTTATGGAGGACGATCAATCGATCATGGTGTTTCGACAAATATGAATTTCAGTAACAAAATATTGATCCGCTCCAAGAGAATGATATATATGGATTTCAGTAACAAGATTTTGTCTTGCTGAGAAGGAAAACTACCTCCCTGTAAGATTTTCTGTTAGAGCACTGCTTGGCCGAACTCGCATGCGTTGCTATCTAAAGCATGTTTGTCAATGTTAGTGATTAAAACTATAAGTCTTGATTTCTAGCCTATTTATAGATGTCTCGAATTAGGACATAGATTGTGTAGTTGAGCATTAGACTTCACGGCGTTCATCATTTGAAGACGAAGAACTACTAAGGGGAGCTTGTGGAACTTCATCAACAAAAGGTATGTGGAGACTGAAACTCATCTATCACTTGGAAAGTCTATTTCTACTCTATCTCCTATATTGATACATAAGTCGTATTACGATATAGTTTTCTATTATACACATTTGAGATTTCGAGCTGAGTGTATCTCGCTTACATATTTCTCGAAATATGTGTTGGCAAGCTTTCGCTCCAAGTTCATCTTATATTCTTGACAAATGTAAGAATATGATCATGTGAAAATTGCCGAGTAACATCTTACATGGTTTGTGTGATACAATCATTTGGTGTAGACATGGAAAGTTTCGTTATGATTATTTCAATATCTTGAAAATTGCTTTGATGCTAATAGTGTGTGAAAACGGCTATTGTTATCCTCTAAGAAAGTTTCAATGATTGAAATAAAGAGTTTAGAATCAAGTAACCATGTTTGAATATAAACATAGTGTGTTCTCACATTTGTGTATGAGTCCAAAACCGGGAACCTGAAGTATGCGTACCCGTATGCATACTGGCGGAAGTCACACGTCCGTGAATTTCTGCTGGAGTTTGGAAGTGTGAATTGGTATGCGCACAAGTACGTGTACTGGCATAACCAAACTCGGTGCGGCTACTTAAGTATGCGTATCCGTTTGCATACTTGAGTTGGTTACTTTCTAAAATCAGTTGTACATGAACTTAAACATTTATAAAAATAAGGAATGCAATCTTTGCAAACCGTGGCTATAATGTTCATGTATTGATTCAAGTGAATCAAACCGATTTTGCTTCAATTATGTTCTTGTATACTTCTATGAGAATATAGCAATTGAACGGCTCTTTAACTAGTTTCATTTGAGTCATTTGAACTAGTTATGGTTAAGATGAATAAGGTTGATATGAGAGTAATCATATGTCTAACTTCGGTTAACTATTGTTGAGCCAACATGGTGTACACGTTTAGGTATGGTTACATAAACCTAAATGAGAGTACATTTCATTTGTGTGTAACAAGCTAAGTTTGATTTAACGGTTGAAAGATATTATCTTGGTTGAATCAGGTTTTTCATATAACCGTGAATATTGAATGCTTTGTTACCAAGGTAACTTGGATTGCAAACCCTGATTTGAAAACTATATAAAGGAGAACTCTAGCAACTGGGAAACCTAATCCCCACACCTCCTGTGTGTTACTAGTTGCATCAACTAGAGTCGATTCTCCTTTAACCTTAGGTTTCTATCGAGACCCTGTAGGTTAACGACTTCAAAGACTTCATTGGGATTGTGAAGCCAGACCCAACTATTTTCTTTGTAGTTGCGTGTTCTGATCTTGCCCGATTCTATCGTTTGAGTACTATCTTCTCTAAGATTTACTCGAGATTTAATCTCCGATAGGCAAGATAAAAAGTAATCACAAACACCTTCGTCTCATCGTTTGTGATTTCACAATATCTAGTTTATCCATCATACGATTTAGATTATATGAGGTGATTGATAATACTAGGCTGTTCTTCGGGAATATAAGACCGGTTTATCAATTGGTTCCTGTTCACCTTGATTTATCAAAAGACGGAACAAAAACTCATAGGTATTTCTGTGGGAGACAGATTTATCTATTCCAATAGACTTTTCTGTGTGAGACAGATTTGTTTATCAAGTCTTCGACTTTGGGTCGTAGCAACTATTAGTTGTGGGTGAGATCAGCTAAGGGAATCAAGTGCGTAGTATCCTGTTGGGATCGGAGACGTAAGGAACGCAACTGTACCTTGAATCAGTGTGAGATTGATTAGGGTTCAACTACAGTCCAGTCCGAAGTTCATTGGTAGTAGGCTAGTGTCTGTAGCGGCTTAATACAGTGTGGTGTTCAAACTGGACTAGGTCCCGGGGTTTTTCTGCATTTGCGGTTTTCCTCGTTAACAAAATTATGGTGTCTGTGTTATTTCTTTTTCCTCATTATATTTTGTTATATAATTGAAATATCACAGGTTGTGTGTTAAGATCAATTAGATAATCCAACCTTTGGTTGTTGATTTAAATTGATTGACACTTGAACATTGGTCTTTGGTACCGTTCAAGTTGTTTCACATAATAATCAGGCTTGAGGATTTCTATCTGTTTGATTTGCTGATTACATTGTGAAACAGAGATATTAAAACTCTTTGATATACTTTTCTCTAGATTGAGTCTGACTATCTAGTTGATTCTCTAGAAAGTATATTGGAGTAAGTCCTCTCAGATTGCCAAACGAATTGTTGGGTGTGGTTGTTAGACCCCGCATTTTCATTTTCAACTGTTGGAATTTTTTTCCTTTTCTTTTGTTGTCGTTTAGGAATCATAAAAGTATATCTTTGGGTCGGAACCCCCAATCGGATAAATTTATTTTATTTTTTTATTTTTTCCATTCAATACGTAAGCATTGAAGTTCAGCTTGGAAAATAGTCCGGATAAATTTCTATTATAATAAGGATTGAAGTTATAGTCCGGTGGGTAAGAGTTCTTATATCTGCTCGAGAGCGGTGTATTACTATAACAAAATGGACTTGGTTTCATGATAACTCAGGTTATATATATATATATATATATATATATATATAATAAACGTACTTCAAAATACTAAAAACAAAACCTAGGCTATCCAAATTCAAGCCTTAGAAAATGAATGACTAGTTTAGATATTCCCACTAGTATTGTCAATTTATGGACTGTAAACAATGACTAGTCTTTACTTTTTATTCCTTTCGTATACCAAAAAAAATATTAAAAAAAAGTATATGTAGGATCGCCTCCGATAGTATCTATATAATTTTTTTATTAATGGCAGAAGTTTATGTCAACAAATGAAAAAATAATCAATAAATATTTTTATTTTATACCCCTCCATCCCAATATGGACGAATGATAGGGTTAGTTCCCCTATACTTATTAGTCTTGACATTTTAAGATAGAAAACTTATCCTTCAATCGAAATCATACTACTAACTTAGAAAGGTTTTCCCTATTTTTCATCTCCACTTTTCTTATATCCCATCCCTTTCACAATTCCTAAAATCAATCTACTTTTTAATTTTTATTTTTTCCTATTTCCCACTTACAAAAAGTCAACTTATGTATGACCATGACTATTAACATTTTTATTTATATTCATCTTCCTTATCGATTAAAAAGAAAAACCATTTAAAACCATCAAGTTACAAAACCCTAGGTTCGATTTTTATTCAAACACTATAATACATCTATTATTTTTCTTTTTTATCATTTAATTCCTCGACACGTATACGAATTAATCGAGTATTGTATTGTCGTATACGAGTTAATCGACGATTTATCGGTAAATTATTGTTACGGAGGATTCCATTGTCGAAAATTTAGGGAAAAGAATTGGAACCCTTGATTAATTGGACACTTTTTCGATGTAACAGATTGTTTGAACAAGCATTTCTCCTTAGAGAGATGAGGGACATGGAGACTTTTAAATTGTATAAAGTGGTTAAATCAGTTCGGGATATTGATTTGTGGAGGATATTGAATCTAGTATACTGCATTAATTAAATTGCAAAATGATGGAAAGACCCTAACTTCATACCAATCTGCATATAAATCTACATATCCAATGATGCGAAATTAATATCGGTATCAAGTTGTTGTCTAATATATATACTACTGTCTGATGTCACTGTTGCATTTTTTATACAGATTTGATATCATAATAATTAAGTGAAAGTTTATAGGGTGGCGGTTGACTATAGAGGTAGGGAAGAAGATGTGGTGGTCGGTGTGGAGATGGAGTATAAGTTATCCTTAAACTAGTATTTTTTTACCCGGTTGTCGGATGACTTTGTTTTGGTTGTAAAAAAAGTCAAGAGATGGTATTTAGGATATATGAAAATCTATGTGGATGGAAAACACGAAAAATGGGGATGCGAATTTATATGGATTGGGAAATAGGAAAAGTGGGGATTCTAGTTAACAATTCGGAGTTCGGCATAGTAAGGAACGGCATACGTACGGGTATTATTCGGATTTGTAAAAACCAAATTCGGTCAACAATCCGGTCAACGGTTCGTGATTCGGTAGTAGGTCGGAACGGCATACGTACGTGTATAATTTGTTTAAGAAATATGAGTTCGGCACATAAGATTCGGCCTATATAAATAATAAATTATCTAACATCCCTAAGCTTAAAAGACTAAGTTGATGGGAAATGACACCTTAAAAACAATGTATGAATATATACAATGTATTTACAAAATTATTCAAAAAAAAGATGGTCCGTATAGTTCCTCCCTTGGTGAAGGAGCATTAGGTCGCAACTTCGAAACCCCATGAAGTAACATTTTTTCTTAAAAGAAGAAAAACGTGTGTTTATAAGCTGGGCTTTAGAAAAACATGAGTTTATCAGATGGGCCTTGTTGTTAGGGAGCTAATGGCCCAAATGGTTGGCGAAATCCAACAATTTATAACAGCTTAAGCAATCGAACTGCACCGCCGAATCAATCGCGAATTCGTATAAAACGCTAATTATTCGGTTAATCCATATAACACGCGAACAGGCTACGGAGTTGCATTCGAACGGAAGTATTATTCGGGAACGATCGATTCGGGATAGCGTGGCATAACAACATAGAAATGAAGCTTCTATCCTCAAACTTCAATGTGTGTCATTTCGAAACAAAAATTGGTCTAGTTGAAGTGCTAATCACTTGTGTTTATGGTGCAGTTGAGCCGGAATCTAAATTTGAACAATGGTCGTATATTGCTAGCATTGCTTAACAGGTCAACAAACCTTGGCTCCTAATAGGATCTTTAAATGTTATCCTAGACCCATAGGAGAAACAAGGCGGAAATAAAACTAACTCAAGCAGAAAATCATTCATAGTCCGAACAATTGACTCATTGGGGCTTCAAGACGCGGGTTATGAAGGAGTACTATTCACATGGTCCAACAATAGAGAGGGAGAGGCTAACATATGTGAAAGAATAGACAGAGCATTGACATCTTTTCAATGGTTGCAGAATTTCCCTGACACAAAGGTGAGTCATCTGCCTAGAGTTGGTTCTGATCACACACCTCTCTTTTTTGACTCGAACCCAGGAAAAAAAATACAAAAACCATTTAGATGCATTAGATCCTGGATGTCTCATCCAACTCTATCATCAATGGTAGCCAACTCTTGGAACTTATACTCCAATGCCACCAAAGACATAAACATCTATTCGAAGCTCTAACTATTATCCGAATTTGGATGGGAAACACGAAAAGTAGGGATGGGAATTTTTATGGATTGGGAAATAGGAAAAGTGGGGATCCTAGTTAGCAATTCGGAGTTCGGCATAGTAAGGAACGGCATACGTACGGGTATTATTCGGATTTGTAAAAACCAAATCCGGTCAACGGTTCGTGATTCGGTAGTAGGTCGGAACGGCATACGTATGTGTATAATTCGTTTAAGAAATATGAGTTCGGCACATAAGATTCGGCCTATATAAATAATAAATTATCTAACATCCCTAAGCTTAAAAGACTAAGTTGATGGGAAATGACACCTTAAAAACAATGTATGAATATATACAATGTATTTACAAAGTTATTCAAAAAAAGATGGTCTGTATAGTTCCTCCCTTGGCGAAGGAGCATTAGGTCGCAACTTCGAAACCCCATGAAGTAACATTTTTTCTTAAAAGAAGAAAAACATGGGTTTATCAGCTGGGCCTTGTTATTAGGGAGCTAATGGCCCAAATGGTTGGCGAAACCCAACAATTTATAACAGCTTAAGCAATCGAACTGCACCGCCGAATCAATCGCGAATTCGTATAAAACGCGAATTATTCGGTTAATCCATATAACACGCGAACAGGCTACGGAGTTGCATTCGAACGGAAGTATTATTCGGGAACGATCGATTCGGAAAAATTCGCGAATAATTTGCGAATTATTCGCCGAATCCCTAACTAGGGATAGGAAATAAAGAAAACCCTTAGAAAATTGTAGTTATTCATAGTTTTCTAATTTCATTGTTAAATAACACACATCAGAGGGGGAGAGAGAAAAAAACCCGTTTGCTTTCCCACGGAGAACTAGTTTTTTTTCTTTCTTCATCTTCTGGTTTTCCCCTGCCATGAGCGGCTAATCGGACACTCATAGGCTCTGATGGTTTCTAATCTAACGAAACACTAAGATTTCTGGTCTGTGGGTCTTAGTTGATATGTTCGATGTGTTCTTTTTTTTATTGAAGATTGGTAGTGGGGGTCTAGGCTTAGGTTATGATTTTTCTTCTTCAGAAAACCAAATCTACACGATTAATCTGTTCTTCTCCATATATGTCAGGTAATCATTCTAATTCGTTTCTTGAGCGCGTTTAATTTATTGGTTTAGGATCCTACTAAATCTAATTACTTGAAGAACACTCACTAATTTCTTCAAACCCTTTGCCATCTGTAAGAAATTTCTCAGTATTCTTACACCTGTTTCAATCCTAATCGATATCAATCCTTTGATTGTTCTTCTATCTAATCCGGTCGATTTTTATTAAAATTTATGCTCTTCGATTTCATAAATCAGGTTTTTTAAATCTTTTCTCTTAAACCCTAATTTTATCATACTATAAATACCTTGAAAGATGATGAAATTTACCAAAGTTATACACTTCAATCCCTTTTAAGAAATCAAACCCTTTCCTGTAACCCTCTCAAACCTTCAACCCTCTTTCAATACTTAGATTTAGTAGCTCTCTGTTGTGCCTGTGTATCACCATGTCTTCTGTTTGGCATGGTGATGTTTCTCAATTAACCAACCAACTCCAGCTATCCTTGAATCTGAGTAATGGTAGACCTTTTAATCTCAATGAAGTGATCCCTTCAAGATTTCAAAATAATGAAAAACTGTGGACTAGTTGTCTGTTAGGAAGATTTGCAGAACCAGTTGACAGAAACAGCTAGGATGTTAGAAACGCTCTGCTTTTCCAATGGGAGATTCAAGGTGGCTTATTTGTTCGCAAATGCAGTGAATGGGTGTACATGATTAGATTTGAAAGGGATTATGAGATGTGTAGAGTGTTAGCTGTTGCAACTAGAAAGGTATTTGGAGACCTTTTCTGTATCAGAAAATGGGAGAGAACTGAAAACTTGGTCACATGGAGTCCAGATACTGAAATGTTCGTTATCACCATGCACAATCTAACCCCAGCTCAAGTAGATATTGAAAATCTAAGGAGATATTTATCTTGTATGGGAGAGATCGCCTCTTTCTCATACCCTGTACCCAAGAATAATAGAACTTATTCAATCACTGTGAGAGCTTTTATTAGATACCATAAAAGGTTGAGGTTCAGTGTTAGAGCTGAAAATGTGAATGAGGTTCTCCAATGTTATCAACTTTGAATTTTATAACTTCCCCAACAACTTTTGTGGATTCTGCAACCTCATCGGTCACAAGCTCCGGAACTGTGCAGAATTCGTCATTGCTCAGCAACAAGCAGAAGAACAATAAAAAGCAGTAGACAATATCATGGAGGCAATGAACCATTTCAATCCTGTAGAACCAACCTTCATCAAGAAGAGCCTCGGAAAGTCCCAGTAATGATGCAACATGATTTGGCATTACAAGAAGATAGCTTGTCCAATGCATCTGTTGCTCAAGCTCAATCTGAGGTAACATGCTCTGACTATTTGCAACACCTTTCTGAAGGAAACAATAGCCAGGATAGCATTAATTCAACCTCTTAGAGCAACAACATGCAAGCTTATACTAGTAATTCTATTGCATCAAATGATCCCTTATTTAACATTGGTGGTGTGCATAACGACTTTTATATGTGGAAAGTCATCCGGAAAAGAGCAAGGACCAGTCTTATGTTTAATGTTATTTCGGGACAATGGGAGGGTGAAGCTTCTTCACAGCAGGCTAATGACTCCCATTTTGCTTATCTCAGCAATTGGAACATAATGCAAAATTACTTTCAGTGGGATTTAACTCTGCCTGCACCTAAAAGAATTAGAATTACTGAGATTAATGACAGTTGTGCCCCCACTGACCATGTAATGGAAGAATCAAGATCAGTCAATTACATTGAACCATAACAGAGCAACCTAGCTTATCCACATGAGTGGTTCAAGGGTGAAGCCTCGACCTCAAAGCCTGACAAAGCGAAGGACAATCAAAAAAGCAAGGCCATTGCAGAAGATGATAACTAATCACCAAGACCCCTTCTAAAACAGAAATCCTCTGGTGCTTCAATGATGCTCTTACCATCAAAGCCTATGTGCTTTCTTATTTTTTGGGGTTAATTTCTGTTTTTGTGGTGTTTGCTGTTTTCGGCTTTGCTTTCTGTTTTTGCTTAGTGTATCTAGTTTCTGTAATTGCTTAGTGTAACTAGTGCCATTTCCATTCATGTACCTGTAATTACTGTAATCTCTGTCTATAGTTTCTTATATCCTGGTTTCTGTTTTACTGTAATATCTGTCTTGTTTATCTTCTTAGTTAATCTTTGTAATTTTAGTTTCTACAGGTTATCCTATCCTGCCCTAGTTTTCTATTTACTTCCTTGCAAAATTTGTTTGTCTGGCTTGTTTCGTTTTGCTATTTCCTTGTTGTGCCATATCATAGTAGAAGCTGTGTAAAATTTGCAGCTTTGTCTGTGACTGAATTCATGTACTCTCCCTTACTGTGTTCATCTTTCTACCAAGCTTTAGTCCTTATTCTTCTAGCCTTTTATACCATAATTTTGTGTAACTTATTCAGTGAACTCCATCTGTCTGAAAATTCCTTTATTTTTTCAATAGTTGATTCGTTTGATCTCTTTCACACTCTTACTAGAGGCATTATGAAACTCCTCTCATGGAATTTCCAGGGTATTGGCACTCTAATTACCTAGGACCACTTTAAACATCTAAATCTCTTTTACAAGCCAGACATAGTCTTCTTTGCCGAGACAAAAGCTCTGTTGTCTAGAATGGAAACCTTTTTTAAAAAAATCTCACTTCGCTGACTGGTTTATTGTCCCTTCGGTGAGAATTGCAAAAGGGTTAGGGATAGCGTAGCATAACAACATAGAAATGAAGCTACTATCCTCAAACTTCAATGTGTGTCATTTCGAAACAAAAATTGGTCTAGTTGAAGTGCTAATCACTTGTGTTTATGGTGCAGTTGAGCAGGAATCTAAATTTGAACAATGGTCGTATATTGCTAACATTGCTCAACATGTCAACAAACCTTGGCTCCTAATAGGAGCTCTAAATGTTATCCTAGATCCAGAGGAGAAACAAGGCGGAAATAAAACTAGCTCAAGCAGCAAATCATTCATAGTCTGAACAATTGACTCATCGGGGCTTCAAGACGCGGGTTATGAAGGAGCACCATTCACATGGTCCAGCAATAGAGAGGGATAGGCTAACATATGTGAAAGAATAGACAGAGCATTGACATCTTTTCAATGGTTGCAGAATTTCCCTGACACAAAGGTGAGTCATCTGCCTATAGTTGGTTCTGATCACACACCTCTTTTTTTTGACTCGAACCCGGAAAAACAAAAAATAAAAAAACCATTTAGATGCATTAGATCCTGGATGTCTCATCCAACTCTATCATCAATGGTAGCCAACTCTTGGAACTTATACTCCAATGCCACCAAAGACATAAACATCTATTCGAAGCTCCAACTATTATCCGAGGACTTATCTCAATGGAACTCAGATGTGTTTGGAAACATACACAAAAACATTAAATCTCTGAATAATAGGATCGAAAGTCTTCATAGAACCGGGAAATATTTAGAGAATTTTTACAAAGTAAAAAAGCTCCAAGCGGAACTAGGAAAATGGTACAAAATCAAAAATGATTACTACCACCAAATATCGAGAGATAAATTCTTTACAGAATACGACCAAAACACTGAGTACTTTCATGCCTCGGCCTCCAATAGAAAAAGAATCAATGCTATTAATTCCCTTCGTGAACCATCGGGTCTATGGATTTCAGATAGATACCAAATCAATGCCCTCCTAATAAATCACTTCACTCAAATAGGCACATTTCTCAATAACAATAGAGTGAGAGATTTATCAAGCTTTATTAAACCTTGCATTTCCGAGGTGGAAAATTATTCACTAATAACAATCCCATCAAAATAAGAAATCAGGAATACAATCACCAAAATGAACCAGTGGGGAGCGTCAGGTCCAGATGGATTCCAACCGGGTTTTTTTTAAAGCAAACTGGGAGATAATGGGTCCGGATATAATCATGGCAGTTCAAGTTTTTTAGATTAGGAAACCTAAATCCAGAAATGAACTTCTCTTTCATAACGCTGATACCCAAAATATCCACTCCTCAAACCCCATCAGATTTCAGACCCATCATCCTGAGTAATACAATATACTAGATCATTCCAAGATTCTAGCTAATCGGCTAAAGCCTATCCTAAACAAGATAATCTCCCCAAATCAATCTGCTTTTCTACCAAGGAGACAAATCACAGACAACATCATCATAGCTTACGAGCTTATTCATTCAATGAAAAAATAAAAAGAATGAAAAGGATATCTCGCCTTAAAGTTAGATCTCTCTAAAGCTTTCGACAGAGTAGAGTGGACCTTCATAAAATCGACTCTTTCTGCATTAGGTTTTGATGACGCGTGGATAAATCTGATAATGCAATGTATATCTACCACCTCTTTATCTATCCTTCTAAATGGTTCCCAGGGTTCGAAGTTTACCACATCCAGAGGATTAAGGCAGGGTGACCCGCTTTCACCGTACGTGTTTCTAATTTGCATGGAGATTCTGTCCAAACTACTAGTAAAAGCAGTTTCGGAGAAGAAAATTTCGGGCCTCAAAATAAATAAAGATGCTCCGAACATCTCTCATTATTTTTTTCGCTGATGACTGTTTTTTGTTCACTAAAGCTGATCTAGGTGAGGCCAAAAACCTTCTAGACATCCTATCAAGATTCGAAGAAATAACGGGTCAGATGGTAAACCTCCAGAAATCAGGAATATATTTCAGTCCTAGAATTCATCCGAAACATGGGAAAATCATTGCGAGAATACTAAAAGTCCCCTTGATGACAAAAAATGATAGATATCTGGGAACCCCCCTATTCTTCGATAAAAATAGAAAAGAAAACTTTGAACCTCTGCTACAAAAATACTATGCTACCCTTCAAGGCTGGAAATCGAAATTGCTCTCTCAAGCTAGAAGAACAGTCCTAATAAAATCAATTCTTCAAGGTTATCCTACTTACCAAATGCAAGTGCTATCTTTGCCTAAAGAAACACTTGATCTAATGGATAAAATCCAAAGAGATTTCTGGTGGAACAAAGATAATCCCAAAAAAAGAGGAGGGTACATAAGGGTTGGTATATGAAAGCCCATATCTCAAGGAGGCCTTGGAATAAAGAATCCGCATCAGTTCAACATAGCCCTTCTTACTAAACTGGCTAGCCGTCTCATTTCAGAGCAAGATCAACTTTGGGCACAACTTCTCAAGGCTAAATATTTCCCAAACTCTCATCCTTTGGAATTCTCTAGATCGTCTAAATTATCTTGGATCTGGATGAGCATAAAAAGAGGTTTAGACCTCATCAAAGGTAACTTTATATGGCAAGTTAAAAATGGAGCCTCCACAAAAATCTGGGAAGACAAATGGATCCCTAACACAGATATCATTCAAAAACCGATTAATATTCAAGATCTGGAACCTCTGAGGGTAAAGGAGTTCATCACTACAGAAAACACTTGGGATCAAGGAAAACTTGATACTTACTTTGATCCAGAAATAAAATCGAAAATCTTAAATAGACAAGAACATGATAGAGTCAGATGGCAACACCATCCTTCAGGATCCTTCTCGGCAAAAAATGTGTATAGCTTCCTCATAAACCAAGATCAAGAGAACAATGCATTAATCTCCTTTCCATGGAAAACAATATGTAAAATCCAAGTAATCCCGAGGATCAAATTATTCGTCTGGAAATTAGCCCAAAAAGCTCTTCCAACTAATTCAAGACTCGGAGCGCATAATACAGACATTAGCACAGAGTGTCCAATGTGTAACTCCCAAGAGCAAGAATCGAAACAACACCTTTTCCGTTTTTTCCCCTTCGCAAAAGCTATTTGGTTTGGTCTTTCTTTACAGGCGGTGAACAATAGAATTACTTCGGACTCCATCGAAAACTGGATAAAAGAGTGGATCACAGACCAAGATTTCATTCAACTGTCGGATAAAATTGCTACTATATCATGGTTCATTTGGAAGCACAGATGTTTGATAATTTTTGAGAAAATAAACCCGAACCCGATTCACCTCATGGGGCAAATCAAGAAATTTTTGAACCAGAATACGCAGGAAAGGATCCAAAAATCATTGAAGACAGAAAGAAGAAATACTTCCAAAGAGAATTGGTCCGATCTATCTTCGGATTGGATAATATTTATTGATGCGGCTTTCAAAAAAGAGGACTCCACCATGGGATACGCCTTTTTACTTTATTCTATGGACAGCGAAACATTTATGTATATTGAAGCTGGTTCGGAGTGGGCTTCATCAGCTTTTCATGCAGAATCAAAAGCCTTGCTAAAGGCGTCTTCTTGGTTAAGTAATAATATATTATCCACTGTCTCTATAGTAACGGACTGCAAAACTCTGGCGGAGACGATCAACAAGTCTTGCAAAGATTCTCCTTAGAGCGCGGATAACACCATACAAGAAGTGAACTCTATTCTGGAAAAACTTCCACAAGCCCAGGTAAAGTATATAAACAGAAAATATAACTTCGCGGTAGACTACATTGCAAAAAAAAAGATCGAGTAAAGAATCTCCGACACAGATTCTCCCACACTCAACACAGGGTTTTAAAATCTAGTGTTATTTCCAATGTTTTTGATAAAAATGAGTTCACAAATATTTTGTACTATATTTCTTAGATTAATATAATTCCCTTTTACATAAAAAAAAAAAAAAAAAAAAAAAAAAAAAAAAAAAACATGACAACTCTACTAAAAAAAAGGTCCGCAACTTATTAGTCTTGATATTTTAACATAGAAAACTTATCAAAGTTTTTTAAAATTTCATTGTTAAATAACACGAGTGACAAGTCTAACAAGTCTACTAAAAAAAGGTCCATCAAATCTGTTGGCACTAGTCTTTGGATGGTATTCTTATATCTAAAGGCTTTGTTGTTTCTATAACTCTAGACCACTGCAGGTGTTGCAGCTTGCAAATGTGAAAGTAAAATTGCCGCGTGGCCGCGTGGGAACTCCAGGAATCAACATAGACTTCTGAAACCCAGAGTCTAAACAATTGGCCTAATCAATGGAGTATTCTGATTAAACTCACCATCCTTTTAATTTCCAATTAATTTTTCCAAAACAAAACCATGGTACGTGATGGTTCTATAAATAGTCACCTAATCTCAGCAACAATAAACGCACTGAATCACAACATAAACTCAAAAAAGAAAAACAGTTTCAATCAAGAAGATAAAATGAAGGTAATGCAAAAGAGTTGCAAGATCGTAAAACCCGATTTTGGAGGCAATTCTCGACCATCGTTCACTGATTATGTTCCTCTCAGCGTCTTTGACAAGGTCACGTATAACACTTGCAGTGATTTATGCTTACAGGCCTCCAACACCACCAAATTCAGTGATAGAAAGAGGCTTACAGAAGGCGTTATTGGAATATAGAGAGTGGGCTGGAAGATTAGTAGTTCACAACGATGTAAACGATCATGTAATTCTCCTCAACGATAAAGGCGTTAAGTTCATTGAAGCTTCGGTGGAATGTACTTTTGCTCAAGCTATGCCGTATAAACCTTCTTCTGACTTACTGAATCTTCATCCAACTCTGGAAGGAGTGGAGGAATTGGTGCAAGTTCAACTAACAAGGTTCACTTGTGGATCTTTAGTAGTTGGGTTTACTTCTAATCACATTGTAGCTGATGGACATGCTACAAGCAATTTCTTGGTCGTTTGGGGTCAAGCTTGTAGAGGTATTGATATCAAACCATGTCCTTTACGGGATCGAACAATCTTCACTCCTCGCGACCCATCACAATACGATCATGAGCACAGAGGAGTCGAATTTAGAATCAAGAAATCACCCAACAAATTGAGCGGTACTTTTCTTGATCATGAAAATATTTGTGTGCATCAAGATGAGTTCATCGATAATATTATTGTGCAGAAAGTTCATTTCACAGTCGAGTTTCTTAGCAAACTCAAAGATAAAGCTTCTTCTACATTACTGAAAAATAATGAAAAACCATACAGCACATTTGTGAGTCTGGTTGCTCATCTGTGGAGAGTTGTAACTAAAGCTCGTGGGCTAAACGGTTTCGAAACTACAAATATAAGGTTATCGGTGAACGGGCGAGGTAGGTTAATCCCAAGAATAGCTAATGAATACTTTGGCAATTTGGTATTATGGGCATATCCCACTGCCAGAGTGAAGGAGTTGTTGCATGAGCCATTACCCTTTGCAGCAAAGACCATAAATGATGCCATTGCAAAGGTCAATGACAAGTACTTCATATCATTCATCGACTTCGCAAGTTACAAAGCAAAAGAAGAGGAGCTCATACCAACCGCCGACATGAACAAAACAGTTTTATCCCCTAACTTGGAAGTTGATAGCTGGTTAAATTTTCCATTCTATAATCTTGATTTTGGTGGTGGAAGTCCTTACATTTTCATGCCATCTTATTTTCCAACTGAAGGAATGATCTTTTTACTACCTTCATTCACAGGAGATGGAAGTATAGATGCTTTTATACCCTTGTTTCAAAAAAACTTGGCTTCTTTCAAACAAATTTGCTTTTCTCTCTAGATTGATAATCAATGTTTAAAGATGAAATAATGATCAGTATGGATGTTTTGTAAAACTGATCTCATGGCATACAGCCCTGTTTAAGTTCTGAAAAGTAAATGACATGTACTGCAAGAGATCATGCTAATACTAATGCAATGTATCCTATCAAGCGTTTGCCGCCATGTCATATTTGAAATTACCAATGAATAAATTGCAAGATCGTACAGTGCATACCTGAATATTATTGATACACAATACTACTTCAATCACTGAATTTTGCTGATTTAAAATACTACTTCAACCAGTTTCAAACCAAAGAAAAAAACTTGGTTGATAATTTACAGAAGAACAGAATAACTTCATGTGCCTCAAGTGATACAATATGTACGTAATGATGGACCTGATAGTAGTAGAGAGTAATACGAGAACCTTATCTTATCTTATCAACCATCGATAATTTTTACAGCAGACCTGCAGAAAGATAAATAACAATTGACAGTTAATCCTCCAAAAACACGAAAGAGTATTGTATAGAGGAAGCAGTGTTGGCATTTAGAAACTTAGTTTTCTATTTTACTACTCGGACTCGATACGTACCCAAATGGGCTTTGCTTGATTGACAGCAATTCAATGTCCAACTGCATATCAAAGTAGAAATCTCAAGTTATAGTTATATGATGAACACATTGATACGAATACAGAAAGTAAGATGTAGTATAAATGCTTAATTTTGGAGCGAACTCCTTAGCTTCAGCAAGCAAAGTCTTGATTCTTTTCTTTTTTCAACTAATCAATAGAATGTTTAGGTACAAATTAATAGAAAAGCATGTTACCTCGATTGTTGCATTTGGAGGAATCTCTTGGACCCCTTTGCTTCCATAAGCTAGTTCAGGAGGAACTATCACCACTCTCTGTGAAGACGTAATATAGTACAGAAAATGGACTTCAAGTAATCAGAACTCTTAGCTTGAACAAAGAAAATAAATAAATTGGTAAAACGAAAGATTTATGTAGTAATGCTATATTCAAGTTCATGACATGGATGAAAAGAATTAAGAATCCATGCTTGACATATCTAACCTGGCCTCCAACTCGCATGCCTTCAGTACCAAGATCTAACCCTTTAAGTACATTTCCTCTCTCAGAATTACCAACATCAAATCCATATGGCTGCAGAGGACAGATATAACAAGTTGAGGGTTGAGATTAAAGAACAGTCTCATGTCATCTATTTATATAAGCTACTGCCAATTGCTCAAAGTGTATGAAGAAATGGAGTCATGGGGTGGTGGATTTGCATCTTTTAAACAAAAAAAACAAAGGAGAAAGAAAACAAATTAATGGTTGATTTAATCAATAGCTCAAACTTTTTGGTGATGAGTAGACAGAACTTGCAAGGATTAAGGATGAGCAACTATAATCTAACGGTAAAAATCCAATATGAGATGGCCGAAAGTGCCGTAATTCAAACTTACCGTTCCCCCACCAACACCAAGTCCTTGTCTGCTAGTCATAAAAGTTATTGCTTTCCACTTGGCCACGTAATGGACCTACAAAATCAAGGATAAACATATACATTACTCATACAAGCAGTCATGATCATACGGTGAATGCAAAACAAAATGAGAAACATACTCATGCTCTCGGAAGAGCATCATTACAAGGTTTTAACCTACATATAAGCTTGAATTGCACCTATCATCCTTAACTAGGTAAGAACTAATTTTGATGTAAATTAAAAACCATATCGTGGAAATCTAACTGGCATACAACCATACTGCAACTCGTGATCCTTTCACAGCTTTCGCTCCTTCTCCAACCTTCAAATCATAGTACCTGATTTGAAGGATATCACAATCAGAAACCACACACTGCCAAATGCTTAAGACTAATCTCTAAATTACAGTGGAAAACATAAACAAACTTAGGTAACAGTTCTGCAGAGATGGTTAAGGTTTAAAACCCCAGACACCCATATTTCTAAAGTCACCTTAATTGGTGACATAAAAGATTTCAAATTCTTGCTCTTGTACTGCTTTAAATTGCATAAGAAATGCAGACATGTATATTGCAATGTGGATTATGGATAGATGCACGGATCTCAAAGTGAGATACCTGTTTTTATAGAGGAACATCAAAGAGTGGTAAAATCTGTGGTGCAATAAAGCTAAGTGAGCAAAATCTAATGCTGGTATACTAACTTGAGACCGTTTGGGAGTGTAGTAAATTCACTCTCAGGTATTTTTGATCCTCTAAGCTGCCATAAACAAAAGAAGGGAAAAGTCAAAAATTATTGATGGGATTCTTTTTTTTTGGAAAATTATTGAGGGGATTCTGTGATTCCACTAAGCACAATGCAAAAGGGATCCAAGTATAACAAATTGAACTTACAGCTCTTCTACTTGTGCTTACAGCCTCGGCCGCTTCCGAAATGTATACACTAGCAACTGATGCAAGAACCACATGAAATGAGTCGAAGTTAGCATCAGTTATTCACTTATATGCCAATAAGCGAAAATCCAAATCTACAATCTAATGCAAGAGAAATGGAAAATAAGTTCCCATAAGAAACACCACATTTGGCAATAGCATGACGCCATGACGGCCAGAACCGAAACACACAAATTGAACACTCGGGCTAAAAAGATCTCCCATGCCAGATCAAATGATTCCAAATCCAATCCCTATACTTCATTCTCAAATTGTGTCAGGTCACCAATCGTCACTAACCAACTAAATTTGGAGTCTTCACTAGGAACCTGTGTTTGCACAATTACCATTCTTAAACTACAACACAGACAATTCACTCAAATCAATCACTGCAGGAAGTAACTATAGCTTGCCAAACGTCAATTAGGCTTCCCAAATTCATTAAAATCTCTTCTTAAAAAAATACCCACATTGATTTGAATAACCATATGATTTTCAGGAAAATGCCCCTTTTGTAAATACTTCTCAACTCAAAAAGACCCATAAACTAATAAACATAGCTAGTTATGCGAGAACCGAATACATGGGTTGGATATTTATAAGCTTTCCACTGTACTTGAATTTCAACATTTCTCTCTAGAGTAATAAAAGGAGTTACAAACCTGCTGCAAGAACACTACCCAGTAAAGTCCTCCTTCCATCAGATCGCAGTGGAAGCGTAGATATTTTCACTGAATCATCAATTGAACATCGACATATAGCACGTGATGAATTTCGATTAATGGGTATTCTTCTTCCTATGAATTCAAAATGAAAGAATCATCCAGGGTGTCTTGATCACACAAACCCATTAAAGAAAGAATGACAAACAAACAGAGAGAAGTATTTCTTACTTGAAATTGGATTGGAGGGGGAGACAAGACCTTGTTTGTAAGAAGGAATTATTGAGATTTCCATTTTACTCAGTGACCGTTATGAATATCAGTTATTACTAGTTGAAGATGGCCAAAATTTGTTTATTTTGTTTAGTTTTCTTTGGGGATTGGGGATAACATTTGCAAGCAATCTCAACCACACATTTGCTCTGCAATCTAGATATAAATGGGCCCAACACAGAGTCACATGCCCCGTTGACCCAAGACTTAAACAGACTCAGGTGGTAAATTAGAATGAATTTGCCATTCCAAAATATTTACATCAGGGAAATAAAAATAAGTAGTACAAAACAATAAAAAGAAAAAACTCAGTAGAGACCCATCGGTGGCAGAATATCAGGTGGTGTGGAAGGTGGTGGCACGAAACCCGGAGGCCTTGGTGGCGGAAAATCATCTGGCGGTGGTGGCAAAATATCTGGTGGTGGAAACGGAATATCAGGGAGTGGTGGAGGTGGCAAAATATCTGGTGGTGGTAACGGAATATCAGGGCCTGGTGGAGATGGAACCGGTGGTCTTGGAATGTCAGGACTCGGTAGATCCGGCCCAGGTGAAAACTCAGGAGGAGGATCAGCTATCTTCTCCGGTGGTATGGGATCTATTTCTGGTGGCGTATGAATCTCCGGCATCTCTTTTGGGAATGAAGTAGGATCTTCTTGCTCTGGTATTTGTTGTGGCGTCGGAAACTCCGGCGGTATGGACGACGAAAACTTCTTTGAAAACATGCATGATAACGAGCTAACTTTGCTTCTTGCAGTAGAGATTGAGTAGAATAAGTAATTTTTAGCAGTTGTGGTTGGATTGGTTGAAGAAAAAGAACATATGGATGGGATTAGCCTTGATTTTTTGATTAAAAAGTTTGTAGAGATTAACGCAACAGTGCTGGTGGTTGCAGGCATAGTTCCTCTCGATCTCTATCTATTAATTCAATTAAAATTAATCTGGTGTGAATATTCTTCTAGCTAGGCAGCAGCGGAAGCAAGGTTTTATGGAATAAAAGGTGAAAAGGGTAAGTGACACGCGTATGCAAAATGTCCAAGTGGTGGTAGCCTAGGTAATGGTTTCCTTTTCTCTTCCTAACCATGTTACGTGGTAGGCATGCATGCATGTTGTACCTTTTAAGAGATTTTATCTGTTTCTAGGCGCACTGCCGTAGAGTCGTAGACACAGTGACGCCAACTCCAGGCTCAAGATTTTGGTCAATGACAACATTCTGCGCAATTTAGCAGTGGGTCAACATTCAGTCAACTGGAGACTAACAGGTTAGTAAAATTACAAAAGAAAAATTGAATCTTGTTAAACATGTGTCCAAGAAATCAGGTTTAAAATGATCCAGTACATAACTAAAATAGCTCCGAGTCAGACTTCGAGAAGAAAAAAAAGGAGGAAAAATAAGCATTTGGCATCTTAGTTGGGACGAGTCAGATAAGATGGAAACCAAAATTATTGCATCATGTTGCCTGTAAGATTTTAGTGCCAAAGAAGTTTAAATTGTTGGATTGACTAAATACATATTTATGGCTTTCTTATGTGCAGTTGTGCACAGTTATCAAAATAAAGTGTTGTTTCCCTATGTAGGCTATATATAATTCAACAATCAAAACAGGTTCATTCAGCTTTGTTGAAATGATACATTAGAAATATTTCAAAATTATTGATTCACAAGTATATTCATACTCACTCCCTCAGTAACAACAGCTTGGCGCAGAATATGGTGGAATACTTTGTTCATCATTGAAGAAATTTTGTGGATCAACTTGTTTCTTAACCATTGCTAATCTTTTGAAATTTCCTTTGAAGTACTTAGTTCCCCATGAACTAGCAGCTTTCGAGTAACTCATTTTTGGAAGCTCATTCTTACCCAAATCAAGATCTCTATAGTTGACATACGAAGCTCGCGGATTACTCGAAACATATGGAGTCATATAACTGTAAAGATTTCTAATCCAATCTATATGTTTCTCAGATGCTTGTCCTTGGTTCCATTTCACAAGGTACTGAATCTCATATAAATTACCTTTTCTATGCGGAAATGGTATTGCGGATTCGGATATAGCGTTCATTTTTCCTCCGAATGGCTCAAGTATTAAGAATGTATTTGCTTCTAATTCAACAACCCTTTTCCAAATGCCTTCCAACCCGTTTTCTGGTATGGGTTTTTGTACATAATCAGACTTGGCTTTGAAAGGCAATGTATCAGGGTGAGTTCTGTTTAACAATGTCTCTATATTTGGAGTAAAAGAGAGCTTTAAGACTGATCCAATCCAGATCGTTTCAGTGCAGTCGTTTGCCGTTAATCCGAGATCAGGGAAGCTTTTTTGCATTAGCTTGAGCAGATCTCCAGTACCACCAAGGTACAATGAGTTGAATACAACTTGAACTGTCTTCTGTCCATTCCAGTTTCCCGGTTGAATGACGGCTCGAATGAATAGATCTTCGGGAAGTTTATCTGCAATTTGTTGCCATTTGACAAAAAGTTTTTCCGCACCTTGTTCCAATGTTCTAGTAGGTGAAAAAACAGTGACTATTTCTGGAATATGTACTAATTTGATTTTCCATGCAAGAATGACGCCGAAACTCGCTCCACTTCCACCTCTAATTGCCCAAAATAGATTTTCACCCATTGATCTCCTATTGAGTATTCTGCCATTGACATCAAGAATCAAAGCATCAATAATATTATCAGCAGCGGTACCATATTTCCTTACCAAAGCTCCGATCCCACCTCCACTAAAGTGTCCACCAACACCCATAGTAGGACATATCCCAGAAGGGAACCCAAGAGTTTTACTTTTCTCAGCAATTCTGTAAGCAAGTTCTCCTATGGTCGCACCACTCTGAACCCATGCAGTTTGAGTTTTAACATCGACAGAAATCGAGCGAAAATTTACAAGATCAATAACAATGAAAGCGAAACTCGACTTCAAAGACAGACCTTCGTAGTCATGACCCCCACTTCTGACTCTGATTTGTAAGCCATTTTGTTTACTACAAAGTAGAGCTTTTTTAATTTCTTGTTCACTCTTAGGTGTAAGTATGGCAGTTGGCTTTTGTGCATTGGTTGAATTGAGCAACCTAAGGTGTTGGGTAGAATATGAGTACAAAAGAGATGAATATGAAGATACTTTTGGAGTGTGAATCTGAGAAGAAAATGGATGAGGTTTTGAAGACATACATTCAAGAAAAGTATTTTCAGCATTGGATCCTACTAATGGAGTTGATAAACTAGTAGTAATTCTCCAAGTACTTGAAATTAAGAAGAGAAGAGCCAGTAAGAGATCTAAGCTTCTTGCTGAACCCATTCTTTGTGTTCTTGTGTTTATGGATTTTGATCAATGTGCAATAATATAACTTCAAGAAATTTGTCACTAGTGAGTTTTGTGTTGCATACAAGACACTTGTATGGTCAAAGCAGATAAGGTAATTTGCATGCCAGCAGTTCAGTTTTTTTTTGGGGTGTGCCAAAGACACAATTGGCAATCACTATGTATACTGTCATGTAGGAGTCCCCTGGCCTGCAGTCTGGTTGTTGAGAGAGCTACATTGACTAGTTTTATATTAAGTTATTGGTTGTCTGCTTATCTGTGGTGTCATTGTGTGTTCGGTTATTCTACCTACAGTGATCGCAAGTTTGTTGTACATATTATGTGGTGTAAGTGAATGTAACTTTTTATTTGGACATTATTTCTATGAGCCAGAAGTAACCAAGAATCTAATTTCGGCATGTCGACTACTTGGAACCATGCTGCAACCCAGATCGAAAGAGAAATTCCAATTTTAAACCACAAGAAACCTAACAAAGTTAAAAACAGTCCTATTGATGTACAATCTTATTCTCTGGTCTGGAGTAGAAGGTACAAACATGCATTTTGTATTTGCTTTACTGTTCCCTGTTTGTAAGTTCTAGCTAGCTCAATCGTCTTCTATAATGTGTTTAATTTTTCTTGTTATATATACCAAGCAATAATCTGCAATTTCGGAGTGATTAAGCTATGGTTGTCAATGTTGGAAGTGAGAGTTGGAGGAAACTGATCGCCACACCTGGTATTAGCGGGTCAGTTTACTCCAATATCTGAGTTGATTTCACTTTGTGGCCACAGTTGCAGACGGTACATCAAATCAGGCCCGACGCAATTCATAATTTCTGAATATGGCTTTCGTATAGTTTTTTTTTATATTTTTGTACCTTTCACTGTTCACAAATGTTGACGGTTATGTCCGAAAAACTGATGACACCGAGATTATTTTCAATATTTTATATTATTGTCCGGTGTCATGATTTCAAAGAAAAATAGATTTATTCGTAAATAACTTACATTATTTTTTGGATGTTATTGACACGCCTATCATAAAATCATGACTCCAATTTTCTATCGTCGATGACTCTCATTACTCAAAATCATGACATTAAAAATTTAGTTGCCACATAGGCTCCACATCGGTATTAGGTAGGTCATAACATTTTAGAATATTTTCTTAGACCACCCTTTTTGTTTTGTTTTTTCATTTTTTTTTAATAATCCCTTACATCTCCTTCTACACTGTTCTTCACTACACATACCTCGTTTCAGCTCCTTGACTCATATTTCTTTTACTTTCCCTCTTCTCATTTTACATTTTTTCCTCAAATCACCCAGCCTCCTTCAAACTAATCACCACCACCACCTTCTTTTTTTTCGAAAAAGAGGCAAGCCTCATTTATATTCATCATAGAACTTTGATTCAAGATCAGGATCAATTACAGGACTGACTCGGAAGTATTCCACGATTACAACAGTTTCAAAAAGACTACAAAGATATCCACATGTTTTAACACCATAGTCCCAGTACCTAATTCGACAACAAATACCTACCATTCCTAACTGATTCAAAGGTAACAGATCACGTTTAAACGGTCTTGGTTGGAATAAAAGTACATCCAAACCATATAACAAATCTAAAATTAATAGAGATGTTAGGATCCACAAATCCAACCATTCCTCAAGGTTTTTTTCAAAATCACAGTGAAACATATGACATAGGTATAAAAGGATCCATAGATCCAACCATTTGTCACTGATTTTTTCAAAGTAACAATAACAAAGGTAACAAGTATAACAGTAACAAAAGTAACAAGTATAACCTAAATCGGTTGTAATTTTGCTGAATCGGTCTGGAGTGATATCGGTCAGTATCGAAATCGGTCTTGGTGTCTCAGGTGTAACTTGTATCTGTGTCTTAGGAGTCTTTGTAGGAACTAGTACCTGTATCTTTGGGAAACATGTTGCCGCTGGAGAGTAAAACTGAAACAGAGTCAGGATGGCTGTTGATGCTACTGATGAGATAAACTATACTGTTGCTGCTGCTTGGTACCCGAAACTTGCTGGGGAACTGAGGTTGAAGATGACTTTTGATGTAATTGACTGGTCCTGCTTGATTGAAAAAAAACCAGCAAAATCTTGAACAAGAACTTGATGGTATCTCAAATCATGAAACCACTTCGAACAACAAATCCTTGCAAGATAAAAGATTTCAACAGTAGAGAAGAAGTCAAGCAGAGAATCTAAGAAAATAAGTGCTGAAATAATCAAACAAGCTACAAAATATCTTAAACTAAAAACCAGATTTGGATCAAGAATAGAGGTTGTATCTAAACAGACCCCCAATTTAAATAACTCGAATCTTAATTAGGATGTTACCAAAAACCTAGAAAACAAAGTGAATAGCGGAAAAAAAAGGAAGCTAGATTGAGCCCTAAAAACGAAATCAAAAAGAAAGAAAACACTAGAAGGAGTCAAAGATGGAAAGAAGATAAGATAAAAGGATTCAAAAGAGGATTTTGTTGTTCAGATCCGCTCCAAAGGAGACAATCTGAGCAGTGCGGCGGTTATAGTTTTAGGGTTTTCGTTTTCTTTTGTCTGGAGATCAAGTGTACTTCTTTATCTTGACAAGATCAGAAACATTTTCTAAATCACTTATATTCTTCAAATCATTTAGGTAAGATGTTCGATTCATCAATTTATCTTATTGAATTTTTTGAAAACTTTGATTGCTCTTTTATATTTCAAAATTAGAAAACCCTAGGAGTACGGAACAATTTGGGGGGTTTTAAAATTTGGTGTCAGGTCGTATAATTTTATTTGTTGGTTATTTCGGAGAAGGTGAAAGTTGCCAATTTTTCAAACTCTAAAGGGAAGAGGAGGGTATGGGGTGGTGTTTAAGATTATTTTTGATGCTACCACATAGATAGGTTTCTCATGGATGTTCCACATTCTATTCATAAGAAGAGATTGTTATGTTCTTTGCTGCTTCAGATGCCCAATCCCCCTTTAAATTTAGGTTTGTTGAGTTAGTCAAGCCTAGTGGATGCGCATCTCTTAAATGTATCCCGAGTATTTACGAACCCAAAAGTTTAAGTTAAAGTGAAAAAACAAAAAAGTCTTCATTTTGTTTAATAACAATTTATCTTAAATTCTCCTACTTATTCAAAATCAAAATAACCCCAACTCAATTTTTAATCATATTATAAATTAACTATATTTGGTTTGTTCCTCTTTTCAAAAATTGACCAATTATAAATCCTAATTATTATTTTTCCCCTAAACAAAACTAAACCTAATTCAAAAATTGACTAATTAGAAATCGTAAATGATAATGCCGTTTGTGATGCAATGCACATGGTTTAGAAAAAACTGAAGTAAATACGAAATCTGTTAGTTGGATTAAGGATAATTTTGATATTACTATTAAGTTCTCTTGTTTACATCATCCTTCTCATTCCTCTTACTTTTGCGGGAAAAGGCTGTTAGACCTGATGGGTTGATTGGCCTTACCTACCATAAGCATTGGGCATTGTTGGACATTCTGTCATTAGTATGATCCCTACAACTTTTAGAGCTAGTCGTGTATATGTTGTTCGACTAAATTCTGGAACCATACCCATAAAGCTCTCATCCCTAAAGTACATGTTGTTCGACTTTTTTGCATTTTGCACGACAAATCTCATATGGTCAAGGTAATTCTTGTTCAATTTAAGGTGAATGTTTCTTGTTCAATTTAAGGTGAATGTTTTAAAGTGTTTTTATGATTTTTTATTACTTAATCTTTAAGGTTTATGCTAGATAAGGTTGAGTCTAAACATAACATGTCCTTTAACTTCATGTCCTTTAACTTCACACGAAGGTTTATGCTAGATAAGGTTGAGTCTAAGCATGACATGTCCTTTAGCTTCACATATCATATGAGGTGTCCGATGTAACCAGGAGGTGTCGACAACTCATGATTGAAAGGTTAGAGTAACATGTGGCAAGCATGACTAGGACTCTTCTAGCCTCACATGCTTTCATTAAAAACAAATATTATGAGGAAAGAGATAGGGCTAACGATCTAGCGGATATGGTGGAATTAAAGGTAGAGTTCAACAATCCTACTGGGTTTCGTGGAATTAAGATTTCCTTCACCTTTTTTGGGATACATAATTCCACTTAATTCCCCATTTTAAGTACCACCTCCCCTTAAATTTGATGGAGAATTTATAGACCAATTTTTTAAAATATAAAAACTACATACTCTTTAAACCGACATCAGTACATGGGATCTCGATATAAATTACAATCTAATTATAATCCTAATATTTGTAATCCCTTGAACTAATACATCTCTTCGAAATATAAATTTCTCTATCACACACTCTAGATACATCTTTTGGAGTTGCTAATTCCTCAAAAACACACATCACCAAAAACTACTCATTCCAAATTCATCTTTTGGTCATCAAAAACTAAGGGTAGTGGGGATTCTGTTCATTTTTATAATCGTACGAATTAATACATCAGTTAGAATTAGGAATTCCTAAACCAACACACCATCACTGTCTCCACCATGGAGTCAAATGGTATCGGGATTTTATTTCATTTTTATAGGTGCAGCCACGGATTTATGTCAAATATATATGAACTCGTCCCAAAAAACATGCTACCAAGGTTTATGACATAAGGTCTATGAGAAACTAATGCCGCGAAAACCTAAGGGTTCTACAAGGTTCCTAAGGTGAGTCCGGGCCTAAAACTAAATTGAAAGTCGTAGTCGACGGACGACAGGTGAATATCCTTGTACTAGCCTGATGTCGCCTACTGAAAGAAAAAAGGCTACTTACTTTAGGGGTGAGGCGCTCTCTTCTCATCTTTGGCAGGGGGATTAATCCTTATTACACATAGAAACAATGAGATAGACTTGATACAAACTTATAGGTCAAGAACACATCTGCAATTAACTTTGAAGTAGATGCATCTGGTCCCCGAAGCATTGTGCTGCATTGTGCTGGCCTTTATCATCAGATTTTTGAGAGCCCGCTTAGCCTATAGGATCGAAGCACCAAAACGTTATTTTGATAGGACAATTATATTAAAACAAGCACAAAATTTAAGCTTTAAATGCATACCTTTGCCCAGTCAGTGTTACCTGGATCCCTCACACCTTGGTTCTTAATTAAAAAATTCTACAAATGGAACCAGCAGCCTTCTCATTGAAGTAGATACAACTGCAATGGAGATAAGGACAACAAGGTGAACAAAGAGCACAACAGTCAGTTTTCGGGTGAACCTCATGAATAATCAGCGTAATAACTTACATATGTTAATTGATAAACCACCTTGTGTAACCCTGAAACTGGAATGCAATCCTGTACATCCAAGGACACCTCATCCCAAGTCTGCAAAATTCTTTCAATTGTTAGAGGAAAAGGGATTGACGAACACGTTAGCACCCTCCGAGAACAAATCACAAGCTAGACTTACCGAATTAATTACGACAACATCCTCTGTATCTCATACGGGCTTGAATAGAATTATCTACCATCTCAACCTTTCGTGATTGTATCCACGCAGGTGCTCTATAACGTGAAATTGATGGCCAGTGCCTGGAGCTGATTACCTAAGTAGTAATAAATGAATCAACCACCTAAACTCAAATAACTATGTTCCCCGGCAATCTTGCACAAATGTGCAACACATTGAAAAGAAATATATACATATATATTGGGATTTTGCCGGCAGCTATGAACGGAATATCACGTTGTCCAGGAGAGCCATGTGACATTTCTATCCCAAGGATCCTAGGGGAAACTTAAGAGATAAAAAAAAATAGAACGAGACCAACACAAAATTCAAACCACCAAGCTGCAACAGGTAGAAACATAAATAAGCTCAACTACAGGCACGAAGAAAAGAAAATAATGTGATTTAAGATATAGATTCCCCAATTTAAGTATCTTTAGAGAGACCTACTTTAGCATTGATCTTAAGAAGAACATCGGTAACATAATTGTCATCGAGTCTTTCAGGCGCCGAACATTGAGTAACAATTCCAAGGTCAACAACATTCTTCCGCTTCTATGGACATTGTGATTTGATGTTACACAGTTAGATATATATACATACAAAGGTAGCAGTAAAAGTAAAGTTTAATGTGACAAGTCAAAGCCTACCACGGAAAAATTTGATGTTTCTGTCTTTCATTTCTCTACGATTGAAGATATCTGGTGAGACGGAGCACATGTGACATGTCAGTAATCATCCTTAAATCATGAGTTTGATAGGGAAGTAAAAAGTAAACATCAAGAGATCATGAATCTAACTGACCTCAAATATAACTCAACCGCTGAAACATGTTTACCGCCCATCTCATTCATAGTATCATGCATCTGCTTCCGGTGCTTCGAAGCAGCTTCCACAGTGCCTGTAGTGAAACAGTTTGTAAAAAGAAGAATTCATGTTATTAACAAAGCAAAGAAGATAAAGAATAGCCAGCCATTATTGGATGTGCTGTATGTTACCTTACGCAGTCAATGTCACCTGGATCCGTCACACCTTGGTTGTCAAGTAAAATAAATAATATAACCGGCCCCAACTGCATTATCATTGAAATAGATACATCAGCAATTGAGATAATGACAAGAATGTGAGAACAAGAACACAATAGTTTACTGAGTTTTTCGAGGGCACTGTCAGGACTTACGAAGGCTAACCGTGTAAGACATTGTCAGGACTGTTTGGCAGAAAAAAACTTGGAAAATAGTAATTTTCCTGTGCAAGAAATTACTGTGAACTTAGGAGACCACTTCTCCACAAGGAATTTGCAATGCCTGTAACAAAAATACATTACAGATGTTGGGGGTACCAAGCGAAAATTAATCATAATGATGTTAAAAGGGGGATAGAATCAACCGATAACCTAAATATTTGATCCAATTCGATGTTCAAGTCTTGATTGGAATGGAACTCACTTACGCCATCCCTACATCCACATCAGCACAAGAATACTAATTAAGAAATTACACCAAAAGCTGCGCATCTGCCGTTCCAATTTGATTAAGAAAGCATCACAAGCATTCAAAGAATTGAAAGCTTAAATGCTTGACTGACCAAGTTATGCCGTCATCCTATGTATCCGATAAGGGCTTGAATATAATTATCTACCATCTCAACTTTTCGTGATTGTTTCCTCACAGATGCTATATAACGTGAAATGTTTAAAGGATGGCCAGTGCCTGAAGCCGACTACCTAAGTAATTAACAAATGAATCAACCACCTTTAATCAAATGACCAAGGTCCCCGTCATCTTGCACAAATGTGCCACACAAATTAGCTAAAAATATAATAATGCAAACATTGAAAAGAAATATATATACTGTATATAGGAATTTTACCGGAAGTTAAAACAGGCACACAATTTGAGCTTTAAATGCTTACCCTTGCGTCAATGTCACCTGGATCCCTCACACCTTGGTTGTCAAGTAAAACAATATAAAAATAATGACAAGAATGTGAGAACCAGAACAAAACAGTTTACCAAGTTTTTCAAGGGCACTGTCAGGTCTTAGGAAGGCTAACCATGTAAAACATTGTCAGGACTTTTTGGCTGAAAAAACAATACATTACAGTTTACCAATAATTACTGTGAACTTGGGAGACCACTTCTTGTCAAGGAATTTGCAATGCCTGTAACAAAAATACATTACAGATGTTGTCGGTACCAATCGAAAAATAATCATAATGTTAAGGGGATAGAATAAACCGCTAACCTCAATTGAAGGGACAATAATATTAAAACAAGCACACAATTTAAGCTTGAAATGCTTACCTTTGGATGTTACCTGGATCCCTCACACCTTGGTTAATAATCAAAAAATCTACAACTGGTACCAGCTGCCTTCCCATTGAAGTAGATACAACTGCAACGAATAGCACAATAGTCAGTTTTCGGGGGCACCTATAATTGTTGCAGAAACTTAGTCATGAATAATCAGCGTAAGAACTTACATATGTTTATTCATAAACCACCTTGTGTAGCCCTGAAACTGGAATGGAATCCTCTGCATCCAAGGACGCCTCCTCCCAAGTCTGCAAAATTCTTTCAATTGTTGATGAAAAGGTACTGACGAACACGGAGACACCCTCAGAGTAATAATCACAAGATGGACTTACTGAATTACGCCAACATCCTCGATATCTCATACGAGCTTGAATAGAATTATATACCATCTCAACCTTTCGCGATTGCGTCCTCGGAGGTGCTCTATAATGTAAAATTGATGGCCAGCACCTGGAGCTGATTACCTAAGTCAACAAATGAATCAACCAACTAAGCTCAAATAAACTATTTCCCCCCGTAATTTTGCACAAATGTGCCACACGAACATTGAAAACAAATATATATAGGGATTTTACCGGCAGCTACGAACAGAATATCAGATTGTCCAGGAGAGCCATGTGATGTCCATCCCAAGGATCCTAGTGGAACCTTTAGAGATAAAAAGAATAGAACAAGAGTGCTCAATGACCAACACCAAACTCGGAAAGAAAATAAGGTGATTGAAGATATAGATGCCGCAATTTAAGTATCTATAGAGAGACCTACTTTAGCATTGATCTTAAGAAGAACTTTGGTAGCGTAATTTTGATTGAGTCTTGCAGGCGCCGCACATTGACTAACAGTTCCAAGGTCAGCAAGATTCTTCCGCTTTTATGGACCTTGTGATTTGATGTTACAAAGTTAGATATATATACACACAAAGGTAGCAGTAAAAGTAAAATTATGAGACAAGCCAAAGCCTACCACAGAAAAATCTGATGTTTCTGTCTTTCATTTCTCTACGAGTGAAGATATCTGGTGAAACAGAGGACATGTCAGTAATCATCCTTAAATCATCAGTAGGAAAGAGAAAAAGTAAACATCAAGAGATAATGAATCTAACTGACCTGAAATATAACTCAACTGCTGAAACATGTTTATCGCCCATCTCACGTATCTGCTTCTGGTGCTTCGAAACAGCTTCCACAGTGCTTGTAGTGAAACAGTTTGTAAAATGAAGAATTCGTGTTATTAACAAAGCAAGGGAGAGAAAGAATAGCCAGCCCATTACAGTAGTAAATAAATATAATTAATAAAGGACACAAAGCAACTCCATCCACAATGTTCTGCAGCAGTGATAAAGAACCATCCTCAGCATCATTCTCTGCGTGCTTGGAGAACTCCTCCCACTTTCTTATGGCATCATGTGTGATTCTATCCTTGTAAATGTGTATTCATTTCCAAATGCCTTATTCCCAACAGCACTGCCGTTCAAAACAACAAGTCTCACATCAACCTACCATATCGACTTACCAACCGTACGAACCAAGAGAAGGGAAGTTCATAAAGCCAATTTAAACATACATGTGTTCTGAAACTAAGTTGGTCATATCAGCAACAAGCTTTTGGGCTTCCAACTTTGATTCTTCCTGCTGCACTTAATAAAAGAAAAAGATCAGTCGAGGTAAACAAGCGATAAGTCTGCGAATCAAATAATCTACCAAGGATACCTCGTAAACTTTCTGAAAGTCAGTTATGTCATTCTCTTGAAGGTTACGTAATTGCTTCTCAGAGGTTTATGAGAATCCCATTTCAACCAAAGCAAGAGCACGGATATATAAAAAATTGAACCCAAAGCTTACGTTTGTCTATCTCAGGGAAGTTCTACTCCATATTGGATGTGCTGGCCATAATCCTTAGAATTTTGAGAGTCTAAGCCTATAGGATTGAAGTAACAAAACATTATTTTGACAGATCAATTATATTAAAACAGGCACACAATTTGAGCTTCATATGCTTACCCTTGTGCAGCCAATGTCACCTGGATCCCTCACACTTGGTTGGTTGTCAAGTAAAAAAATATAAAACCGGTCCCAGCTTGCATTATCATTGAACTAGACATGTCTGCAATTGGGATAATGACAAGAATGTGAGAACAAGAACACAATAGTTTACCAAGTTTTTCAAGGGTACTTATAATTGTACAGAAACTTACTCATGAATAATCAGTGCAAGAACTTGCATATGTTCAGTGATAATCATATCTATCTTATTAGAAATTAAAGAGTAGCAAAAAAAAAATGATCTTGACAGAAAACCTGTCAGTTATATGATACTATTGGGCACACAGCTGAACATTGTAATTGGATGTACACAAAGTGTAGGGGAGAGAATTGTTATTTACCAAATGCATCGACATATCCATTTAGTTGCATTCGGTTTGGAGCCTGCACTGACAGATGTATTTGCATTTGGGACTGCACTGACAGATGTATTTGTTTCTGGGCTTGCATTGGCAAATGTAAATGAACCCTGAAAACAGAATAAACAGCATAAACATTAGTAACCTAACATACCAAAAAAAAAAGGACTAAAAAAAGGACAACAAAAGATGACCCTAACAGATACAATTGGAGCCTATCTGCAATTTCAATAGCATCCTACCAAAAAGAGGACTGAAACTCAAAAGGTAGACTACTATCATTCAATACACTTGCTTGAGTATTGTTTATCACAACTGGTGCTTCATCTTCACTATCAGATACAACAATTGTAATACTATCAGACATTTCACCAAGAGATAATCTCCTCCTAACATTGTGAATGACACAAGAACCCCTGGAGTAGCTGCCGTACACCCGTTTCAAACCAATACAATCACTACTCACTTTGCTTGAACTTTTATGAAAACACTTTTAAAGCAATAAATGGAATGAAACTTAAACAAAAAAACATTGCTACCTTGGACTTCTTCTTAATGCTTTAGAGAAGCCTTCTGAAGAGTCTTCTTGCTAACAGGTTTCTTTAGAGTACTCTTGTATCCTCTCAAACCTGGACTGTTGAGGTCTACAACTTGTGACAATGGTCAATCTTTGACCACTGTTGACTGGTCCCCGCGTGCCATTGTAGTAAATACGTACATCAACATTCTTCCAGTGTAATCATAAATTGCCCTGCAAAATAGAATACACAATAGGAATAATCAGCATGCCATTCTCAGTATTAAATATACACTGACAGTTTTCAATTTTTAGAGGGCAATTACTAAAATAACCAACAAGTTTAGCTGACCATATTTGTAAACACTAATAAAAGTGCAGAATTAGAATCGACTAAAATCCGAGTACGTAATCAACAAGAACAGACTTTTTTAAAGCTACACATAAACCAAAACCCGACATCCCTATTTTTTTACACTGCAGTCGTAGAAGCTAAAATCCAAAAGAAATAACATTTAACAATGGATGTGGATATGCATCGGTATGCTAACTAAACACTAAAAGATTAAGTCGAAGAGAGTGACAAAAAAAATATCTACTTCTACTGACCAAATAAGCACTTTTTACACATAGATGACAAAAAGTCACTTTTCGAACATAAAACAAACATGCTAGATGGATTTTCACCCCTTTTTCAAACTAAGTTGAAACATGCCAACTTATTTATACCAACAGATAAATCTTCAGACTAATTTCATCATCAAAAACATAAAAATTGCCGTGTCAATTCACTACCTTTATACTTAATTCATCAGCAACACATACATCTTCATAATTATTTCATCAAAACACTAAAGATTCTATGAAAACATACTAACAAAAACCATCTAGATCTACTTATCAAAATACACTGAAATGACAAAAAATGAACACAAAACAAACATGCAAATGGGTTTTTCACCCCTTTTTTAAACTAGATTGAAACATGCAAATGCAAACTACATCTTCTTCATACTCATTTCACAAACACATAGAATTTTCACAATTATTTCATCAAAACACAGCAAACAACTAACACCCAACATGGGTTTTCCCTAAATAAGAAAAAAGAAACATGATCTTGTCAAGAATCAGAGGTTATACCTAGTGGAAATTGCAAGAGTCTTGATCGATCCAAAAAACTTAGGTATGAACAACTAATGTTTAGAGATTGAGATAATTGAAACAAATTAAATGGGTTCGAGATTGTGATTTAGGGTTCACCTCTCACTGATGAGAGAAAGGAGATGAAGAGATGAAACTTTTTTTTTCCTCTCTCTTTGTTCTGTAATTATTGTTATTATTATACAGTACGAGTAGGTGATAAAATGGGAGAATATCCCATGATAGAAGCCATATCAAACGCTGAACCAACACAATACATGGGCGCCTGTAGTACCGTCCGTGTGTTCATAGTCAATATGTGGCAACATCTCAAGAGGATAAGCAAGGATAACCGTTCAATTGATTCTAGGGATCGGTGAGTACAAATGGCGGGAAAAAAAGAATTCCCGCATCTGGCTGGTGTACGGGATATGTGTACGATCAAAGGAAACGTGGCACAAGCTGGACCATTTCTTTTGTACTCGGGGATTGTCTCATTTACATCTATCACCGTTGAAATGTCTTCGAGAAGATACAAAATCGCTTAAACTTTTTTTTTTTTTTTTTGTAAAAATATTTATATCAAGAAACTAGTTGGGCTTGACAAAATAGGGAAAAGCACTTCCCTTTATATCATCATCTAAAAGATGAACTACAAACCACGTAGGGGTTGTAACTCACACATAATTTACAGTAGAGTCTGTTGTCTTTTGTGGTAATTATATAAATGTTCCTTGTATTGATGGGCTTTACAAATACCCTTATCACATAATAAATATTCCTCTCTTCATTTATAAGCTTATCAGGGATCCATCAACATTATTTTTGTTTCCATATTTATCCTCCCCACACAAAGCCGTAACTTCTTGTTTATATTCTTTTTGTTTACATTCTTTTTAAATATTTAAATATTTATTTTTTCAGATCTGATTCATCTACCACCTCCTCCGCCATCACTAAAGCCGTAAATTCCTCACTTCTCCATTGCTGCTACAAGTCCCACCACCATCTCTTACGTCACCACCGCAACCAGCACCATTAGCACCACCATCTCCATCGTTACAACCATCACCACCGTTTCTCTACCTCCTAATCAATCGATTAGATCCCAAGTCAGTTTCTGCGGTGGTGAATAAATTGAATCCACCACCTGCACCACCATCTCCTAAATTGATTACAGATCGATTTCCACTTATAGATCGAATCAGTGAGAACCTAATTTTCAAATCCTAATCCTAGTCATTAGAAACATCGGATTCATTCCGATTTCAGTTGATTTCAACTTGAAGAACCTGAAATTGATGATAACTGTGTGTATCAGTTGTGAAGAGACAATGAAAATCTTCATCAATAAGTGGATCTGAAGATTCAATCATCAAAAACAAATTAAAAGATAAGTTTGATCTCTTACTGTTATTCTAAGTAGTAACCTAAATTTGATCTTGGTTTTGATTTTTTGGTGTTGATTCGACATGATTTCTTTGTTTATTTCGATTTTTAATTGAGGTCTTGATTGCGATTCATTTCTGAAACAAGCAAATGGAGTTTGTTGTACTAGTGTGAAGGTGGTGGTGGTGATAGTAGTATTTTGGTATTGGTGTTGATGTTGTTGTGGTGGTGGTGGTGGAAGGTGGTGAAAGGTGTTGTTACAACGGTGATGATGGATGTTTATTGCACTGCAGGTGATGGTGGTGGCTTTTATTGTAGTGGTGAGGGTGGTGGCGTATTTTTTATGGGATGAACTACTGTAACTCCTACTGTTGACACCATTTTTTATGGATCAACTACTGTTGTTCATCCCATTTATGGGATCAAGTTCTATCGTTGACAGCATTAGTATAGTCATGCTTTGTAGTTTAAATCATGTTTGTTAAAAAAATTATCTTAATTTCTTGCTACTTTTTAGTACGAGTACCTAAAATGCTAACTTAATATTTCATATTGCCTCTCTTACATCGATATTATAAAGACCAGTGTGCTTCTGGATTTCGTATTTTGTGGTTTTTGAAAGTGTTGGTATGGTAGTGTTTGTGTGGTGCTGGTAGTAGTGGTGGTGTTGGATTGGTGGTAATATTGGATTTTGGTGATTTTTGCTTGTTTGTGTTTGTGTATGTTGTTCGACTCATGGTAGTGGTGTTGTTGTTAGATTTTATAGCTGTAAAGTTATTCAAATGTTGAATTTGTGGTGCAATAGTAGCATGACTGACTCCACGTCAGATGATGCGTGTTCGACTCACGCCAAGTTCACTCCTTCGTATATGTCATTTTTTTATGTCAAAGTTCGGTTGTTTCAGGCCAAAGATGGTTGTTGCGTAGTTTATATTTTGCAACCGTCAGATAACGATTTGGAGTTGAGATTTTTGATTCACTGCTCTAGCACGAAAGGGATTGACGTGTTGAAGTTGATTCACTACAACTTTTTTTGCATCTTTTTTAGGTTTCATACTAGTTTGATTTTATATTTTTTTGCTTTTTGGTTTGGACTTGTTATGTTTGTAATGACATACATTCTGATTTATTTTTATGAATGTTATTCTTGTGTTTCTTAAGGATGTGTCAATTTGCAAGTTCCAGGTTTATTGGTTTTTTCAAGAAAAAAAATTATATAAATGCTGTCAACTTCAACTATTGATCCCATTTTTTGTGGATCAACTTCCATTGTTGAATGGGATCAACTTTGGTTGTCGACACTATAATTTGGAAATATTGTTCCTAGGTTCCACTTTTTAGGGTCAACTTCCATTGTTGATCCCACTTCTATTGTTGAAACAAAAGAACTGGGATCAACCTCCATTATTGACACGACTGAACTGGACTATTTTCTAGTTATTTGTATCAACTTTGGTTGTTGACTCCATTCACTGGGATCAACTTCGATTGTTGACACAATAAAAGAACTGGAATATGTATTAGTGAAGTTATTTTTGAACTTTCAATTTTTGGGTCAACTTCGGTTGTTGACACCAAATTTTAACGGTGGTGGTGGTGGTGGTGGTGGCGGCGGCGGAATATTAGTGGCGGTGGTGGAATATTAGTGGTGGTTGTAGTTAGTAAGTGGTGGTGGTGGCGGTGGTGCTGGTGGTGGTGGAATAGAGAAAGAAATTTGTTAAGGAATAAGGTAGAGCTGTCAATTTATAAACCGGCCGGCGGATTGGTCCTAACCCGGCTTGTTTCAACCCGACCCGGCTCGGCTTGTTAGTTAAACAGGCCGGGTTAGGGTTAGCTAAATGAGACCTAACAGCAAACAAGCCGAGCTAGGGTCAACCGCGGGTTACCCACCAACCCGTCAAAATTTCTTAAGTTTGCTAATTCCAGGGTTTATGAAAAAAATTGAACCGATTTCGCCTAAAACATCGACTGTAATTATCAATATTATCACAATCTCATCTAATTTATCTGCAATACCAGCTAAAATTTTGTTGTTTACATTCAAAAGAACCAGAATAATAGCTCAAATCATAGTAACTATTTTAGAACCAAACATTAAACTAAGAAGAAAAAAAACTAATTACAATAATTTACGACAATTCTACGTACATACTTCAGATTCAAACAAATAAGCTACTCATATCAGTTTTATATAGAAAAGGTGAATCCACAAGCAATAAACTTCTCGCAAACACAGTTAAAGCAGTATTTTATCTTGGTCTTCTTGATGCTATACAACGCTGAACTCATCTCTTGTTAGAAATCATGGGAGTTCTTGATAAAATAGTGAAAGAAGGAAATCAGGGGAATTGGTACTATGAAGACATGAGAACGAAAGCAGGAAGAAGAGCGGCGTTGAGTGAGAGATGAGTAACTACTGACCGGTAAAGATATATGAAGGGTGAGATGTAGCATCTAGGGTTTGTTACCTTTTTATAAAGTGTGTCCGTATGTAAGTTTTTACCCAAATCTAACTTAATTTAATCCCAACTGGCTAGGCGGTGCGGTGGTTACATCACTAGTAGTGTAACAGACAGGTTCCATGTTCGAACCAACCATAGATCAGATTTTTTTGGATTTTACTAAAGAAAATTCAGGGTCAAGTCAAAACTAACATTAAAGCACGGGTTGACCCGCAACCCGTCAGAGCCAATCCGCATCGGGCTAGGGTTGGGGTTTTGGGCTTGTTCGTGAATAGTACTAGGGCTAGGGCTGACCCTAACCCTTTCATGGCTCGGCAAGCTAGGGACGGGTTGACCCTAACTTGCCCCGTTGATAACTCTGAAATAAGGTTTTTAAATGAAAAATAATATCATAAGGGTATTAAGATAATTTATTTTTTAATGGATAAGGTTTTTAAATGATAGGGGTATATTTATTATTGTATAAGGGTATATTTGTTGGGTGTCAAAACAAAGGGTATTTAATTAATATCCCCTTGTCTTTTTGGCTAGAAGATCAGCTACAACATTACCTTTATGATAGTGGTGTGTGAAGGTGATATCCTGGAAGAGACTGGCCAAAAAATGAATGTCTCGCAGGATATTAACAAAAAACCACGCTGGGCACACAGTCTATTTACAAGTTGAACTACATTCAAGGAGTCGCTTACAACCTGCAGTTTAGAGATTCCTAGTTGAAGAGCAAGTTGCAAGCCTGCTTTGATAGCCAATAACTCTGCCATATTACTCCCATTTCGATAAACATGTTTAGCATATGCTGCAACAAAAGATCTGTCATCCGCTCTGATTACTCCACCTATACCTGCAAGATGATTTGAATTTGCCGCACCATCAGTTTAAGTTTATGGCAACCTGGCGTTGGGACAGACCTACCAAAATACTGCGTAGTATGAGGTATGTGAGTTTTGCAATTTGTAGCTGAAATAAACTCTTCTGCTTTGGTAAGAGCGGACTGCAAAACCATGTCCTTGTTGAACTGTTGGTTTCTGAAAACCACTTCATTCCGATTAAGCCAAATCTGCCAGAGCAAGAAACCTAACATAGCAGAAGCGTATGATTTGGATCAAAGATCCGATAAAAGATAAAAACTAGTGTGAGATCAATAGATTCACAAAAGTAATCACAAAATAAAAATAATAAAAATAAAAGATAAGTTTGATATTAATCAAATAATAATATTGGTTGTAGAATTGTATACTATGCTTAGTTCTTCTTATATAGGCTTCAAGAATTCTAAATATAATTAGGACTAGAAAAGGAAATCAAACCAAACTAGGAAATACACTGGAACTAGGAAAAGAAATCCTAAATAAGGAAATATGATAGGAAGTTCTAGTAAGAACTATAATAGGAAATAGGGGAGTTATGAGTAGGATGTCCTACATCAGGCCCCCCTTCTTGAAAAGAACTCGACCTCGAATTCAATATAGAAAGACAAACATCCTTGCCAGGGTCATATGGTCGGAAACGATGACGAAGACCATCATCTACCAGGTACCTTGAGTTCGGTATAACTAGATAAACACCATCACCGCCAGAGTCATAAGGTTGAAAACGATGGCGAAGATCTTCATGCCTACTTTCATCACTTTTCGAGTCTTTACTGGCATGTGCTTTATATCTCAGGTCCACAGTGCAATCTTTGGTAATGTGATTAAGGGTACCACATTCGAAACAACCTTTCCCCGTACTAGTTTGATGATCTTTATGCTTGTATTCAGACCATAGCTTAAACAAACTCGGAATAAAGTCCACTTGTATACTCTGGTCATCAATCAAAACATTGTCCATCTTGAAATAAATTTGTGCACTTTCCTCGGTTGTGTCGAACTTGATTGAAATAAAGCATAAGCTGTCTCCATCTCTAGACTCATATTTAAAGTCACGGATCACCTCAGGAGTTACTACAGTTCCCAAGCATGAAAATACTGTATTCACATCTTCATCTCCAGTGACTGGATCTTCCTTATAAATGGATAACAAGTTTTCTAGGGGTTTCACGTCAGCATCTGGAACGTCATTAACCTTCCTAAGTCTTGCTGTAGGTAAACGTAGGAAAATATTTCTTGCTTAAACTTGATTCCGTTTCATTCTTTTTCTTTATATCTTCCTCCAATGTCACTTCCCTTTGATTAGACGCAAGAACTCGTTGCTGGTCAGAAAAGTCACCCAACTGTTCCTTAACAGTATTAGTTCTCGCATCAAAATTAACCAGTTCCCTAAGGAAGGCTACGTGAGTTGAGAATTCAAAAATCTCTTCCATAAGTAGGACATAGGGTGCAATTTTACTTGTAAGCAAAAACGTTGCTTTAACATATATTTTCCTCTCACCAAACCATTCTGATGCAGTACTCGACATTGATGTATCAATAAAGGTTGCAAATGTCTTGCCAAGCTCCTCTTTGTAATATCTCTTCATCCAGATCTTAGAAACCGATTTAAGCAGACAATGCAACGAGATATCAAAGGTGTTATACAAGGATACCTCATTCCAGGAATCCGCCATAATTGATAAACGATTAAGTCTTAGAACTCCTGCAAGGTTTTGATTTAGCTTACAAAAGCCAACACGAACAAACCAAGGAGGTTTTCGTGGAATCTCGTAATCTTGGATGCGTACACCGAGAGAAATAGATTTCCTAGAACAAGTTTTAAGCACCTCTATAACGATAGGAATTTTCCTTCGTACCGGATCATAATAATTTACTATCGAACTACCTCTTACAATCTTATCTTCGATAAGCAACTCTGAAGCTTCAGGAGAACCTTTCTCCTCAAGGCCATGGTCAAGCGATGGCACAATGAAAGTTTTCTGGGAGTAGTTCCTTCGGTACATATAAGGACAAGCGATGTGCCGAAAACCCTTGCACGATCCAGTTTTGGTGTTGGTAGATCCCAATTCAAACTGTGACCGACCAAAATAGTACTAAGCGACAACATCCCTTGTGTAGATTCTGCCCACAAACAAACCAAATCTTGCACTACAGTCTCGAACCCTCCAATGACGTTGAAAGTTATTTCGTCATCAACTGGGGAAATTACATCAGCTAGAAGTTTCTCAAACTCATTTCCAGTGAGCCCATCCTTGAGCGATTTATTCGAACTGTTGGATCTGTTTAGGCTATGAGTTAGCGCCCAAGCAATGAGAGTCTCAACATCACAGTATGACTGTTGTTTTAAATCCAAAACCCGAGCTTCATCCTGTAGTAGCTGTCTCAGAACAACCCCCTGCTTATATGGTCTAATAAACTGAGCAATAACGTTTCGTGGGTTCTCTACAGATACAATGACCCTAAAGTAAGTTTCATCAGCTCTTCCCTTGAATCATTGTATCTCGAAATCAACATTTTCGAGATGTGTGTCTGCCGTTAGCAACGTCCTTATACCTTCTTCCTTCTGAGATAAGACTTTTTCCATGACTGGTACAGCTGTGGATGGAGTAGACTGAGTAGTATCTCCTTTTGTTTTTCTCCCCGTTAGTGTTTTACACAGCACAAGCACGATCCAAGGCGGTTTTCCAGGAATCTCGTAATATTGGATGAGAACACCATGAAAATTTGTGAAAGCTTCTTCACGTTCGTAGTGAATTTTACACACCTTGGATGAAGCTTCATAGTTACCGGTCCAGTTTGAATGAACACTCAGGCAGATAGTTCAAACATCCCAGAAGCATGAATAAGAAGAAACATACTTCTCCAGATCACCGAAATCCCTTGTTGGAGGAGCACGATTAGTGAAGTCGTTATCATCGGCTATTTGAAACCCCTTCTTAGCTTTCTTTCTCCTAATCAAGTTGTTATCATTCTCTGGTTCTTTCCTTCTCGTACTGTGGATGCCCAGACATTCAACATCATCACCATAATCTTTTGGCAGTTCAGTGGAAATACCATGTTCCCTTGCCAAAGTTTCATGGATGACCCCCGGAGAAACATGAGAAGTAAATTGCTTAATGGAAGGCTTCAGCACCCCTTCTGAAATATCAGTAACCTTCATATATCTGCCAATCCATCCCACTTCATGATTGATTTGGTTACTGGCCTCAAAAATCTGAATTATTTTGTAAGGAAAAACAGAATTATCTTTTCTCCTGTACAAATCCAAGCTATCAACCAGTAGGAATTCCTGTAATTTTCCATTAATAACAAGTGGATCTTTCATGGTGAGTGTGCGCGACTCTTGCACATCAACCATGGGATCGGGTGAAATCAACTTGTTGATAGCCTTTTGTTTTGGAATCTTCTTAAGTATTTCATAACAAAAATCAGGCTCGCCAGCCTTTGAAGAAATCTCCATCGAGTTTAACACGTATTGCGAGCGTCCATCCCAACGAACAATATACTTCGACTGCTTTTGTAACTTTAATTGTTTATGCCATATAATAGGGAAATTTAAAAAATTAACAAAACAAGCGATGTTGTTGAAGCTTAGCTTTGGCATAACAAAATCGATGGGAGTAGTACAAACATCAGAAATCTCGAAATATTGAGGTGGATTCTTGACGGCATTATCGAGTATTTCATGAGTATGCACATTCTTAGGAACAAAGATAGCTATGTCGGAAACAGGCGAAAAAGTGGATTCTGGATGATTTGAAAAAGCGGGGGTCTAACAACCTCACCCAATATTTCACTTAGCAATCTGTATGGACTAACTCCAATATACTTTTAAGAGAATCAACTAGACAGTCAAACTCAATCTTAATAAAAAGTATATCAAAGAGTTATATCTCAATTTCTCGATTCAATACTTACTCAAGCAAATAGAAATTTGCGAGTCTAATTGAATACAAGAGAAATTAATTTGATCGGTACCAAAGACCAATGTTCAAGTGTCAATCAATTTCAATCAACAACCAAAGGTCGGATTTACCAATTGATCGATTTAACGCACAACCTATGATATTTCAATTATATAACAAAATATAATGCGGAAAAGAAATAACACAGACACCAGAAGTTTTGTTAACGAGGAAACCGCAAATGCAGAAAAACCCCGGACCTAGTCCATATTGAACACACACTGTATTAAACCGCTACAGACACTAGCCTACTACAAACTAACTTCGGTCTGATTGTAGTTGAACCCCAATCAACTCATACTAATCCAAGGTACAGTTGCGCTCCTTACGTCTCTAATCCCAGCAGGATACTACGCACTTGATTCCCTTAGTTGATCTCACCCACAACTAAGAGTTGCTACGACCCAAAGTCGAAGACTTTAATAAACAAATTTGTATCACACAGAAAAGTCTAAAGGAATAGATAAATCTGTCTCCCACAGAAATACCTACAAGTTTTGTTCCGTCTTTTGATAAATCAAGGAGCACGGGAACCAATCGATAACCCGGACTTACATTCCCAAAGAACATCCTAGAATTATCAATCACCTCACAATAATCTTAATCGGCTAGCGAAACAAGATATTGCGGAATCACAAACGATGAGACGAAGATGTTTGTGATTACTTTTCTATCTTGCCTATCGGAGAAATTAATCTCAAGCTAATCTTACGATTGTACTCAAATACGATAGAAACAACAAGATCAGATCACGCAACTACAGAGAAAATAGTTGGGTCTGGCTTCACAATCCCAATGAAGTCTTCAAGTTGTTAACCTACAGGGTCTCGGTATAAACCTAAGGTTAAAGGAGAATCGACTCTAGCTTATACAACTAGTATCACACAAGAGGTGTGGGGATTAGGTTTCCCAGTTGCTAGAGTTCTCCTTTATATAGTCTCCAAATCAGGGTTTTCAAACTAAGTTACCTTGGTAACAAAGCATTCAATATTCACCGTTAAATGAAAACCTAATTAGATTCAAGATAATATCTTTCAATCGTTAGATCGAACTTAGCTTGTTATACACAAATGAAATATACGTCATTTAGTTTTGTGTAACCGTACCTAAACATGTACAAGTCGTTAGTTCAACAGTAGTTAACCAAATGGTTAGCCATATGAGCACTTTCATATCAACCATATTCATCTTCACCTTAACTAGTTCAAATGACTCAAAAGAACTAGTTAGAGAGTTGTTCAATTGCTTAGATCTCATAGAAGTATACAAGACACAATCGAAGCAAAATCGGTTTTGATTACTCGAATTGATTCATGAACTTTATAGCCACGGTTTGCAAACATGCATTCCTTAGTTTATGTATATTTAAGTTCACGGATAAACTAATTTTGGAAAGTAACACACTTAAGTATGCGTACTTAAGTAACCGGATTTGAGTTTGTTTTGTTTTCCGAACTCAGCAGAAATTCACGGACATGAACTTTCCGCCAGTATGCGTATGGATACGCATACTTAGGTAACCGGATTGAGTTGGTTTTGATTTCCAAACTCAGCAGAAATTCACGGACGTGAACTTCCGCTAGTATGCGTACGGTTACGCATACTTACCTAGTCTCCATCAACCATTTAGTACACACACAAGTATGCATACATTTAGTTCCCGGTTTTGGACTTATACACTAATGCGCGAACACATTATATGCTTATATCCAAGGATGGTTACATGTTCTAAACTCTTTATTTCAATCATTGAAACATTCTTAGAGGATGTTAAATAGAGGTTATTCACACATTATTTTTCATCAAAGCAATTTTCAAGATATTGAAATAATCAACATGACTTTCGTCACTTGTAAAGATGAACTTGGCCAAAGCGAAAGCTTACCAACACATATTTCGAGAAATAGATAAGCGAGATAAACTCGGCTCGAAATAGCAAATGTGTATAATCGAAGTCTATATAGCAATATGACTTTTGTCTCAAGATAGGAGATAGAGTAGATAGACTTTTTGAGTGATAGATAAGTTCAAGTCTCCACATACCTTTTAGTCGATGAAGTTCCACCAGTTCCTTGAGTAGTTCTTCGTATTTGTATGATGAATGCTGTGGAGTCTAGAGCTCAACTTCACTTTCTTTCCTAGTCCGAGACTTAGCTATAAGTAGAATAGAAATCAAGACTTATAGTTTTGGAAACTAAACTTGACAACAAGCTTGAGATAGCAACGCTTGCGAGTTCGACCGAGCAATGTTCTAACATGATTAAACTCAGCAACAGTATAACTCGGTTCGCCATCCTTATTTTCTTCTTCTTCTTCTTCCTCTAAGTTAGGCGCTTGTGAAGTTGACGATGCTATAATGACTTCAATATATGGATTATTAACAATCTTTTCCAATATCTCATCGAATCCTTTCCATAAATCTGACTTTTCTTTTTCAATCCTACGTTGTAATGGTGTTGGTTCATGTAATCCCATTAAACGATGCATTATGTTTCCTTGACGAAAATCAAAACTATGCAAACTTTCATTATAAGCAGCACCTACATTTGAAAGCCAAGGCTCACCTAATATCACATGACAATCGTTCCTAAAAGATAATTCACAATAAGCAAGACCGCTATACTTACCTTTGTTGAAGCTAAATTAAATAAGACCGATAAATAAACCCCATTCACTATAATTCCTTCTCTTTAAGTAGTTTGCTGCTCCAATATATATATAGTTTTTCGGACTTGATGGATCAATAATAAAGTCAGTGATCATTCCATCTACTCTGAAAGTATTACGAAATTTCTTTTCCATAACGAAGAACTTGATAATTAAGGCACTCAATGGAGGCTCTTAACCGTGGATGGAAACGAAGCCAAGAAACTCAATAATAGAGAATCTCAACCGTAGCTCTGATGCCACTTAACGAAGCGGAAGCATATGATTTGGATCAAAGATCCGATAAAAGATAAAAACTAGTGTGAGATCAATAGATTCACAAAATAAAGATAATAAAAATAAAAGATAAGTTTGATATTAATCAAATAATAATATTGGTTGTAGAATTGTATACTATGCTTAGGCCTTCTTATATAGGCTTCAAGGATTCTAAATATAATTAGGACTAGAAAAGGAAATCAAACCAAAATAGGAAACACACTAGAACTAGGAAAGGAAATCCTAAATAAGAAAATATGATAGGAAGTTCTAGTAAGAACTATAATAGGAAATAGGGTAGTTATGAGTAGGATGTCCTACATCAAAACCGAATATGCAGTTAGATAGCATGGGTTTTCAACGTGGATATCAAGAAATATGTATATCAATCCATTCCGGATCAATATGTGATGAAGAGAGAGTCACTTCCCACTCAGAGGCGACTTGTTCCCATATGCCAGCAACTACAGGACACTCTACAAATAAATTGTTAATTGTCTCCGGAGTGTGAAAGCTTAAAGGGCAAGAGTTCAAAATATTCAGACCTCTTCTTACTAGTGTGTCGCGGAATAGCAGTTTCTGATGGGCTAACAGCCATAAGAAATGCCGAATGTGTGAAGGACACTTGATATGCCCAAGGTAGTTAATATCGCGTATCGGTCTCGTATCGGACGGGTCCGATACACCTATACAAAAGATAATATCGGATTTTATCGGTGATACATCATTTAATATAGATTTTCAAATAATTATAAAACCATAATAAAAAATAATAAGAACCATACACATATCTCAAATTTCCAAAATACAAGGTGGTTTATTAGCCAACGTTGTGATTGTTATCCCATTATGCCCGTAAATCTTTTTTATTATCCTTCATATTTATCTTTTATATATCTCTGCCTTGCAATCGAAATATGATTTCCATCTTATATCCTACCATATAGTGATTTTATATTATAAATATATTAGGGTTTTTTACCTTCTCCAGTTGACATTATACTTGTGTGTAAATACTAGATGCATGTTGATGAAAAAATTATTCACGAAACCGATATTATCGGTGTACAAGTAAAACCGATATATCGATCTGTACCGGCCTGTAAAACATATAATATCATTCCGTCTTTGTATCGCCGATATTTTCAATATCGTATAGGTATTTTCCGATATCCGATAAAACCTGTAATATCGGCCTGTACAACCGATATTAACTACCTTGGATATGCCAAAGCTTTTTCCAGTGAGGAGAGTGAGATTCCATTCCTAGATTATCCTGAAAAATAAGTTTATACGCGGACTTACTGGTCACTACTCCACTTTTATCTGCACTCCACACCTTCTTATCAGGATACCCTCCGAAATTACTGATTCGTATTGCCTTAATCTGATGTTGCATATCTTGAGGAATGACATTTGTTAAATTATCTAACTTCCAGTTCCCTGACTGTGAGTCTATCAAATCTTTTACCTTCAAATTCTCGAGGTCTGACACATCTGTTACCAATATATCTTTGAGAGGCAACCTGTGAACCCAAGGGTCATTCCACACACTAATGTCCTCACCATTTCCTACACACCATTTGAGACCCGCCTTAACTATTTCTCTTCCTCTGATGATACTTTTCCAACACCAAGACGAAGATTTAGGCATCAGGCAGTCCCATAAGGAAGTAGAATTAGAGTATTTTGCAGCAAACAAATAACCAATAATACCACTGGAATCCATAAGAACCCTCCATGTTGTTTTAGCCAAAAAAGCTAAGTTATGGAATTTTAAATTTCAAATGACTAAACCCCGATGCTCAATAGGTTTACATACATCATCCTATCCAACTACATGTATCTTGTGCTGGTCTGCTCTCCCTGCCCACAAAAAGGTCCTCCGTAGTTTATCAATTGCTTTCAATACACCTTTAGGAATTCTGATTGTATCCATTAAATGATTAGGGAGGGGGGGGGGGGGGTCTAAAACTGATTTAATTAGTACATCCCTTCCAGCCATATTCAGTGAGGACATTTTCCAACCTTGTAACTTATTTGTGAGCTTCAAAAGGTAATCTATGAAATCTGAATTCTTGGTTCTACCCCACTAGATATTACATCCTAAATACTTTCCAGGTTTAGAAACTAATTTCATGTGCATACCCTTAGCTAAATGTCTAGCAAGCCTTTTAGGAAGATTTTCAGAAAAAATGACACTAGACTTGTGGTAGTTGATATGTTGTCCAGACCACTTGCAATATAATTCCAAAATTGTAGTAATAGCTCTGACATTTTTTAGTGTAGCTTTTAAGAACAATATGTTATCATCTGCATAAAAACTGTGGGTGATAAGAGGAGTATTAGGTGCTACTTCAAAACCCTATAACGTTCCGTCATTAACTGCCTTTTCAATAAGTATAGATAGCACCTCAAGACCTATAATAAACATATATGGAGATAAGGGATCACCTTGTCGTAAACCTTTTTATGGAAAAATAGGATCGGACGGTGCACCATTAATGAGAATCTGATAGCTAACAGTGCTCATACATTCCATTACCCAGCCAATCCACTTAGAATGAAACCCAAAAGATTTCATAACAGCTGCCAAAAAGTGCCAACTCATTTTATCGTAGGCCTTTTCATAGTCAATCTTCATTGCCATCCACCCACCAGTCCCTTTTTTATGCTTCATAGAATGATATATCTATGAAGTGATAAGGATAGAATCAAAGATGGATCTATTAGGTAAAAAGGCATTTTGATGAGGAGACACACATTTAGGCAGTAGAGGCTTCATACGATTGGACAAAATTTTGGCTATGATCTTATATATGAAGTTGCAAAGACTGATTGGTCTGTAGTGACTAACTTGTGTAGGGTTGGTAATTTTAGGAATATGTGTGATGAAAGTTTTATTGATATGTCGGTGTATAGATCCAGCCAAGAAGAATTCTTGAATCACTTGACAGATTGACTTGCCTATCAGATCCCAATATTTGAAAAAGAAAATTCCTTGAAGTCCATCGGGTCCAGGGGCCTTTAAAGGTCCCATTTCCTTCACTACACTATAAGTTTCCTCATGCGAGATAGGTTGGAGTAAAGCTTCATTATCAATATCAGATATCTGAGGAGTAATTATATCGGATAACTGAATTGGTACATGCGACGCTTCACCGGAATAAGATTTGCTGAAATGGGTAGTGATCAAGGCTTATATATCTTCTGGTTGATAATACCATTGGTTACTCTCATCCTTGAGAGCAAATATTTTATTTCGGTGTCTACGAACCAAAGTAGAAAGATGAAAAAATCTTGTATTCAGATTCCATGCCATAACCATTGTACTCTAGATTTCCATAGCGTAACCATTGGGAAAAAATGGGGTCTATTACTGACTTAACCCTTGTTTTAATTGAATGGAAGGTTAAAAATAGAAGTCTATTATAGGAGCTCCAAGTTTTTGGTTTTGAGTGCTCATAAGAGGACAAAATCGGGTTATGAAACAGTAAGCTTCAAAACCTTTTATCCTCCTAATTTTGCTAATGGCTTAAATACCATCGATTAATTAGTGCTAATGATTAGATTAACAAAACTAATGAGAATTAAATTAGGCTAATAACTTGATTTAGTATTAGAAAATCAAAGATAAAAATAAAATAAAATAAATGAACTTACGGTTAGGAATAAAATATACGGTTGGTAGTTGATGTTATCCCAAGCGTAAAAAATATCTACTGTTGGAAAATTCAGAGAAAACCTAGAATTGGTTTACGGTTGGGAGTTCATGTTTTCCCAACCGTATAGTTGATTTACGGTTGGGACAACATGAACTCCCAACCGTACACAATTCAGAAACTAATTTTAAATCATTAATCTGATCAAAATTTAACTTATTCATGTAATCAAAAAGATGGGATTTTTATTCTTACCTCATCGAAGTCATATTAGTTGATTAGCTAGTGTTTGATTGTTCAATTCTTCTTCTACTTGGGATTCACCATAATCATTAGTCGCCATTGAAGAAGATGAAGAGAGAGAGGAGAACAGGAGAGCAAAAAGCGATTTTTTTTTCTCTGTTTACGTTTAGTTTATGTTTTCAAATTAGGTTTAGGTTAATTATTAAAGGGTAATTAAATTAATTATTAAACGGTAATTTTGTATTTTTATATATAGATTAGGTCCACCCTTATCTACAAATAGGATCTTTCAATCCATAGGAACCCTCAAATAGGATATCTACAAATAGGATATATGTGCGTAACCATTCAGCGAAACTATCTCGTTACTAGTTGGCATTCGAGATATATCTGGAAAGAGAAGTAGTGTTGAAGAAAAGACAACGCTTTGAGAAGAAATTGGCTTGTGAGAAGTAGATAAAATGTTATTTTATCTAAAAATAACATTTTATAAAATGAAGAGTGGCCATTTAAATGGATTATTCTTTTAGGCAGTTATAATTAGCCAGAAAAAATATACATGTTATTTGAAAACTAACTAGTGGTTAATCAGTACATGTTGTAATTAACTAAACTAAGGCTTAGTTTGGTATTGATGTGGTTTTTGTAAAAGCAGTTTTCTGCTGTGGGTTGTTGTGCTGTGAGAAAAACAGCTAGACGATTGGTAAAATAATAATTAAAGTAAAAGCTTATTAAAAAACAATAAAAGAATTTGGGAATTGCTTTGGATAAAAGCACTTTAATTTTTTTTTTACCAAATACTACTTTCGAAAATTATTAGCATATATAGGTATTGAAAGTGCTTTTTGAAAAAACAAAGAAAACATTACAAAACCCCGCCTAAATATAGGAGGTTACAAATCTAATAGAGGGGCTTTTTATGCAAGACAAAGCATGGTTATTTATTAGTAAATTTTAAAACCCTTATCCAATAATTTTTAATAAAGGCTAAAGATTTAATTTGGTTAGTTAATTATTTGGATTAATATTACATGGCAAAAGTGGTAAATAAACATACCCTTTTGTTTGAAGTTTTGTTTCATCGTTATACATGGAAAAGACTAATCTAAATAATGATATTTTGATTATTCTTCAATCATTTACAGGCTTCTTCATTGGTAAGATAAAATTCGTCCGGCGCCTGTAATACCGTCTGATGTGTTTAAGGTCAGTATGTGGCAACATCTCAATAGGAAAAGTATAACATGCATGGCTAGTAAAGGCAAAGATTGCGCGTTACAGCATAGCCGGCCTAGTCAGTGTTCAGCCATGATGGCGCTACACTGCATAGATCATGATGGCGCTAAGATAGCGAGACCCTGTAGGGCCACTAAAGCGCCAAGATGAGGTACATTGTAGAGTCAGTGGATAAGTGATGAAGCTTATTGGCCAACGCAATGAAGCTTCATTGAAGAAGACAGGACAAGGCCAAATGACAAATGCAACATGAGATATTGGCATTGATGCATATCCATGGAATTGAGTTGTCCCAAACTCAAGGATGATGCAAGATTGTAGAATAGGCCAAGAGTTTGCCTATGCATTATCCCAAGGCTGGCCAAAGCTTGGACAGTGCAACAAGATAGTGATGTAAGAGTATCCATATTTATTGTCGAGCAATTGGCTAAGTGAAGCATATGACGTATCAATAACCATAATGTGCTAAGGGAATGTCTGAGATGATTGTATAGCAATGTTAGTTGTACGTTGGTTTAGGCCAGGATAACTACAGGGCCATGTTGGCGGTGTATTGGCTCAAAGCCAAAGTTCAATAATGCACAACAATGGCGCATTATGGCTCAAAGGACTGTTACAAGTTGGTTATTGGCTTTACAATAATGTCAAAGGTGCAAGACGAGGATGACCGGTTATTGATGAAGTTTATAACTGTGAGGGAGTGTTCATAACTACTTTGGAACAGGTATTGAAGGTTGGCTCAGGAAAGAAACTGTCCAACATGCATAGTTATTGGCGGTTACGGAACTACCTTATGGGACACATGGTTGTTCCATGCGTGTACAAGTGTTATGCATAGTTTTTGGCTATTGTAACCAATGTTTAAATAGTGTAAAGGCATTATAAAATCAGTAAGCTACAAAGAGGAGAGTTAGTCTTATGTTTTGAAAGAATAAGGCATCACAAAGAGGGAGATGTTCTGTTTAGTTCATTGGTTGTATAAAAATTGTAATCTTCATTTGATGCAATAAAATGGGATTGTTGCATTATGTCTTTATGTTTATGATGTTGTTGATCTTGTAAAGTTATTTAAGTACATTGATTCATGGCAAACCTCTTATGCTTATGGGGGCATAAAGAGTTAGAGAGAAAAGAAGAAAAACTTTTTTTGTGTATTACCTTAAAAGTGAAGGAAGATGCATACTTTGATGCAAGTGTGCAGGGCTGAGTACTTGTGGGTGAAGTTGATTCACTGAACCACGCACAAAGTATTGTCGGTCATGTCACATGGAAAATTTTAGGCCGTAAAATGGACATGTAACAATAAGCAAGGATACATATTCAATTAATTCTAGGGATCGACGTGTACAAATGGGGGAAAATTTCCCTCGTCTAGTTGGTGTACGGTATATGTGTACGATCAAAGAAAACGTGGCACAAGCTAGACCATATTTTTCGTACTCGGGGATCATGTAAGCTTCCCATGGATATTCCATATTATATTCATAAGAAGAGCGTGTTATGGTCTTTGCTGCTTCAGATGTCAATCCCCTTTTAAATTTAGGTTTGATGAGTTTTTCAAAGCCTAATGAATGTAGCTTCTTAATGGATGAATCATGTCCCCGGGAGAAAATCCTAATGATGAAATCCATATTTTGATGGATATGCACTAGAAGAAGTTTTGCATAAGATGGGTAAGGGAATATTTTATGGGTGCTAATCTTCCTGTTTGGATTAGGCTTAGTCTTACGGCCTTCCAATCTAACATCAAGATTGTAAGTACACATGAGCCAGAATAACCCCTTAAGTCTTATGGCAATTCTATTCTAGTATATTAGTCGTATAACCAAACAGCGAGGCTACGCTGAATGGAACATCGCATACAATTTTTTTACCTTCCACTGAATGGACAACAGAGATACCTTGGAATATTCCACTCAGCGCTGAACCAAACAGCGAAAATTTGATTTTTTATGCGCGTAACCATTCAGCGAAACAATCTCGCTACTAGTTAGCATTCGAGATATATCTGGAAAGAGAAGTATTGTTGAAGAAACGACAACGCTTTGAGAAGAAATTGCAACGCTTTTGGGAAGTAGATAAAATTTTATTTTATCTGAAAATAACATTTTATAAAATGAAGAGTGGCCATTTAAATAAATTATTCTTTTGGGAAGTTATAATTAGCCAAAAAAATATACATGTTATTTGAAAACTAACTAGTGGTTAATTGGTACATGTTGTAATTAACTGTAGTAGGGTAAAAACTGATTCTGCTGGAAATGATAAATTTGGGTGTGCAGCCGAAAAACGAATCTAAACCCTAAACAAATGTACTGCACATGAGTACTTTAGATTCGATAGATCAATCTATACAATTCTGGCCTAAACCAAGAAATGGTCGTTCCTGTCTTGCTTCAGTCACAAAATGAAGGAAAAGGGTTGATCTTAGGGAGTGAAGCAAAGAAGGTGTTGAGATCAGAATGAATGAACTATGAAAGTGTGGTTGTTTTATGAATTGTATCAGAATGTAAAACTTGCTTGCTGAATGCAAGCTATAAGTTCTCTGTGTTTTCTGGATACTTGTGTTGATAATCAAAACTGTTGTCGGGTTAAATAGATTGAAAACCTATTTATACAAGTCATAGTTGAACACATTGATCTCGTAGGAAGTGGAGGTAGTTAAGTATTGGAGAAGTGGGGATCGTGTAAAAGTGGTGAAAACCATGTCCCTGTCATGAAGGGAAGACCGGTCCGCCTTTCCTGAAACTTTCTCATAATGGGCGTGTTGCACGCCGCATGCTGTAAACCGTCAGACCAATACCCTGATGAAATCCCCCAATTTGTGACATGTTTGATGTCTCGAGTATTTTCGTGGAAAATATGTAGCAAGTTGCTGAGTGGGTCTTGCTTGCAAGACCTAATTATTTTGACCAATTATGCACAAGCTAGGCGGTGGGCGGTCATATTTGAGCAGCTGCCAGGAGCTATCCATGTACATTAAAGATGTGGTGGTCGGTCCCTATAGGAGAATGATGGTTGGTAGCCATTTTGAAATCCTATTGGTTGGCCCAAATTGAATCTAAACCGGTTAAATTGGCTAGCCAAGTTGGATGGCTGAGATGATTTGCAGAAGTTTGTGTTAATTCATGAAATTTCGTAATCAGAAAATTCAGATGTGAGACCCTCACTAAAACTGCTGTAGAATTCTCATACAAACTTCGATTTTGATGATATTCCCCTCCATTCTTATCAAAAAAGAATTTTGTATCTTCCAACGGGGGAATATTTAGGTTTTGAGCTCGTTTAGGAGGTGAAAACAGCCCGATAGTAAAAACTCAGGAAGAATTCTGTCAGTTTTCATCCATGACCTAGCTCTCCTTTTAAGCTGTATCTTTTAGCTCGTTAATCCGATTGATGTCATTTTTTAGTATGTTATACTAGACATCCATACGAAACCTTTGGCATGTGGCTCATACTAAAATTATTTACCAAATGCTCCCAGCTGTTCGTCCAATCTTTGGTGACCTTTTGGATATCGTCCGACCAAGTTGAAGAGATATGATTGGTCAAAGCCAAAGATGGGCTTCCGGACACCTTTAATTAAAAGTGTAGGCTGCGTATTTGGAGCGATTTGATTGGCTGATGGGAAAGAGGGGCCGACATCCAACAAAATATAAGAAGAAGCGCCGGCCAAAGGAAGCTCGAGTTAGGGAAAATTGGCCGGCCAAGTGGCGTGGCCAAGCCCTTTCTGCCGCGGCTTCAGTCGGTCACGGTTTCCTATTTTCTTCATATTTCCCGTTTTTAGTTGGATTTTCGCCTACTAGTTCCATGATGGATAAATTTCCTAGTTTGCCTAGGTTTGGTCTCAACCAATAGGGATCGAGATATTGCGCAGACCGCGAAAAACCTAATTTTTGCAAATTGATAAAAATAGGTTAGAAAATTGAATTTTGCGCATTGACACAAAATTAATCAGTTTTGGCGAATTTTGCACGTTGGTACAAAATCACTAATTTTTGTCTTGAAGAGCAACGCAGCTTGCGTGCTTTTGATTGAGTACTTCCATGCACATCTTAATCCTGACACTTTGGGAAATTCATGCTACTCGGCTGCGAGCGAACATTAATTGTCATGTCATGTCAATATCAAGAGTTCATCTTGGGAACATAACATAGAATAAATACTCGGCAAGCCATGTCAATTCCATAACATCAGTTCATCTGCAGGCGAGATGTTAAGAAAATTTACAAAATATTTGGGATTGTTGATACATGCACTAATACTATTCTGGATAAATTCCATATATGAGTATAATGAATTGCTTAATACATATGTAAGTAAAGTGGCATAGGCACTCATCACTTTTAAATGGCTCCATTTCATTAGTGAATAATAATGCAACTAGGAGCTTAAATACTCATTAGGCTCTATACTAGTGAACAATTCATCTAGGAGCTTGAGTTTCAATACAATACGAGGAGCGGCATAAGCACTCATCAGATTTTAATATATTCTTCAGACTCCTTGCGGAATATAGACATATCAAGGTCTACTATTTCTTACACCGGGTCAGTTAGACAAACTTTTACAGTTTTCTCCCAAAACTAAAAACCACCATCAACATTAACTAAACTAAGGCTTAATTTGGTACTGATGTGGTTTTTGTAAAAGCACTTTTATGCTGTGAGTTGTTGTGTTGTGAGAAAAAACAGCTAGACGATTGGTAAAATATTAATTAAAGTAAAAGCTTATTAGAAAAGCAATCAAAGAATTTGGGAAGTGCCTTGGATAAAAGCACTTAAATTTTTTTTTACCAAATACTACTTTCAAAAATTATTAGCATAAAGGTATTGAAAGTGCTTTTCGGAAAAAAAAGAAAAAAGAGAAGAAAACATTACCAAATCCCGCCTAAATATAGGAGCTTACAAATCTAATAGAGGGCTTTTTATGCAAAACAAAGTAATGGTTATTTATTGGTAAATTTAAAAACCCTTATCCAATATTTTTTAATAAACGTTAAAGATTTAACTTGGTTAGTTAATTATTTGGATTAATATTACATGGCAAAAGGGTAAATAAACATACCCTTTTGTTTGAACTTTTTTTTCATCATTATACATGGAAAATACTAATCTAAATAATGATATTTTGATTATTCTTCAACCATTTACAGGCTTCTTCATTGGTAAGATAAAATTCGTCCAGCGCCTGTAATACCGTCCGATGTGTTCAAGGTCAATATGTGGCAACATCTCAAGAGGAAAAGTATAACATGCGTGGCTAGTAAAGCGCAAAGATTGCGCGTTACAGCATAGCCGGTCTAGTCAGTGTTCATCCATGATGGTGCTACACTGCATAGATCATGAATCGCTAAGATAAAGCGCCAAGATGGCGATACACTGTAGATTTAGTGGCCAAGTGATGAAGCTTATTAGCCGACGCAATAAAGCTTCATTGAAGAAGACAGGACAAGGCTAAATGACAAATGCAACATGAGATATTGGCATTGATGCATATCCATGAATTTGAGTTGGCCCAAACTCAAGGATGATGCAAGATTATAGAATAGGCCAAGAGTTTGCCTATGCATTAGCCCAAGGTTGGCCAAAGCTTGGACAGTATAAACAAGCTAGTGATGCAAGAGTATCCATATTTATTGTCGAGAAATTGGCTAAGTGAAGCATATGACGTATGAATAACCAAAATGAGCTAAGGGAATGGCTGAGATGATTGTATAGCAATGTTAGTTGTACGTTGGTTTAGGCCAAGATAACTACATGGCCATGTTTGCGCTGTATTGGCTCAAAGCCAAAGTTCAATAATGCACAACAATGACGCATTATGGCTCAAGGGATGGTTACAAGTTGGTTATTGGCTTTACAAGCATGCCAAAGGTGCAAGACGAGGATGACCGGTTATTGATGAAGTTTAACCGTGAGGGAGTGTTCATAACTACTTTGGAACAGGTGTTGAAGGTTGGATCAGGAAAGAAACTGGCCAACATGCATAGTTATTGACAGTTACAGAACTACCTTATGGGACACATGGTTGTTCATGCGTGTACAAGTGTTATGCCTGGTTTTTGGCCATTGTAACCAATGTTTAAATAGTGTAAAGGCATTAGAAAATCAGTAGGCTATAAAGAAGAGAGTTAGTCTCATGTTTTGAGAGAATAAGGCATCACAAAGAGGTTGATGTCCCGTTTAGTCCATTGGTTGGAGAAAAAAATTGTAATCTTCATTTGATGCAATAAAATGGGATTGTTGCATTATGCCTATGCGTTTATGATGTTGTTGATCTTATAAAGTTATTTAAGTACATTGATTCATGACAAACCTCTTATGCTTATGGGGGCATAAAGAGTTAGAGAGAAAAGAAGAAAAACTTTCGTTGCGTATTTCCTTAAAAGTGAAGGAATATGCATACTTTGATGCAAGTGTGCAAGGCTGAGTACTTGTGGGTGAAATTGATTCACTGAACTACGCACAAAGTATTGTCGGTCAAGTCACATGGAAAATTTTAGGCCCCAAAATGGGCATGCGACAATAAGCAAGGATACATATTCAATTGATTCTAGGGATCGACGTGCACAAATGGCGAGAAATTTCCTTCGTCTAGCTGGTGTACGGTATATGTGTACCATCAAAGAAAACGTGGCACAAGCTAGACCATATTTTTCGTACTCGGGGATCGTGTAGGTTTCCCATGGATATTCCATATTTTATTCATAAGAAGAGTGTGTTATGGTTTTTGCTGCTTCGGATGTCAATCCACTTTTAAATTTAGGTTTGATGAGTTTGTCAAAACCTAGTGAATTTAGCTTCTTAATGGATGAATCGTGTCCACAGGAGAAAATCCTAATGATGCAATCCATATTTTGATGGATATGCACTAGCATAATTTGAGTTTGCATAAGATGGTGTATAAGGGAATATTTTACGGGTGTTAATCTTCCTGTTTGGATAAGGCTTAGTCTTACGGCCTTCCAATCTAGCATCTAGATTGTAAGGACACGTCAGATAGAATAACCTCTTAAGTCTTATACCTATTCTATTCTAGTATATTAGTCGAAGAACCAAACAGCGAGGCTACGCTGAATGGAACATCGCATACAATTTTTTTACCTTCCACTGAATGGAAGAACACAGATACCTTGGGATATTCCACTCAACGCTGAACCAAACAACGAAAAGTTGATTTTTTCTGCGCGTAACCATTCAGCGAAACTATTTCGCTACTAGTTTGCATTCGAGATATATCTGGAAAGAGAAGTAATGTTGAAGAAAAGACAACGTTTTGAGAAGAAATTGCTACGCTTTTTATCTAATCTAGAATTCAAGTCTAGACTATAAGACTTAGCCTTAAGCACTTTGTCATCTATCCTTTTGCTTTTCATGCTAGCCGCTGAAGAAATGGGACAAAGACGTGTCGAGAAGATATCCCTTGTTCAAATTACACTCCTAGAATTGTTGTACTATTACTAGTTTACTGAAAATCGAATTATGTGGATTTAATCTTTACACATAACATTCACATTATTGGTATCTGGTTATGTTTTCTTCTATTAGGATACTGTGTGAATGTTGTTGTTAGCAGTAGATTAGGTTATTTTTATGTGTTTTTCAGGCTGTGAGGCCCTCCGTGGAAAACAACTGCATCCTTGGTCTTTGTGCTTATTTTTGGTGTCTATAAAATACCAAACACATATCTTGTTTATTTATTCCAGGGACTAAAAGAGTTACACCTGCTAAGAGGCGCATAATATCATAAGAGCTTTGTCCACCAGGCGGCAAGAGGCTACGCAGCCTCCACGATGCTCCTTGTACTCCTGACCCGAAAAACGACGATACATCACTTTTTCCACCAACAAGGAAAATGAGGTAAGATGAACTAGTGAAAGATAACACATTCAAGAACAAACAGGTATTTGAATTATCTTAGAAGTTGAAAAAATTAAAGAAAGATTTAACTGGCACACTATAAAGTCCAACCCAAATAGGCTGGTTGTCAATTTCAAAGATCCATCATACAGGTGGCATCTGCGGGCATCCAAGATGGGTGCTCTTTCCAACTTTATAATCAAGTCCATCAGAGCTCCTCACACATGTGATCGTGAAAATATCATCGTCAAAATAGAATCATCCAGTCGTGGCTTGGACGAACTTTTCAAGAAAAAAATTGCACAATGGCATAGCATTTACACACCCAGACAGCTGATCATGTGGCAATCACGTACATGCAGGCATTTAAAGGTTCTAAGCGTGGGATAGAACTGATAAGAGGTTCCCCAGATGAGTCATACCAACACTTGATCGGGTATAGTCACATGCTTGCGGACCATAACCAAGGAACTCTTACAGCAATTCAAATCGATAAATATAATTTTTGTAAGTACTGTTTCATGGCTCTAGGAGTATGCCTAGAAGGATTTAAGAGATATGCGAGGTTAGCGTTTGTTGTCGATGGTACACATCTAACAGGCGAACGCCTTGGACTCCTACTGTCAGTCGTAGCATTAGATGTTAATGAACAAGTCTACCCAATTGCATTTGGCATTGTTGATTCGGAGAATAATAAGACATGTGATTGGTTTATGAAAAAGTTGGACGCTGTCTTTGGGGATGATTTCTCAAAGCGGAAGGATCTAGTTATTGACACAGACAGATCTATCCCCATCCGTAACGCTGTTCAAAATGCGTTTCCTGATGCTACCCATGTTTTCTGCGCTTACCATATTAAAGGTATTTAACGACAACATCTTATAGCATGTGACTACAACTGGAACTTTTACCATGATACACTTTTCCTACACATTACAGTTGTAGATCTTCTATACGATTTTGCATTTGTATAGGTTATATATTACATGTCTTGGCTTTGCTCATTACTCGATATGTAAATTGTGAGGTTTCAAAATGCAGAGAACGTCCAAAAGAAATACCACAACTTATTAGCGGATTGGACCTTTTGGAAAGCTACCCAAGCTTACACTTAGCCTGAACATAAATATGATATGGCTGATCTTCGAAAACTGAACACAAAGGCTACAGATGAGGTACAGGATATTGGAGTACACAAGTGGGCTAGGGTTTACACTAAAGGAGCCCGTTATAGTCTCATGACGACGAACGCCTGCGAGAGTTGGAATGCGAAAATATTGAAAGTCAAAGATGTGCCCATATGTCATTAGTAGATTATCTTCGAAAAACGTTCATGAAATGGTTCTCTGCTCGTAGACAAGCATCTAATGATTGCTGATAGACGCATTTATGTGTCTATTTTCATCTCTATTGTGTATATTGTCAGTACCCATTTTTGTACTAATTTTGGTATTTTATCCCTTTGTAGGTGTTTTTGGAGAAATAGGCTTTTGCGGCAAAATTGGCTCGAAAAGTTGCTAAAGGCTCCTGGGAGGACACTTGCTATTCGGACTCTCATTTTGGATAAGGGGTAACCAATTTCCAAACAGCTGCTAAGCACAGACCGGCACTGGATAGGGGGAGGTCACATTTCTTCTCAAATTTTCAAAATGAAAAATGGCGGGAAAACTGTTTACAGAAAACAGAATTTTCTGGTTGGAATTTTGGACGATTTTTAAGGAGATTCAAGGGCTGATTTTCGTTGGGTTAACCCTGTTAAGGATATACAAGTTTGGTATGAGCTGTAGAATCGATTAAACAGGGATATATATCCGTGTTGGTGCAAAACAGGGAGTATTCATATTTTGAGATGTTTTCGGTTTACAAAAGAAGTTTGTGAAGATTTTACGGCAAGATTGGAGTGTATGGAGTCCTTATTCAGTCTTGAGAGAGTTTAAGAGAGTTTGGATACCAAGTTGACGCGTAAAGAGGGAAGAAAAATCCCGTAACTTGAGGAGAAAAAAACCGAGAATATTTATGGATTAACTCGAGAGATTTTGTGTTTAGTGGCTATATATAGGTTGATTCGAGTCATATTTAGTGGTACGAACAATTTGGTAGAGTTTGGAGAAGTTTAGAGCCATAGAGAAGCGAGAAAAAATCAACTGAAGTCGAGTTCAGAAACTTTCCTGCTGCTGCTGCTGCGAAGAACATAAGAACCCCAGAGTCAGTCGCAGAGGCAGACTTATTTTCAGTGATAACGGGTTACGGTCGCATTTTCCTGCAGTCACCGAAGCCTTTCAGCAACAATTCCGACTTCTGATTTAGACCTTCAGGAACTGCAGAATCCGCTGTTTTAACACTTTTCTCCCTTTTAATCAACTTTTGAGCCATAAACATGTATTTTGAGATTATGATTAATATGAGGAGCTAAACCCCATTGCTGAGGCGATAGAGGAAGCTATTTTTCCTACAAAAAGTGGTATATTCTATTTTATTTATTTTATTTCAATTATTTTTATGATTATTTGCCTTGATTTATAATTGTTTGAATGATTTTTGTTAAGCAATTGTTATTTCTTTTGATAGAGCATGCTTAGCCATAGGTTCTTGATGCTTTATACTTTGGATTTACACTTGTTATTTTGAAAATCTATATGGTGCAATAGCTTAGAATCAAATTAAACGCAAAAATTGAATAAATATAAATACTAGATAAAATCACTTTGAACTTGGAAAAATAGTGGAATCTTAGCCTCAGTGTTCTTTTAATATTGATATCAACTTTGTCAGTGTTTGCTATAATTTTTAGTGATTTTTCTATTTAGTTTTGAATTTAAGTCTAAAGTTATCCTTCACAAGTTCGAGCAACGAATCTTTTTACCACTACAACTACAAAACACATTAATTGCCACCATCCCTTCAGTAAACAAGCCCATGATATTATACAAGAACGCAAGATATTGACTATGAAGTGTAGTACCTTCCATGTGATAGATGAGAAATATGAAATACATGGGAGTGATAACCAGGATCAGAACATGGTCGATCTTGCACGAAAGACTTGCACTTGCTTAATTTTTACACATGAGCATTTGTCTTATGTCCATGCGATGGCGGTATGCGAGAAGATTGGGGTCAGGTGAGAGACTCTTTGTGGGGAGTACTACCGAACTACCAATTGGAAAGGTATGTGTGCGCTTCCTATATATGAAGTCCTGACTTGTGATTGGGATCTCCCAGAGAATGTGGATGCTACCGTGGTTTTGCATCCCAATACAGGCAGATGTCCTGGTCGTCCAAGGGGTGGTCGAATTTGGTCTGCTTATGAAAGACCAGCTTCATCTAAAGGGACACGATCTTGTTCAAATTATCACAAGTCAGGTCATTACGCCAATACCTGACCTGATAAGTAAAACTTTATTCCATCTGAGTTATATTCTTTTTTGTTCTCTTGAATATTTTATGATTTCGTTTTCAAATTAGGCGTTTTTTCTTAATTACTGTGTGTTAACTTATTAAGTCTGGTTATTTTACCGGCAGAGATGATACCAGTAACTCCCCCTCCCCCCCCGTTTTAAAAACTTTTGTGATAACTATGTTATTAAATTCAGTGTCATGTGCAATTCTCTTAGACAATTTTTTTTAATCATCTCTTCCACATTATTATGTTAACGGTTCCGTGCAGTTTCTGTATCAGCATCCTCTTCCTCATATAAAACTTTGTCTTTAAGCATGTCTTCCATCAATATCCCCACCTTTGCCTTGAAGTATGCTTTGCAGAAACACAAGTCTTTCCCTCCAACATGGAACCAGACCTCACCTTCCTGTGTTTTCTCCGGTTCTACACGGATCACCCTAGTCATCATTATAAAGGAAAAAGAAGCAGCCAACCATTTTTGTGTCTTAGACATGTCGACGAGATGTCCAGTCGATGTTTTCCTAACCTGGGCTAGCTCAAATTTAGACAACGCATCTCGTATATCTCTTAGTGTATTTAGGCTTAAGTAATTGGAAAAATAAGCGGGAGACTATCTCAGCGTTTTGTTAGTGTAAACAAACCTACTATAGAACACCAAAAAAAAACAATTGCAAATAAAAGACACGTAAGTTTTGAAGAGGGAATTAAACGTCAGTGTCTGGCAAACTCATTCAGTTCTCGTGTATTATAATAAGACGAGTGCAAAATAACCTTATTAGCTAATCGGAACTACAAAATCCATATAAAGATCTATGAACAACCTAATTACCTGGAATCCAACTACTTGGCTAGCAAAATAAGTCGCCATCATTACAAGTTGTGCAAGACTTAGCTCAAGTTAAGTAGCGTAACTGATTCTTAGCAAGAAGACACAAATGATAAGAATTAGAGAACAAGTATTATTTCAAGAATGCCTTAACGGGAAAAGTTTGAAGCATGCAAAGTGGTACTCAAGAGTGCAGCTGAATGCTAAAATTTTGTGCATCATGTACAAACATACTGCAGAACACACACTCAAAAATATGAAAAAGTTGCGAATAGGACACTTAAGTAATGAAGATCAACTGTATCAAGAGGGGATTCACCGTCCGTGTAAGGAGAACTCATTGAATTCTCGTTATTTTAGTTAGACGAGTGCAAAATAACCTTATTAGCTAATCGGAACTGCAAAAACCATATAAAGATCCACGAACAACATATTTACCTGTCATCCACGACCTCCACTTACCCTTCGTCTTCGGCTTGTTTCCTTTTCTTGGGCTGTTTACTAATCTTCTGCTGCTTTTCCTTAGGATGTTTAATACTCTTATGTGCATTTTCCTCAGCGGGACGTTTTCCAGAAGCCATTACTTTTAACCTACAATCATAATGGTGGATTACATAAGAATTCAAAAAAATAAAATTCTTATGAAACATTGACATAAAATTTAATCATCATAATTTTTCCAACAAAAATTAATTGGATATATTAACGGTATTGGTACAAATAAGCTATTAAAATGAATTGGATCTTTTATAGTTACTTCTAAAGTAAATGCAAAATAAATGAGCCAACAATTATATCCCAAGTTGATGATTGTCAAATGTTACAACTGTTGGGGTTTTATTTCATAAACAAAACATTATGAATGAAATTGGACTTTTGGTAACACAATTTGAAGCAGAAACAATGATCTAATGCTGTAAAACCGTGGCTAAAACTCTATTTCGGGAATGGTGTGTATACAAGGTTTGTTTGAATTAGGAAACTTGTATGACAATTTGGAGGAGTGTTTTCCAAGTTTAGGGTTTCCTAATTAAGGTGTGAGGCTATTCTTAGAAGTTCTTTAAGACTTGGGGAGCAAGGATGTAACTAATATATAAGAAGGCTTATATGGTGACAAATAATCATCCTCTCAAGAACGAGAGTGATCGGGGATCACAACCATTGTGTCCTATAATGGTGGGTGATGGGCAAAATCTATGTGAGAAGAGTGACTTGTAGTGAGAACAGGTATGTGAGAAATCTAGGGTTTATAGGGTTCATATGGGAGAAGCTAAAATTCATGATGTTCTTCATGTTCTTGTCTAAAGTCGAAACAACCATGGCGGTGGAGGTTTATGGAAGAAGAAGAACAAAGGAAGAGGTAAATTCTTCGTAATATGTCTTGTTGTTTCTAAGTCGTTTAGCGCTAGTGGGTTACACAACTAGTTGATTATATAAAGTGTGTCGATGTAATAACTTGTTATGATAATGAAAGATTCTCGGGGTGGTTTTGGCCATGGATGTAGCCTACAAAGGTGAACCACGTAATCTTTATGTCGTGTGTGATTGTCTATTATCGTATTGATTATATATTCGTGCTAGTATTATCAATCATGCTAATATAAAGATGTAAGTAAAAGATTCGAGCTAAGTTATATAAAGTAGGATGTTTCGTGGAATTGACTTCAATGGAAACATGCTGGTTCGAGATTGATGTAACCTCGGTTTCCTGAAAACAACTATATTTATTATAAAGACAACGAGATGGTTCAGAGAAAACTCCCAAGTATGTCAGTGTTCAATTTTTAGGTACCCTAGGTTACAAACAAGAGAAACAGTCTCCTAGTAATTCTAGAAGTAGTTTCCTTATCCTATAAAGAAAAATTAGGAGTCCTATTTTTAGAAGATCTCAAACATAGTGGGGTTTCCTAACCTTGAATGACTAGAATATAGAAGTAGTGCTACCTATAGATAGGGCGCAAGAGAGTACTTGTAAGAGGGCAGAGAAAATACAATGAAGAAGAAAAAGAAGAAGAATGGTACAACTCCTAGGGCGGAAATTACCTTGAAGGAAAACGCTGCAAAACTCTTTCTCTAAAGCAATAAAATTAAGGTTTCTATTGCAATCTCTTAGTTCCGTTTTTCTACTCCCGTAGCTATTCTCTATCTACCATATTGGGGTCCATAAATAGTTCAGTCAGACAAGATTAAATGAGAAAAATAATAATTGTTCCATGTCATGCGAGTTACAAATACAAAATATGGCCTCGAGTTCACCTTCTGAATTCCTAAGACCCTTTTCACTTATTCAGCCGCACCACAATAGCTATTGCTACCAATACTTCCAGATCACCTGATACAAATATGATGAAATCTTGTAAGCATTTTTCTAGACTGCGAAGAATAAAAAAACAACTATAGTATCCCAGGTAAAAAATAATTCATAACATCATGATATGTAATTAAGCAGTGCACCAAAGAAGGTTTTAAAATGAAGCACAATATAAAGACTTTGTTCAAGATTTGTAGCCAAAGATCAGTATATAGACTCCCCTAATAAGTGACCAATACCAGTCCAGTGAAACAAATCAAAGTAGAATAATCTCAACATAACTAATAACTTCACTCACAGATGGATACATGATAAATTGGAATAAAAATTTCAATTGATAACCCTTGACCAGTAAATCAACCAAAAACTAATTAATACGAAATAATGGTCAAATTAATGAAAACCCTTTATCTAAAATAAAGGGTTTATCAACCCATCAAAATAATTAAATCAAAAATGAAATGTTGAATAATAGGAAATCTCAAATTCGAGAGAGAAAGGAGTAAGATGAAAATCTAACCCTTATGAATGTGGCAATCAACTAAGTTCCCACCTTCTGTAATCAATCAATACGGAACTGCTAAGTGAAACTCTAAATTTTTTACGAGAATAGGAAATTCCAATTTCGAGAGAATGAAATTCTAGGTAGTTTCTCTGATCGATCTACTTCAACGCGCCGTCATTTACTTCAACATCTAGAGTATTATTCTGCTGCTGTTGTTTTGTTTCGTAGCAGGAAAGAGTGGAGAAGTTTAAAGACCATCCATCGAAAAGAAATGGTTTCTGATTTTAAGATACTTCATCTTTTTGTTTTTTGGAAATTTCCCCTTCTATGTTTTCTGATTATAATATTTACCCTCCAACGTGTCAGCAGATTTTGACACAATTATGTTTCATAACTAACGAGTGTCATGACCTCTTGTGATATTACCGTAATTTTTTCCCCATACCTTTCTAGTCCTAAAGGTCCTAATTCGGTAATATTGAATAGTACTAGGTCGGATTCGGTGTATCGTTGTTTTTTGTCCAAATTTTAAAAACTTAGAGAATAGATTTGGTGAATATCTTCCACACTTAACTTATGGAGATAGAACTCTTATTTATATTAAGATAAAGAACTCAGTTGTTACAGATTCAAAAATATTCAAAACCTGAATAACAAACTAACTTAAAAGACCGAGTAACTAGCCTACAGACAAGTGTTGTTAACTTGCTCATCTGACTGAATAAGTTGAGAGTCTTGAGGAAGACCAGCTCTTGTATCCTTAACACCCCCCTCAAGTTGTACCTGAGTTGGCGAATATGCAACTTGGATCGAATGAACTGAAACCTTGGTGAAGAAAGCCCATTAGTGAAAATATCAGTTAGCTGGTCTCTTGAGCTAATAAACACCGGTTAATTGGGGGCCCCAAAAAACAATTAAGGGCCTCACACTACAGGACAAAAAGGTCATCAAAACCTAATTTTAGTTACCCCTTATCCAAAAAAAAATTAAATGGTTAAACTACCCCTAAATGATTAGTGTTAATAATTAGTTAAGTTATGTTAATTAGTGTAGTTAGGTTAAAATCAGATTTAAGAATTAAAATTTGGAAGAAAAAAAAGTTGTGTTTATTGTGTGTTGTTGAGAAGAAGGGGAGTTTTTGGAGGAAAACTTAGGGTTTTTAGAAATGAGTGATTCAAGTGGAGGAAATGATGTTGGTGAAGGTTCAAATAACAAACATGATTGTGTTGATGGTAAGATTATCTTAAATTCTATTATGGATTGGATATATGTCACAACACAGAGCAAGAGTCGTCAATGTCGAGGGATGTATACCCTAACGACTCTACAAAGTCGTCAATGTATTGACACCAAAAATGACGACTCAAACCTGCAACTTTTCCAGGTTATGAAAAATCGTCAGGGTAATATGATACACCCTGACGACTCTTAATAGCTTGGGTAGGAAGAGTCGTTATTTTGTGAGTTTATACCAAGACGACTCTGAAATTTTTTGGGACAGAGAGGCTATTTGTTTTTAACCTAGGGTCGTTGACGTTTAAAAGGGGTCGTTCATGGAGGATCATCATGAGTTTCTATATTATGTTAACGACTCTAATCTAGGTCAACAAATATGAAAAACCAGAAATAGGGTCGTTATCTTCCTCATCATATACCGTAACATTTTTTTATGGTCTTTCCATGCATATGAAAAATCGTTAGGGTTTAGGCTTGTCCTGTTGACGACCCACTTACTGTAACTGAAATTTTTACGGGTGAAGAAATTTTTTTCCTTCTATAGTCGTTAATGAAGGAGAAGAGAAGAGACGAGACGAGAGAGTTAGGAGGGGGGGGGGGGGGGGAGTCTGATTTTTTTGTTTAGAAATAGAAATGAATGGGGCCTAAGATTAAGGGTTAATAGGATTTTAAGATTTATTAATAGTGAAGAGCAAAATAGTATTTTCACTACGTTTTGGTACGCCCCTAAAATATTTGGGGTAGGAATAAAATGGTTGAGGCCCCTAATTGTTTTCTGGGGCCCCCAAATAATCCGTGCTAATAAACCGTACCTGTAATTGCTTATTGGCAACCGTTTCTCTGACAAAATGATAATCTATCTCGATATGCTTTGTTCGAGCATGGAAAATAGGATTCGCAGTAAGATACGTAGCACCCAAATTATCACACCACAAGATGGGTGTGGAACAGGAAATTCCTAGCTCATGAAGCAATGATTGAATCCAAATTACCTCCGAAGTTGCAATAGATACTCCCCTGTATTCTGCTTCCGTACTCGATTTAGAAACAGTCTTTTGTTTGTGTGCACTCAAGATATCCAGTTACCACCAAAATAAACACAGTAGCCACTAGTTGATCGCCGATCATCCAGACTTCCCACCCAGTCTACATCATAGTAAGTGTGAAGGGAGTAATCATGTGAAGGCTTCAGCTGGAGACCATAGTCTATTGTGTTCTTGAGATAGCGGATGATCCTTTTAACAATATCCCAATGTTCTATGTAAGGGTCATGCATGTATTGACAAACTTTATTTACTGCAACTGAGATGTCTGGTTTCGTTAGATGCAAATATTGCAGCACTCCCACTATACTGCGATATAGGGATGGATCAGTAAACCTCTCTGTACCTTGTTTACGTATGTTCACATTGGCAGCTAAAGGAGTGCACACTGGTTTGACACCATCCAGTTTTGTACGCCTTACAAGATCTTCCACGTACTTTCTCTGTGTAAGAACTAACTCATGCCCTTACCGGACTCCCAATAAAAAGGATAAGTCCCCCATATCTTTTATAGCAAATGCATCACCAAGATCTGCAATGAGCTGGATTATTTGAGCAGGATCAGAACCAGTGACTATAATGTTATCAACGTACACCAGGACATATGTGATTGGAGCTTGAGTTTGCATCACAAACAAGGAGCTGTCTGTAATTGATCGTTTGAAGCCAAGCTGAACTAAGTAACTGCTAATCTTTGAGAACCAAGCACGAGGTGCCTGCTTGAGTCCATATAGGGACTTATGCAGCTTACATACATGGTTAGGATAGTTAGGATCAACATACCATGCCGGCTGCTTCATATAAACATCCTCCTCTAATTGGCCATGCAAAAATGCATTTTCTATATCCAACTTCTTAAGTTTCCAATGGTTCATCACTGCAATTGATAAAACAAGCAGTATTGTGCAAGGCTTAATGACTGGGCTGAACGTCTCTCCATAATCAATACCTTCCAGCTAGTTGAAGCCTTTAGCCACTAGACGTGCTTTGTAGCGTTTTACACTGCCATCTAGATTTTGCTTCACACGAAATACCCATTTAAATCCCACAACATTCATGCCTTTTTCATATGTAACCAACGAGTACGTGCCATTGCGAATCAGAGCATTAATCTGTACATCCATGGGTTTCCTCTATTTAGAGTCTTTGTTTGCAGTTGAAAACCAAGTAGGTTCTGTTAGAGCACTGCTCGGTCGAACTCGCAAGCGTTGCTATCTCAAGCTTGTTTGTCAAGTTTAGGTGATCAAAAATATAAGTCTTGATTTCTAGTCTACTTATAGCTATGTCTCAGATTAGGATAAAATGTGTAGTTGAGCTTTAGACTTCACGGCGTTCATCGATTGAAGACAAAGATCTACTGGGGGAGCTTGGAGGAACTTCATCAACAAAAGGTATGTGGAGACTAAAATTCATCTATCACTCAGAAGTCTATTATATTTTATCTCCTAATGAGACTAAGTCGTATAGCTATATAGACTTTTATATTATACACATTTGATATTTCGATCCTAGTTAATCTCGCTTATCTTTTTCTCGAAATATGTGTTGGAAGATTTTTGCTTTAGCTACGTTCATCATTATTCTTGACGAGTTTAGTTGGAAACAATTTATTTGTTGGAAACTAAATAATAAGTCCAAAGATGATCATGTGAAAATTGCCTTGAAAGATCTTACATGATTTGTGTGAGACAGTCATTTGATGTCGACTGAGAAAGTTTCGTATTAATCATTCGATCACTTGAAAATTACTTATAAGCTAATGGTATGTGTGAGATAGCCATTATCATTTTCTAAGGATGTTTCAATGATTGAAATGAGAGTTTAAAACAATTAACCTTTGTCTGGATACAACATAGTACGCATACCAGTATGCAAACTGTTTTGGTATGATTCAGGTCCGAAAACCTTGTCTGCATACCAGTATGCAAACAGTTTTAACTGACAAGTCCGGGAACCAAGTTTGCATATTAGTATGTGAACGGTTCTACCTGAGTTAGGTCCGGGACGGCTATTTGCGTACCTGTTTGCAAACGGTTGGACAAGACCAAAGTCCAGAACTTTAGTTTGCGTACCAGTTTGCAAACTTAATGGTTTAAGTTCTAAAATCGGTTAAGTATGTTTTCATACTCATGAACAAATACATTAATAAATTAAGGAATGCAATCTTTGCAAACCGTGGCTTAATGTTCATGAATTGATTTCGGTATAAGTACTTTGTACGATTACGAATCAATCCAATTTTGGTTCAATTGGTTCTTATATACTCTATGGTTCTTATCTTTCATGATTGATTGATCATCATATTTGATCTAGAAGTGTTAGATGAATGTAGTTAAGACAAAAGTGTTCATATGTCTAAATTCGGTTAACTGTTATTGAGCCAACCCAATATACACGTTTAGGTACGGTTACCCATATCTAAATGAAGGTATATTTCATCTGTGTGTAACAAGCTAAAACCATCTAACGGTGGAGAGATATTGCTTTGGTTTTAAGCAAACTTAGCTTAAATCTTAAATCAGGTTTTCGTCTAACGGTGAATATTGAATGCTTTGTTACTAAGCTATCTTAGCTTTGATTGAAAGCAAAACCTAATTTGAAAGACTATGTAAGGGAGAACTCTAGTAACTGGAAAACCTAATCCCGACACTTTCCCGTGTCCTAGTTACGACTAGAGTCGATTCTTTTTTAACCTAGATTTTTCCAAAACCATTATAGGTTAACGACTTAAAGACTTCATTTGGGATTCGTGAAGCCAGACCCAACTATTTTCTATGTAGTTGCGTGTTCTGATCTTACTTGTTATATCGTATTGAGTACTATCTTCTCTAAGATTTGCTCGAGATTTATCTCCGATAGGTAAGATATAAAAAGTAATCACAAATATCTTCGTCTCATTCTTTGTGATTCCACAATAACTTCTTCTACTACCATATAGTTAAGTTATTGTGAGGTGATTGATATTTCTAGGTTGTTCTTCGGGAATATAAAACCGGATTATCAATTGGTTCCTGTTCACCTTGATTTATCAAAAGATGGAACAAAAACTTCATAGGTATTTTCGTGGGACACATATTTATCTATCAGAATAGACTTTTTTGTGGGAGACAGATTTGTTTATAAGTCTTTGACTTTGGGTCGTAGCAACTCTTAGTTGTGGGTGAGATCAGCTAAGGGAATCAAGTGCGTAGAGTCCTGCTGGGATTCAGAGGCGTAAGGAACGCGACTGTACCTTAATCGGTGTGAGACTTGGTTAGGGCTCAACTACATTCCAGTCCGAAGTTAACTTGTAGTAAGCTAGTGTTTGTAGCATCTTAATACAGTGTGGTGTTTAAAACTGGACTAGGTCTCGGGGGTTTTCTACATTTGCGGTTTCCTCGTTAACAAAACTTCTGGTGTCTGTGTTATTTCTTTGTCGCATTATATTTTCTATATAATTGAAATATCATAGGTTGTGCGTAGTTCAATCAATTGGTAAATTCGACCTTGTTTGTTGGATAGAAATTGATTGACACTTGGACATTGGTTTTTGATACCGTCCAAGTTATTCTCATATCAATCAGTTCACGGATTCCATTCTATTGATTTGTTGATTGATTTGAGAAGAGATATAACTCTTGGATATCTTTCCCTGATTGAGTCTGACTGTCTAGTTGATTCTCTTGGAATTATATTGGAGTTTTCCATATAGATTGCCGAACGAAATATTAGTTGTAGTTGTTAGACCCCCGTTTTTTCAATTGGTATCAGAGCAGGCAAACAAGCTAAGACCTCATAAGTCTGTGTTTGTAGAAATCTAACTCTATGGACAGAATCCCTATCTCTGTAAACGTAACGCCAGTCTTCGATGACTCATATTACTTGTGGTGGAAAATTGCTATGCGTGCCTTTCTCCAAGCACGTTGATTTCAATCATGGGTTCGCGTTGTTAATGGCTATAATCCTTCCATGGTTACAGTCAATGGTGTTAATGCACCAAAGGATATTGGTGAGTATGAGCCTGTCGATATTCTTGCTGCAAAGCAACAAAAAAATACGGTTTGAATGCTATCATCCATGCCAGTACCCCAGATCTTCAGCACCATGTGACTACATGTACTCGGTCTAAAGATGCTTGAGATATCTTAGAAACCGTAGTTGAAGGGAATACCTCTGAGAAAGAAGCTAGGCTCCAAAACCTAAATTATGATTGGGAAAACCTTCGTATGGCTGATAAAGATTCATTTGATGAGTTTAATCACAAAGTGTCTGAAATTGTTAATGCATCTTTTGCATTGGATAAGACTATCCCTGAGAAGGACATTGTGATGAAAATTCTCAGATCATTTCCAGCTAAATACGACTCTAAGAAACATGCCATCGTTGAAGGAAATAACCTTGATACACTTTCCAGAAATACTCTGGTTGGGAAGTTAAAGATCTTTGATCATGAGCATACATTCAAGTCTGGAAAAGGATATTGCTTTCAAAGCACAAAAGAACAAAAACTTACTGATAAAAGTAAACGTGTTGAAAACTCTGTGGATGATCTTATTGAGACTGATTCATCAGATGAAGATCTTGACAACTCAGTCTCACTAATCACAAGACAATTTAGAGATCTTCTTTTGAAGAGAAGTAAACGGTTCATCACAGATAAACCTAGATCATCAGTTAAACCTCATGATCGTGTTCCTCCTAAAAACAGGGACAATGTCGATACTGATGATGAAGATATGCCACAGTTCTTCAAGTGTAAAGGTTTTGGTCATTTTGCTAATGAGTTTCCAAATCGCAGAAAATACACTAGGAACAAAGGTCTTGCTGCAACTTTTGATGAAATGTCTGATCACTATGATTCAAATGAAGATGAAAAGTCAAGTGTTGCACTCCTTGGTGAAAATATTAATTTTGATAATTGTAGCAATACGTACATCAATCTTGATATTCTCTCTGGAGAAACTTCTTCAAACACTTTAGAGGAAAAAATGGATTTTTCATTGTCTACTGAAAATTCTATCTCACATGTTTCAGGTACTTCAATTTGTTTAACAGCATGATCCGCTATGGTGCCTGAACCGTCCTCCACATTGACATGTTTTTATTGTACTTTTAAGGGTTATGATCTCTCCAATTGTTTCAAGTACAAACATAAAGTAAGATATGTCAACAAACTTCAACGGAGAGCAAATCGATTAGCAAACAAGCTTAAACTTTTTCTGAAGTCGAATTCATCTGAGGTATGTAAATTTAACTCATCTCTGGAGAAGTTAATTTCTAAAGAAAAAGTTAGACCTCTACAGAAAAGAGCTACGTCTAAAAAACCTATGATTAAGGGAACAAAGAATTTCATACAGGAATGGTGAATGGATTATTGTTCACCCCAACACAGTCTAAATTGTGTTGAAGGTGCATCTTGTCTCATGTGCCCGAATTCAAAGAGACAAGATGTTGGCAATCTTGTGTATAAACTGCAATAAAACAAACATAGAAGAAGAGAGAAAAAAGATGCAAACCCAATTCGACAAACCAAAGTCGAGGCAAGGATTATATCCTCTAGCCTTAAGACACATTCACCCCGCATTGGTGCTTACGGATTATCGATGTCTGTCTCCCAGGATACAACGACTAACTTCTCGATGTAGTAGCACTCAAAACTTCGAGAAACGACAAACCTAAACTTAAAGTGATGAACTCTCTTTGACACAAAACTTGAAAGATGATTTTAGAATGCAGTAGAATGATAATTAGTTTTATGATTGATTTCTAATCTAAATGTGCAGGGTATTTATAGATGTTAAGTACCTCTTCATTGAAACTATGTGATGTTTCATGGAGATTCTTCAAGGGATGCTAATCAGAAATCCCTATTTTGTTTCACAAAGGGTTTCGTCCTTTCCCTGTGAAAGGTTCTCATGTTGTTTAGGTTCCTGTTAGTTTCAAAGTGAAACTTCCGTGAAACTAACTTTAACTAAAGGCCCAAACAATAAACCCAACTCCCAAATCCATTAAGGCACTTAACCTAAGATTTTCCATTCATATGTAAATTGATTTACAATTTTCCAACACAAGAGTTATGCGCGATAGGGTTATAAGAAAATAAAATTGTTTGTTTGTTTTTGTTTTTGTTTTCTGGAATTCTGCTGATCTTTTCATATCCTCAAATGATATTGAAAAGGTTTACCCTATTTTGATTATTAAAAGAGGGTTAAAATCTATAATTCTGTCTTTTTAGGATTATGAGTTGGTCGTACGTGAATCCTACTTACTCTTTATATAGGTTCTGTAACCCTATATTCCTTTTTCCCTTCTCTAAAACTCTTTTTATCAAAAGATTGCTTGTGGAGCTAGTTTTGTGTATTTCTTTCACAATCCCATATTTTAATGGAGACTCCAAGCATCATATCTTCTGATGGAAATTATGTTAACATGATTGTTAAGCCATCAATCATAAATGAAAAAGGTAAATCTCATACCTCTACAACTTTGAAGAGAAAAAGGAAGAATATGAAGAAACCAAGGGCTAACCCCTCAAATCTTCAGAAGTTTGAGGGTGTTCTTGAAGATTTGAAAGAAACAAGAATGGAGATGAAACAAATAAAGGCTATTGTTCTAAGGTCTCATAAAATTCAGAAGGGCCTGGTTCGGCATCAGTGAAGAAGGTTTGTTGGAATTGACTCATTTCTTCATGAACCTTATGTTCCAATGTCTGTTGACGACAAGGAGTTCGGGGACGATAAAATTTTTTCCAAGAATCTTAATGTCTAGGAAACTTCTTATGATAATTTATTCTTGTATTTTAAGAAGGATAACTAGGGTTTGGAATAACAAATATTGTGATTACACATAGCTATTGCAAACGATTTTCATCTTGCAATGTTTTTAGATTTATTTATTTAAATCCTAAGTTATTTGGAAGATGATTTTGCAGTATTAATCTTTATTGGTTTTATATATTGCAAAAGTATTTTATGGGATATGTGTGTTTACGTTCGTGAACTATGATTATCTCATATATGTCAAAAGTTAAGTCTATTATGTCTTTATGCAAATATTGATAAAAGATAGAATGAACTTTTGAATATTCCGCAGTATTGATCTTTCCCTAATCCACTTCTATGTGAAAGTATTGTATGGATCCATAAGTTTTCTTATGTTGAGCATTTCCGATTAAATTAATCATTTAAGTCTTCTTGTGGTTAATTTATTCGAGTTTTCTGGATACAAATTCATGTTTCATATAATTTGTTAATGTCCAAAGAAATCTTTCTTTTCTCGTAAAAGTAAGGTCACTCTTGTTGTTCTTTCGGGAATGACTTTTTGTGGGGGAGAGTTCTTAATTAAACTTGTGCTTGGGGAGTGCTTAATTTATGAATACACTAAGTTTCGACTATGTGAAATCATCGAAACAAAGTTGATATGTTCTATTTTAGTCATGAATAATCCCTTTGAGAATTTCATTATGATCCCGTTAGTTTTCATACCTTTGCCAATTTATATTGACAAACAAGGGGAGAATTATTTTGTAGTTCACACTACATACATATGGTTTATGGATCATTATGTAAGGGGGAGTGGTTTTCATTGTGAGATGAAGTATTGACTAAGGGGGAGTGATACATATCACCGCAGTATTATTGTCAAAGTTGTGATACAATTGAAATTTGATGTTGTGTAATAATACTATGACACTTTATAACAATGATTGAGAACAACTGTTTTCTTATTGCTATGGCTACAGATCTTCAACAATAATGATGCTAAGTTAAACACGTTCAGAATCACTGGAGTACTTGGAGTGACGAAGAATTCAAGGAATGTTGAAGAACCAAGGAAATCAAGCATGTTGGATGAGAAGTTACAAAGTTTATTTATTTTGTAATCCATATGTATTGGTAATTTTGTCACTAAAATTGACAAAGGGGAAGATTGTTAGAACACTGCTCGGTCGAACTCGCAAGCATTGCTATCTCAAGCTTGTTTGTCAAGTTTAGGTGATCAAAACTATAAGTGTTGATTTCTAGTCTACTTATAGCTATGTCTCGGATTAGGATAGAATGTGTAGTTGAGCTTTAGACTTCACGACATTCATCGATTGAAGATGAAGATCTACTAAGGAGAGCTTGGAGGAACTTCATCAACAAAAGGTATGTGGAGACTAAAACTCATCAATCACTTAGAAGTCTATTATATTCTATCTCCTAATGAGACTAAGTCGTATAACTATATAGACTTTTATATTATACACATTTGATATTTCGAGCCGAGTTAATCTCACTTATCTTTCTCTCGAAATATGTGTTGGAAGATTTTTGCTTTAGCTACGTTCATCATTATTCTTGACGAGTTTAGTTGGAAACAATTTATTTGTTGGAAACTAAATAATAAGTCAAAAGATGATCATGTGAAAATTTCCTTGAAACATCTTACATGATTTGTGTGAGACAGTCATTTGATGTCGACTCGGAAAGTTTCGAATTGATCATTAGATCACTTGAAAATTATTTATAAGATAATGGTATGTGTGAGACAACCATTATCGTCTTCTAAGGATGTTTCAATCATTGAAATGGGAGTTTAGAACAATTAACCTTTGTCTGGATACAACATAGTATGCATACCAGTATGCAAACTGTTTTGGTATGATTCAGGTCCGGAAACCTTGTTTGCATACCAGTATGCGAATGATTTTAACTGAGAAGTCTGGGAACCAAGTTTGCGTACCAGTATGCAAACGGTTCTACTTGAGTTAGGTCCGGGACGGCTGTTTGCGTACCCGTTTGCAAACGGCTAGACAATACCAAAGTCCGGAACTATAGTTTGCGTACCAGTTTGCAAACTTAGTGGTTTAAGTTCTAAAATCGGTTAAGTATGTTTTCATACTCATGAGCAAATACATTAATAAATTAAGGAATGCAATCTTTGCAAACCATGGCTTAATGTTCATGAATTGATTTCGGTATAAGTACTTTGTATGATTAAGAATCAATCCGATTTTGTTTCAATTGGTTGTTATATACTTCTATGAGATATATACAATTGAACAACTCTATGAGTAACACAATTAGATTCATTTGATTATCTTTCATGATTGATTGATCATCATATTTGATCTAGAAGTGTTAGATGAATGTGGTTAAGAAAAAAGTGTTCTTATGGCTAACTTAAGTTAACTGTTATTGGGCCAACTAAAAATACACGTTTAGGTACGGTTACCCATATCTGAATGAAGGTGAAAAAGCGAAGGTCTAACAACCACACCCAATATTTCGCTTAGCAGTTTGTATGACTAACTCCAATATACTTTCGAGAGAATCAACTAGACAGTCAGACTCAATCTTACGAAAAGTATATCAAAGAGTTATATCTCAATTTCTCAATTCAATCCGTAATCAAACAAATAGGAATTTGTGAGCCCGATTGCATAAGAGAAATAACTTGGACAGTATCAAAAACCAATATCCAAGTGTCAATCAATTCAATCAACAACCCAAAGCCGGATTCAAGAACTGATTGAACTTAACGCACAACCTGTGATATTTCTATTATATAACAAAATATAATAAGGAAAATAAATAACACATATACCAGATATTTTGTTAACGAGGAAACCGCAAATGCATAAAAACCCCGGGACCTAGTCCATATTTGAACACCATAATGTGTATTAAGCCGCTACAGCCACTAGCCTACTACCAACGAACTTCGGACAAGAATGTAGTTTAGACCTAATCAATCTCACACTGATCAAGGTATAGTTGCGCTCCTTACGTATCTGAATCCCAGCAGGATTCTACGCACTTGATTCCCCTAGTTGATCTCACGCACAACTAAGAGTTGCTACGACCCAAAGTCGAAGACTTGATAAACAAATATGTCTCGCACAGAAAAGTCTATTGGGATAGATAAATCTATCTCCCATAGATAAATCTATGAGTTTTGTTCCGTATTTTGATAAATCAAGGTGAACAGGAACCAATTGATATACCGGACTTATATTCCCGAAGAACAGCCTAGAAATATCAATCACCTCACAATAATCTTAATCGTATTGTAGCGAAACAAGATATTGTGGAATCATAAACGATGAGACGAAGATGTTTGTGACTACTTTTTATCTTGCCTATCGGAGATTAAATCTTGAGCAAACCTTAGAGAAGATAGTACTCAATCACGATAGAAAACAGCAAGATCAGAACACGCAACTACATAGAAAATAGTTGGGTCTGGCTTCCCAATCCCAATGAAGTATTCAAGTCATTAACCTACAGGGTTTCGTGAAAAACCTAAGGTTAAAGGAGAATCGACTCTAGTCGCAACTAGTATCACACATGAGGTGTGGGGATTAGGTTTCCCAGTTGCTAGAGTTCTCCTTTATATAGTTTTCAAATCAGAGTTTGATAGCTTTGAAACTAAGCAATCAATATTCACCATTAGAGGAAACCTAATCTAAGAGCCAAGCTAAGTTTGCTTGAAACCAAAGCAATATCTCTCCACCGTTAGATGGTCTTAGCTTGTTACACACACATGAAATGTACCTTCATTTAGATATGAGTAACCGTACCTAAACGTGTACACCTTGTTGGATCAACAATAGTTAACCGAAGTTAGCCATATGAGTACTTTATTATCAACCATATTCATCTTATCAACAACTAGTTCAAATGGCTCAAAAGAAACTAGTTATAGAGTTGTTCAATTGTTTATATTCTCATAGAAGTATACAAGATACAATTGAAGCAAAATCGATTTTGATTCACTCGAACCAAGTCATGAACATTATAGCCATGGTTTGCAAAAGATTGCATTCCTTATTATATAAATGTATTAGTTTATGAACAAACCGATTCTAGAACTTAACCCACTCAAGTATGCAAATGGGTACGCATACTTAAGTAGCTGGACTTAGACTGTGTCCGACAGTATGCGAACGGGTACGCATACTATCACACATCCAAAATAACAGTTGAATTAGTACGCGTACGGGTACGCATACAAAAGTTCTCGAACTTCAATTGAGTTCGCCAGTACGCGTACCGGTACGTATACCAAGGCTCCCGGACTTCACCTGCCCTTCCAAGTACGCATACGGATATGCATACTATACCGGTCTTGGATCAACATATATGCAAGTACGCATACTATGTCTATAATCCAATTACGGTTAAGTGTTCTAAACTCTATTTCAATCATTGAAACATTCTTAGAGGATGACAGTAGTTGTTTTCACTAACTATTAGCATCAAAGCGATTTTCAAGTTATTGAAATAATCAATACGAAACATTCCGAGTCTACATCAAATGACTGTATCACACAAATCATGTAAGATGTTACTTGGTGATTTTTACATGATCATCTGTTGACTTGCGTCAAGAATATAAGATGAACTTGGTTGAAGCAAAAGCTTACCAACACATATTTCGATAAATATGTAAGCGAGTTAAACTCAGCTCGAAATATCAAATGTGTATAATCGAATACTATATAGTAATACGACTTTTGTCTCAAGAAGGAGATAGAGTAAAATTAGACTTTCTGAGTGATAGATGAGTTTCAGTCTCCACATACCTTTTGTCGATGAAATTCTACAAGCTCTCCTTAGTAGTACTTCGTCTTCAATTGATGAACGCCGTGAAGTCTAAAGCTCAACTACAAAATCTATCCTAGTCCGAGACATTACTATTAGTAGACTCGAAATCAAGACTTATAGTTTTGATCACTAAACTTGAAAAACAAGCTTGAGATAGCAACGCTTGCGAGTTCGACCGAGCAGTGCTCTAATAATGTCCCCCTTTGTCAATTTTAGTGACAAAACTATCAATACATATGGATTACAAGATAAATAAACTTTGTAGCTTCTCATCCAAATGCTTGATCTCCTTGGTTCTTAACCTTTACTTGAAATCTTCGTCACTTCCAAGTACTCCATGATTCTAAACGTGTTCAACTCAGCATCATAGTTGTTGAAGATCCGTAGCTATAACAATGAGAAAACATTTGCTCTCAATCATTATTATACAGTGTCATAGTATTAAAACACAACATCAAAGTTCAGTTATATCACAACTTTGACAACAATACTATGGTGATATGTATAACTCCCCTTTAGCCAATACTTCATCTCACATGAAAACCACCCCCCTTACATAATGATCCGTAAACCATATGTATATGTAGTGTGAACGACACATTAATTCTCCCCCTTTTTGTCAATATAAATCGGCAAAGGTACGAAAACTAGTGGGATCCTAATGAAATTTTCATAGAGATACTTCATGACCAAAAGAGAACATATCAACTTGTTTCGATGATTTCACATAGACGAAACTAGTGTATTCATCAAGGAGTTTATAAAGATACAAGAAAACTCCTATAATATTCCACAGCCGCTCTCCCCACAAAGATTTGGAAATTAAGCACAAGTTCAAAAAGAACTCTCCCCCATAAAATGTCATTCCCGAAAGAACAACAAAAGCGATCTTACTTTTACAAGAAAATAAAGATTTCTTTGGACATAATCAAATCACATGAAACATGAATTTGTATGCAAAAATCTCAATTGAATTAACCACAAAGGAAATGATCAATTCAATTGACCATGCTCAGCATAAGAAAACTTACAGAGCAACATAGTACATTCACAAAGATGTGAATCAGGAAAAGACCAATACTGCGAAATAATCAAAGATTCATTCTATCTTTTATCACTATTTGCATAGAGACATGTAATAGACTTAATCTTTGTAAACAAAAGTTCATCCTATCTTCCATCAGTTATTTGTATAATGACATAATAGGCTTAACTTTTGTTGTCAAAAGTTCATTCTATATTTTATCAATATTTGCATAATGACATATAATAGACTAAACTTTTGAGCATTATTGGGACAATCATAGTTCACGGACGCAAACACACATATCCACTAACAAGTTGCAATATATAAAACCATAAAGATTAATAATGCAAAAACAATCTTTTCCCTTAGAAGGTAGAATCAATCTTTTTCGCATGGATTTACACCAAGAATAGCTACCAAAGGCGTATAAAAATATTTTCTTAACAAACAAGAACATACAAAGTCATTAACGACCATGCACCATAGTTCACAAAAGATGATTGTGAACATTCAAGAATCTCATAGCAAAGCGTACTACTGCCCATTCTGGAACTTCCTTCTTTGTGATTCATCAAAAACATTCTTTTAAAAGCTACAAATGAGCTTAGAAAAGTAGTACTCCAAGAATACAAGTTCCCAAGTCCAAGAGAAGTGGAACAAGTGCGACGAAACGGAGCAAAACACTCAAAAACAAGTGACGGGACAAAGACCAATATTAACTCATCCAAATTCAATAATTATCATCTCCATTTTGAAGAGAATTTAAATAGGAAGAGAATGCAAAAAGAATGAGGTCATTCCGAGTTCGGACGAAGAAGTACGGCCAAAACAAGTTTACCGAATAACGATGTCTACAGGCCAGTATGCATACCAGTTTGCAAACCAAATTTCGTGACCTGGAGCAGTATGCAAACGGGTTTGCGTACTAAAATCCCTGGATTTTGATTTTAAATGATGGTATGCATACCTGGTATGTGTACCATGAAGTCCAAACATCCTGAACTACTATTTTCATACCTAAACATTTAAGAACCTTAAACACATATCAAGTCAGGTAGAAATGAACGACAAGCAAGGTACATGGATCGTTATAAGTACTCTAAGCAAATAAAAACACAAATATTTCTCAAGTTTATAGACATACCTTTTAAGAAGAATCCAATCGAATTCTACATCCTTACCGAACATAATCTGTGCGCCCCAATTCTCGTGCTTACCTCACCGTATACATAACAGGGCATTCCTTGGTGAGGATGCACTTACAACTCAATCAAGTTGAGTTGAGGTGAACAATGTCTTGCTCACCACAAGTGACTGAAACATACTTTTTCGTAACTATGGAATTTTCACCATCTATAATTTTTGGCTTATTCTGTTTCATTTTTGGATTATCATGAAAGATATCACTTTTAGAAACTTTCACATCCAAACCCATATTTCCAAAGAACTTTGTAAGTTCTAACATCATGGATACTGCCTTCTCCACAGTCATTGAATTTTCTGGGAGATCATTCCTTTTCACACTCAAAGTATCATAGGCTTTCTTTGGTATCCACTTCTGAGTGCGTTTAGGAACAATATGAACCTTCTTCCCATTACTCTCTCCTAGATTTCTCGAAAGAGATTTGGATTGACTATTCTTTTTCAAGTTAGTCTTTCTCCAATTGGGAGCATAATATCTTGTCTTCATCTTTACGAAGTTATCATTTTGATAACCATTATGATTGTGAAAAGGATTCGTATGATGTTTATAGGCAAATCTAGGTTTATCACAGCACTGATTCCTTTTCCTAAAGGTTGGATAGTTACAACCTGTAACATTAAGGGGATTAGTCTTAACATATAATCTTGGTTTCACAACTTCTTGTGATGCCCAAACAAGAACATCATGAAGTTTCTCATTCCTTATACGGAAACGACATCTCCTTTCCAGGTGACCTTTATTTCCGCAATAGTGGCAAACATAATGTTCGTACCTCGATCCGTGTGTGCTGACTTTGGAGGTTGATATACATTGCTCTTTCGAAATTTAACTTCCGGTGAAGGTATTTTACTTTTTCCATCAGTGGAAACCTTTTGTTGAGAAGAATCACTAGCCTTGACAAATTTTACCTCTTTGCTAATACTTGGAGCATCTGTTCCATTATAGCCCAATCCTCGTGTATCACGATGATTTTTACTTGCTCCTAGCGTAGTGGTTAATTTGCTTGAACTAGTGTTGAACTTTTTCAAGTCATCTTCGAACATCTTGATTTTATCAAGAGCAGCAGCTAAATCAGCCTCAAGACGTTTTTCTCAAGCGAGATGAGCGCTTTCCCTGTCATCAAAACTTGTTTGTTGGGAGTTAATCCTTGCTTCAGTTTCTGCAAGTTTCTCTTCCAACAAGAAGTATTTTTGATAAACATTATCACATTCAAGTGACTTTCTACTCAAGTTTTCCTCGGAATCTTTGAGGACCGATTTGCAAGAGCGATTCCAACCATAAAGACCTTCGTAACACCTTTTGAATTTCTTGTTTTCTCGACAGAGAGGAGTCAGAAGACGTGTGACATGAGAAGTTGTCAACTTCTTCTTTTCCAACGAATTTAATAGCTTAACATACTTTAAGATTTCCTCATCAACATCTCTATCAATATCTGAATCACCTCCATCAGATAGTTCATCCAACTGTCCTTCTAGGTGTGTTTCCCAATCAACAGTTTCTATATCAAAGGAATGTTTAGATATTGACTAAGATGTGACAGTTCTCTCAGGTGAATCCAAGCTTTCAGAATCATCTGGTAATTTTTGAACTGGTACGTTATTGGAGATAGACTCGTCCATAATAATCAGATCGCTTCAAACACAAACTTATAAGGTCTTAAACGTGTTTGCCTGCTCTGATACCAATTGAAAAAGCGGGGTTCTAACAACCACACCCAATATTTCGCTTAGCAATCTGTATGAACTCACTCCAATATACTTTCGAGAGAATCAACTAGACAGTCAAACTCAATCTTACGAAAAGTATATCAAAGAGTTATATCTCAATTTCTCAATTCAATCCGCAATCAAACAAATAGGAATTTGCGAGCCCGATTGAATAAGAGAAATAACTTAGACGGTATCACAAACCAATATCCAAGTGTCAATCAATTCAATCAGCAACCCAAAGGCCGGATTCAAGAACTGATTAAACTTAACGCACAACCTGTGATATTTCTATTATATAACAAAATATAATGCGGAAAAGAAATAACACAGACACCAGAAATTTTGTTAACGAGGAAACCGCAAATACAAAAAAACCCCGGGACCTAGTCCAGATTTGAACACCATACTGTATTAAGTCGCTACAGACACTATCCTACTCCAAGTTAACTTCAGACTGGAATGTAGTTGATCCCTAACCAATCTAATACTGATCAAGGTACAGTCGCGTTCCTTACGCCTCTAGAACCACGCCGGATTCTGCGCACTTGATTCCCTTAGCTGATCTCACCCACAACTAAGAGTTACTACGACCCAAATTCGAAGACTTGATAAACCAATCTGTCTCACAAAGAAAAGTCTATTGTATAGATAAATCTATCTCCTACAGATAAACATATGAGTTTTGTTCCGTCTTTTGATAAATCAAGGTGAACAGGAACCAATTGATATACAGTACTTATATTCCCGAAGAACAGCCTAGAAATATCAATCACCTCACAATAATCTTGATCATATGGTAGCGAAACAAGATATTGTGGAATCACAAACGATGAGACGAGGATGTTTATGACTACTTTTTATCTTGCCTATCGGAGATTAAATCTTGAGCAAATATTAGAAAAGATAGTACTCAATCACGATAGAAAACAGCAAGATCAGAACACACAACTACATAGAAAATAGTTAGGTTTGGCTTCACAATACCAATGAAGTCTTCAAGTCGTTAACCTACAGGGTTTCGTGAAAAACCTAAGGTTAAAGGAGAATCGACTCTAGTCGCAACTAGTATCACACAGGAGGTATGGGGATTAGGTTTCCCAGTTGCTAGAGTTCTCCTTTATATAGTTTTCAAATCAGAGTTTGATAGCTTTGAAACTAAGCAATCAATATTCACCATTAGATGAAACCTGATCTAAGAGCCAAGCTAAGTTTGCTTGAAACCAAAGCAATATCTCTCCACCGTTAGATGGTCTTAGCTTGTTACACACACATTAAATGTACCTTCATTTAGATATGAGTAACCGTACCTAAACGTGTACACCTTGTTGGATCAACAATAGTTAACCGAAGTTAGCCATATGAGTACTTTATTATCAACCATATTCATCTTATCAACAACTAGTTCAAATGACTCTAATGAAACTAGTTATAGAGCTGTTCAATTGCTTATATTCTCATAGAAGTATACAAGACACAATTGAAGCAAAATCGATTTTGATTCACTCAAATCAAGTCATGAAAATTATAGCCACGGTTTGCAAAAGATTGCATTCCTTATTATATAAATGTATTAGTTCATAAACAAACCGATTCTAGAACTTAACCCACTCAAGTATGCAAACGGGTACGCATACTTAAGTAGCCGGACTTGGACTGTGTCCGACAGTATGCGAACGGGAACGCATACTATCACACATCCAAAACAACAGTTGAATTAGTACGCTTACGGGTACGCATACAAAAGTTCGCGGACTTCAACTGATTTCGCCAGTACGTATACGGGTATGCATACCAAGGCTCACGGACTTCACCTGACCTTCCAAGTACGCATACGGGTATGCATACTATACCGGTCTTAGATCAACATATATGCAAGTACGCATACTATGTCTATAATCCAATTATGGTTAAGTGTTCTAAACTCTATTTCAATCATTGAAACATTCTTAGAGGATGACAATAGTTGTTTTCACGAACTATTAGCATCAAAGCGATTTTCAAGTTATTGAAATAATAAATACGAAACATTCCGAGTCTATATCAAATGACTGTATCACACAAATCATGTAAGATGTTACTTGGCGATTTTCACATGATCATCTTTTGACTTGCGTCAAGAATATAAGATGAACTTGGTTGAAGCAAAAGCTTACCAACACATATTTCTAGAAATATGTAAGCGAGTTAAACTCAGCTCGAAATATCAAATGTGTATAATCGAATACCATATAGTAATACGACTTTTGTCTTAAGAAGGAGATAAATTAGAATTAGTCTTTATGAGTGATAGATGAGTTTCAGTCTCCACATACCTTTTGTCGATAAAGTTCCACAAGCTCTCCTTAGTAGTTATTCGTATTCAATTGATGAACGCCGTGAAGTCTAAAGCTCAACTACACAATATATCCTAGTCCGAGACATTACTATAAGTAGACTCGAAATCAAGACTTATAGTTTTGATCACTAAACTTGACAATCAAGCTTGAGATAACAACGCTTGCGAGTTCGACCGAGTAGTGCTCTAACACATGTGAAATGAGAATAAACATCCGTGAGAAGCATGTAGTAACGAAAACTAGTTCTAGATAGATGTGGGGAAACCCAAATATTAGAAACAATTAAGCTTAAAGGCTTATCATAAATTGTATTGCTAACAGAGAAAGACAACTTCTTGCTTTTGTTGATATGGCAAGAATGAAAATAATCAAAATGTTTATTCAAAACTGGAAGAGAATATTGATTGCATATTCTAGAGACTGTACTCATCATAGGATGACCTAGACGTTTGTGCTAGATTGGGAAGGTAGAAGAGAAATATGCTTGTGGCTTGACTGGTTTGTCTAATACATCAACTCCTTCAAATATGTATAACCCATTCCTATTCAGCCCTCACAGTAATGGTTTTCTCGTGCGCTTGTCCTTTACAACAAAATAGGATATGTGAAATTCAAAGTAAACATCATTATCTTTGCAAAATTGTGAAACAGATAGCAAGTTGGTTTTTATCTATGGTACATGGTAAATGTTGTTTAAACAAAATGATCTTGAGTTGTATGTAAAAGAGGCATTACCAACATTGGCAATGTTCAGTGCATTACCATTACCAACATGGACCTTTTCAGTGCCATCATATTCATGAGGTATTGTCAAGTTCCACATGTCTGTAGTTAACTGATGGGTGGCACCAGTGTCAGTCACCCACTTATTACTAGTTTGAACTCCAGGTAGGGCAATATATGCTGCTGGTTGTTTCTGCTGATTGTTGTTGGGCTTTTCATAGCGAAACCAACACCTGTTAGCTGTGTGGTTTCGTTTCTTGCAGATCTGACATGGTTGTTCTCCCTGGTTGAAGCTTCTTTGAGATGGTTGACTGCGACGATTGGACTGGTTATTGTTTGGTTGATACGGTCCACAACTTTGATTATTGAAATTCTTTGGACCATTTCTGCTGGACGAGGCAGAGTTGGAAACAACAACATTATCTATTGGTTGCTGCAACAAGGTGAGTTGTTGTTCGAGTCTCATATCAAAAGTGAGAAGATGTGCATAGAATGTTTCCATGTCCATCTCCTCAATTGTGCTTAAGGCAGTGACAATTGGATCATAAGTTTGATTCAACCCATTGCTAATGGATTGCTTCATCTCATCAGCTGATGCTACAAGATGATCAAACAAACTTTTAGCCTCAGTTAAAAATGCTTTCAAAGTTTTGTTACCTTTTTTTCATAGAGTGAAGTAGTTTCTTAAGACTCATCTGATGAGCTTTTGTTTTGGTGCAACGTGACCTTCCAGTGTATCCCAGACTTGTTTTGAAGTTTCCAGACCACTGACTTTGCCAAGAACTTCAGGTGTTAATGTAGAATTCAACCATCCTACAAGAAAAAAATCTTGTTCTTCATATTCTGTGAATGCTGGATTGATATCTTCAGATTCAGGTAGGGGTCATGGGGTTTTTACTTGGGTTCCATCAATGAAACCTGTAAGTCCATATCCTTTCAGGATTGGCTTAAATTGTGTTTTCCACAATATATATTGTGTTTCTGTGAGTTTTAGGGTTACCATATGATGAATCTGGACTTGACGGAGGTTATTGGTATTTGCTTCCATGGAATTGGTTTTTGTTTATGTGTTGTGTTTTTGGTTTTGATGTTGAAGCGTGGGTTGGATCGAGAATGATGATACCAACTTAGAGAATAGATTTGGGGAATATCTTCCACACTTAACTTGTGGAGATAGAACTATTATTTATAAATTCAATATCGTTTACTCGTTTTGGTGGATCGCTCTGCAAATCGGGCGACAAACTCGGTGCATAAATCGGCGAGTGACTCAATTTTGATTTTCATTTTTTCTCGTTTTTGACGTTCCTTCATTCATTAATCTCAGGTGTTTCTCAATTATTCTTGATGATTGGTGTTGATCATTATGTGTTTCCTGATCATTAATTTGGAATTATGTCAGAAAATTTAACTCAAAATTTAGATTTTTTTTTTTGAATCTAGACCTAATCCTGGAAAATCTACCTCCATGGATTTTCCTATTACTTCTGAAACTACATCAAATGGATCTTCACCTTCTCTTTTTATTCTTGATGATATCATTGATGAATGCTTAGAAGAATGGAAGTTCAGTTTAATTGGGAGATTGGATTTAGTAAAGCTCAAGATGGAAACAGCTACAAAATCATTAAGAGAACAATGGAAACTAAAAGGTACTGTTCAGTTTATTCCATTAGAAAAAGGCTTCTTTATCATTAAACTTGAAAATCTTGAGGATAGGAATTATATTTGGACAAATCTTTGGATTGTTGAATCTCAAAACTTAAGTCTTAGAGCTTGGGAACCTAATTTCAACCCATCTGCTCAAAAAACTACTCCAGCTTTTGTTTGGGCTATCTTTCCTGGATTAAGTTTAGAATATTGGAAAGAAAATATTCTTATGCAAATGGGGAAAACTCTGGGAAGACCCATTAAAGTTGATGAAATTACTATGAAAAGAACTATTGGCTATTATGCTTGTGTGTTAATTGAAGTTGATGTCTCTAAATCCATTCCAAGTACAATCTGGGTTAATTCTAAATATGGGAAATTTGAACAAGCTGTGCATATACCTAATCTCCCTAAATTTTGTAGCCATTGTAAATCTTTGGGTCATTTTGCAACAAGTTTTATAACCAAAAACAAGGAAACACAACCCCAAACTTCTGATGGTTTTGTTAAACAACAAAAGAAACAGTGGAAACCAAAAAGAATACAACACCAAAAAATTGGGTTTGATAATTGTGGAACTGATTCAGAACCAACTTTGGAAAATACTGATCATCATATAACTACTGGCAATAGAACTACTACTCATTCTGCAAGTATAATCCAAAGTGAATTATCTTCAGGGAGATTTCATATTCTACAAGACAGTACTTCTGAATGGAATATTAATCTGCAGTCTAATAAAGATTTTCCTATCCTGTCTGCAACAAATGCTTTGGTGGAGTTTCATAATACTGTTGGGGAATCCAGTGGAGTTATTAAAGAAATTCAATGCTCTGATCTCACTCCTCAGGTTACATTTACTTCTTTGGATCACCCCACAATTACTGAAGATTCAAGTGACTCTAATTCTGAGGATGGAGAAATTAAAGAAGTAAGTACCTCTTCACTACTCCATAACAGCAATATTTCTTCTCCTGTGATTATTCTAAGAAATGAATCTGCTAGTACTGTTCCCTTTGTAACTAAGAAAATTATTGCTGAAAAGAAAAAGGCTCCTTCTAAACCTAGTAAACCAGCTCCTCTCACTAGGAAAGCCAGTAAAGAAATTCAGAAAAATTATGATCAATAATCTTCCCCCAAAACTTCTAAATGAGAATAATATATTGGAATATCAGAGGCCTTAAGAGAGATAAGACCAAAAACAAACTTATTTCTTTAGTTAAACAAATAAACCCCTCTTTTGTTTGGATTGTAGAATCTAAAATTCATTTCAATACCAAAAATAGAATAAAACTTCCTGGAATGCATCACCAGATAATTCATAATACTTGTGATCATAGGAAAGCCAATTTATGGTTATTTTGGAACTCCTCAATACCAACTCCAAATGTTATTTCTTTTTCAAGATAATAAATAACTATTGACATTGGAGGTGTTTTAGTAACTGGTGTGCATGCTGATGTACTTACTATCAATAGAAGAGTTTTATGGACTGACTTATTACAGTTTAGCAATTTAAATAAACCTTGGATGGTGATTGGTGATTTTAATACTATTACTTCTATTAATGAGAAAAAAGGTGGATCAAGTCCTTTATCTATAGCACTATATGATTTCAATGAATGGATTGATCAATGTAATCTCAATCAAGCTCCAAAAAGTGGTCTTCATTTTTCATGGTCAAATGGAAGAAGTGGAAGGAAGAGAATATTATGTAACCTTGACAGGGCTCTGTTCAATTCTCATTGGCTGAATTTGTATAATGGTTGGAAATATCATGTATCTGCAAGGGGGATTTCTGATCATAGTTTTCTGATTGGTTCTGAGATAGACATCCCAAAATTAAAAAATTCACCTTATAAGTTTCAAAAAAAGTGGATTACTCATCCTGACTTCCTTCAAGTGGTTAAAAGTTCTTGGGAAGAAGTTCTTATTGGAAATCCAATTCTTATTTTTATGAACAAGCTAAAAAGGTTGAAGATTATTCTAAAACAATGGAACTGGGAAGTGTTTGGAAATGTTCAAATAAAGTCGAATCTAGCTGAAGCAAAGGTTGTAGAAGCAAATTCTTTATCAGATGAAGATCCTTCTAACTTGGAATTATTGAATAAATATATTACAGCTAGAGGTGAAAGAGATTTGGCAGCTTAAAACTACCATACTTTCTTAAGCCAAAAAGATAGAATTAACTGGATCAAATATGGTGATGCTAATACATCTTTCTTTCATACTTCTATCAAGTTAAGACAATCCCAAAACTCTATATCAGAACTGGTAGATGATAATGGTTCCATTGTATCTAATCAACAAGATATAGCCAATATGCTCATTGATTACTTCAGCAAGAAATTTTCAGGACAACCAGTGCAGATTTCAGAATCAATATTGGATGCAATCCCTCATGCAGATGAAGATAACCTTTTAATGGAAAAAAATCCATCCAGAGAAGAAATCAAAAAAGCTGTTTTTGAACTCAATCAAGATGGATCTCCTGGTCCAGATGGCTTCACTGGGATTTTTTACAGAGAAGCATGGGACATCATTTGTGAGGATTTGGTAAGTGCTATTCAATTTTGTTGGGATAATCATCTGGACTGAATTCAAACTTTTTAGTACTTATTCCAAAAGTCAAAGGAGCTAAAAAAGAAAACCAATTTATACCTATTGGTCTAAGTAATTTATGCTTCAAAATACTCACAAAAATTATTACTTTGAGAATGAATTCTTTGATCCATAAGCTTATCTCCCCACAACAATGTGCTTTTATTAAGGGAAGAAATATCCATGAACAAGTTTTATTAGCTTCTGAGCTTGTAAATGAAATGAATACAAAAAGAAGAGGCGGAAATGTTGGATTAAAATTAGATATATCACAAGCCTATGACACTTGAGTTGGGACTTCTTATTTGCTGCCATGAAGACATATGGTTTTTCTAAAAAAAATTGTCAATGGATCAGAGTACTTCTTCAAAAAACTAAAATTTCAATTATGCTCAATGGTGGACCTGTTGGATATTTTGGAGTATGGAAAGGTGTTAAATAGGGTGATCCATTATCTCCAATTCTATATATCTTAGCTGTTGATGTTCTTAGTAGAAAAATCTGTCAATCTATTGAAGAAGGAAAAATTCAGCCTATGATCATCAGGAAAGGTATCTATCCCTCTCATCTTTTCTTTGCAGATGATATCTTTATATTTTGTAATGGATGCAAAAAAAAACTTTAGAGAACCTAAAGAAACTTCTACTAGAATACCAAAATGCTTCAGGTCAACTGGTTAGTACTGCTAAGAGCAAGTGTTTTGTGGATGGAACTTCTATTTCTATACAACATCAGATTGCAGAAATTATGAATATGAAACTTTCTTACTTCCCAGATAAATACCTTGATGTAATGTTGGTTCAAGGGAAAATAAAATATGAGCATCTTTGATCATTTGTTGATATGCTACAAAGAAGATTAGCAAACTGGATTGGCAACTTTCTAAACTTTCAAGCTAGAGTTGCTCTCATTAAGTTTGTGCTTAGTAGTATTCCTATTTACAACATGTCTATATACAAATGACCTAGAAAAATAATTGAAGCTTGTGAAAGAATTCTCAGAAACTTTTTATGGAGTGGAAATGCTGAAGAAAGGAAATACATTACTATCTCTTGGGAAAAAGTTTGTACACCTATGGAAGAGGGGTGGTCTAGGTATTAGAAGATTAGAAGATATTAACAAAGCTCTTTTAATGAAATTACTATGGAAAATAGTAAACTCTGAAGAAGAATGGGAAAAAAAATTCTTAGAAAAATTTCAAGATCAACATGGATGCTGGATTACTTATCATAAACAATCATCAGTTTGGCCTGGAATCAAATGGGTATTACAGGATTTTGATAATAACTCAAGATGGCTAGTAGGCAATGGGAACAAAATATATGTTTAGAGAAATACCTGGCTTCAAGAATCTAGCTTAATCAATCAATTTCCAGGGGATACTTACATTCAGCAACATATTAATATGAGAGTAAATAATCTGATAAAGGATAAAACTTGGACCATTCCAGAAGAGATGCTCAAATATATCAATACTGAAGATCTTCACATTCTTTCTTTGGAAGAAGACAAACTAATTTGGACTGCAACTCAATCTGGAGATTTCACAGTTCAGAGTGCAATAAATGTTATCAGGAAAAAATACCCCAAAATGAAGTGGTTTAAGAGACTATGGAAATCCTGTGTTCATCCCTCCACTGCAGGAAATGTGTGGAAGATAACATCAAATTTTTGCAATACTGATGAAAATGTCAAGAAAAGAGGTATGTCTCTAGCTTCCAGATGTTATTTATGTCATAAAGATCAAGATTTATTGAGTCATATCCTTTGGAATTGCAACTATGGTCAACTGTTATGGAGTTGGATTGGTGGCGTTTTTGCATTCAAAAATCCTAAATCCTTTGATGACATTATGACTCTTTGTAAGAACATTAGCTCTGTGATTTAGGAATTGTGGCTTATTGCAGCTTCTAACATCATGGTGGATATCTGGTTCTCTAGAAATCAAGTATTTTTTGAGAATACTTTACCTGATTTGGATAAAGCTAAGAAAAAAATATCAAGAATGATACATGATTGTGAATTCAGACTTAAAGGGAATATGGGCAATTCTGCTCATGATCTTCAGGTCCTAAAAGCTTTTGATATAAAATGTAGAAAAGTAAAGTCTGCTAGAGCTATTGAGTGTTCCTTCCTACTACCTAAAGATGGGGAAATTCTTCTATGCTGTGATGGAGCATCAAGGAGGAATCCAGGATGTGCTGGGTATGGATTTATAGCTAGAGATAGCATTGGTAATTTTGTTACAGCTGAATCTGGTGGACTGGGTATTACTACAATTTTGTTGCAGAAATCATTGGAGCTATTAGTTCAATGGAATGGGCTGTGCAGAATAATCAAGACAAGCTGATCATCAACTCCGACTCAACATATGCCATAAATGCTTTCATGAAAAGCAACTTACCCTGGTTTGTCTTAAACAGGTGGAAGTTTATTTTGCAAAAAGTAAGATCCATCCACTTTAACCATGTTTACAGAGAAGTTAATTTCTCTGCTGATTTCTTTGCAAAGAAGGGTGTGCATCTGAACAAAGGCCAAACTATCAAATTCTCTACTACACCAGCAATTATGCACAGAATGGAGTTTCCAGGATATACATATTATAGAATTGATTGAAACTCTGGTAACAGGGAATACTAGCCTTGTCTATCCTCCTTTCATTTTACTCTTAGTTTTGGTACTTGTCTGTCCATTGTTATTTTCAGGCCTCGGACATGTTGTCCAATTTGGCTTTTTGTATTCTTTTGTTACTCCTTCTGTAATACTTTGGTTTGATTAATAAATAAATAAGTTTTTTGTTTAAAAAAAGAAAAATATTACAAATTCAAAATTATTCAAAAATTGAATAACAAACTAACTTAAAAGACCGAGTAACTAGCCTACAGACTAGTGCTGTTAACTTGCTCATCTGACTGACTCAGTTGAGAGTCTTGAGGAAGACTAGCTCTTGTATCCTTAACATAAAAAAATTAATATCTAACCTCCGATATTAACTTATTTTGGAGCAGTAATATGCACGAAGAGTGCTGCAAATGTCTAAAAGTGAGAGTTGAATGAAATTAAGTTGATTCGCTTCTAATATGTGTCGTTCAAAATTAACTCAATTTCCTTCTCTTACTCACTTCTGACATTCATGGATCTTATATGAAAGGTGACATAGAACACAGTGTCAAAGGCGTAGACAAGAGTTGGATCATTGAACCAGTTTTAATGCTCATCAGTCATGGTACGTTGGTTCAGTTTTCTCCAACATCTCACCTGCAACCTTCACTCTTAAGCAATAGAAATGCTATTATTAGCTTCTCCAACGGCAGAAAGTGGAAGGCCAAGAAAGTAAGTGAGACACCGGTGAGAGTTGGCACGTACAAAGTGGCGAGTAAACACGCCATTAACTCGCCTATTTTCTAGCATTTTGTACCGGAGAAAACTACTCCCGCCAGCGACCCAAAATCTCCTGTCAAACCTTACACAGGACACTTTCTCAAACCTTACACAACACACTTTCTCCAGGAAACCAATTTAAATGTTCTCTTTCTCTGCAAAACCTAATCCGAACTCTAAATCTAATCATCTCGATATGTCTAATCCTTCATCATCACCACCAAAAGATGCTATCGCTCTTCTCATGGGCAATGCAAAGAGAAAACACCAATCTCCTTCTCCTACCAAGAAGAACCCTAAAACCCTAACAGAGCATGAACATGCTCCTCTGGGTAAGAAACCTAAAACCCTAGAATGGGTAAAAGAAGAGTCAAAGAAAGTCAAGGAGGAAGGAGATAGATCAGTTAATATAGATGAAAAGATTGCTCTTTTGAAAATGAAAGAATCAGAATTTAAGCCCAAATCAGCTGCATTTTGGAAAGATGGTGAGTCGATTCCGTTTATGTTTCTAGCTAGGGCATTTGATTTGATATCCGTTGAATCAGCTAAAAATGTGAAAATAAATATTCTTTGTAATGTTTTTAGAACTGTAATTGCTACTACCCCTGGAGATTTGGTTTCTTTTGTTTATCTTTCGGCAAATAAGATTTATCCTGCACATGATGGAACTGAGCTTGGAATTTCAAAAGCTACAATTCTCGAGTCCCTTTGTGAAGCTTATGGGAAGAGTAAGGTTGACAGAGAAAAAGCTCTCAAGTGCGATGAAGATTTGGTTTTGGTAATAAAAAAGGGCCGTTCATCTCAACCTACATTGGACAAGCCTGCTCCATTAACTGCGGACAAGGTTTTGAATACATTTCGCGAACTTGCCAAGGATTCAGGGAAGAAAAGTCAGGAGAGAAAAAGGAAGGACCATGTCAAACCACTTCTTGCTGCAGCTTGTGATTGTGAAGCATTTTATATAGTTCGTCTTCTGCAGTCGAAGTTGAAGGTTGGTATAGCAGAGCAGACCGTCTTAGAAGCATTGGCTAGAGCTGCTGCATATTCTGAAAAACCGTTGGGCTCTCCTTCAGAAGCGACATTGAGTGACGCTGTGAAGGTTATATATCAAGTGTATTCTGTGCACCCTAAATACGATACCATTGTCAGTGCTCTTCTTAGTGATAGTGTGTTGAAGCTCCCAGAAATATGTACTTTCGTACTAGGTGCTCCAGTTAGTCCTATGTTGGCCAGCATCACAAAGGGGGTGTCTGAGATTCTCGACAAATTCCAGAATAGGGAATGCACCTGTGAGTACAAGTATGACGAGAACGTGCTCAGATACACTACCTTGAAGATGGTTCAGTTCAGATATACAGTCGAAATGGTAAAACAAATACTGGAAAGTTTCCTGATGTTATTCAATCAGTGCAAAGGTTTAAGAAGCCTTCAGTGAGTTCTTTTGTTCTGGATTGTGAAGTTGTGGCATTTGACCGCAAAAACAGTAAAATTGCGTCATTCCAGAAACTGCGAACCCGGACTCCTAAAAATGCTTTTGAAGTCCCAGTTTGCATCCTTGCTTTTGATATTTTGTATCTCAATGGTGAACTACTTCTCCAAGAGCAATTAAATGTCCGTAGAAAGCATCTGTTCAACTCATTTGAGGAAGTACCAGGAGAGTTTAAGTTTGCGACACAAGTAACATCAAACGATCTTGACGCAATACAGAGTTTTCTCGATGCTGCAATTGTTGACTGTTGTGAAGGTTTGATAGTCAAAACATTAAGTAAAGAAGCTACTTACGAGCCCGCGGAGAGGTCAAACAACTGGTTAAAACTGAAGAAGGATTACATGGACAACATTGGAGACTCCCTGGATTTAGTTCCAATAGGGGGCATACCGTGGCGCAGGGAAGCGTGCTAAAGGTTATGGAAGCTTTCTTTTAGCTTGTTACGATGATGAGAAGGAGGAATTCCAATGCATATGCAAGATAGGCTCTGGATTTTCTGATGAATTTCTTGAAGAGTGTTTTGCTGGTTTTGAAAGTCAAGTGATTCCTTACCCGAAGTCATACTACCGCTTTACAGAAGCAACTAAGCCAGATGTATGGTTTGAACCAACAGAGGTGTGGGAGGTTAAAGCTGCGGATTTGACTATTAGTCCTGCTTATGTTGCTGCAGCTGGTGCTGTGGATGCAGTCAACGGCATTTCACTGCGGTTCCCACGTCTTCTTCATGTACGAGAAGACAAGAAACCAGAAGAAGCCACAACGTCAAGTCAGATTGCTGATATGTATCGTGCTCAAAAGATCAACCACGGAAACAACCAAGATGAACCGAAAAAAGAATCAAGATGAAGGGGATGAGTCGGATGACAACTGAACCGCTGAAGCATAAAGTAGTGAGTAGTCTCAATTTTGTGATCAAACCCTGTAATATATGGCATATGCAAGAGTATTGTTTCATAGGCACAACTACTTACAGTTGCATGCGAGTAATAAACAGTACACATTACAATGTGTCGGTTGTTTTTAACTGGTCATTCAATGATATTTGACTCGGAGCGATTCACAGGCCGAGTCAAATGCAGATCCCATTATTAATTATAATAATAATACGATTTTAGGTGAATATAAACCAATAGAAACCTTTTTTTTTTTCACACCACTAACTTTTGCAATTTTCGACCCCACTTCCCTCTATTTTTAATCTTGGCCAATACGATATTCGGACCGATAGAAAACGCAGCACATTATAAACATAAACCGGAAACAAATTACGTATAAACATAAACCGCAAACAATAAAATTCTCACTATTATTAGGGATTTGTTCTTCTCTTTTATAGAAGCAAAACCCTCGCTGTCCTAACCCTATTCTCAGTCATCTATTTAATAATATGATTTCAGATGAATTTCCCCTGCTGTGGTTAAAAGCTGAATCAAGCTCGATTTCTAGAACTTCTGGTCCCACCAGAAAATATTTAGACCAATAGAAACCTTTTGTTTTTTCATACCACTAACTTTTGGAATTTTCGACCCCACTTCCCTCTATTTTTAATCTTGGCCAATACGATATTCGGACCCATAGAAAATGTAGCACATTATAAACATAAACCGCAAACAAATTACGTATAAACATAAACCGCAAACAATAAAATTCTCACTATTATTACGGATTTTTTCTTCTCTTTTATAGAAGCAAAACCCTCGCTGTCCTAACCCTATTCTCAGTCATCTATTTCTTTGATTTGTGTTTGTTATGTTTATTTTTCTCCTACCGGAATCTTCATAACCCTAATCCAAATCCTTCCTTTTTTTTAGATTCTTTTTTTACGTATTGATTTTACAAACAATCTTTTGTTGCCGGTAGTATGACCTTTATCCTAAAAGGTACGTGGTTTATGTGCTGTACTACTTTTTCTACTGCCTTTCTCTTCTTTTACCTATCCTTCTTTGTTCTATTCATTCTAATGTTTTTTTTCTTTTAAAGTTTTGCTAATTTTACTTCTTTTCTTCGATTTTGTAATTCTTCGTGGCTTACTGGAACCTAAGATGAAGGCGGTTGGTGCAATTAAAAGGTTATATTGCTTCTTATGATTTTATATGGTCGTGACTGAATTATACAATGATTCAGTAGTTTTTGTTAATCTGCGTATCTAGCTCTCTTTTGCAACAAGACACTTTTTTTCGTACTGAGTGTTGAATGAAACCATTAATTTATGTATTCTTTGATTCATGTTCTTATAGTAGAAGACACATTTTTTGCTGGTGACATTTATCATGGCTATTGGTAGCTAATCCTAGCTTCTTAGTTGTTCATGGGCCGCAGTAGTTGCCAAGGAGAGTTAAATCAGGGGCCACATTGTGTTGAAGACTAGGAGGTGACTAAAAAATCTCAGTTTTCATTGATATTGACTTGCAGGGTGACAATCAAGATACTACGTGGTACTGGAAACTCCAGTGTGAGATGTGCACTACAGTTTCCAGTATCACATTGTTTTTTGGCTGCTCATATATATTACTCCCTCCGTCTCATTTTATTTGGAGATTTAGGATTTTTTTTAAGTTCCAAATTAGATGAAGGTTTTCATATTTTTTTTCTTCATTTTTTCCAGATTTGTCCCTACATTGAAATTAACCACTAGAAACAAGGAACAAAAAACTAGGAGATTTAAATATTTTAATAATTATTATTAAGGGATATATATATGGAAAGTAATTAATCTCTTTCTATTTTCTTAATCTACGTGAAAACACCTAAACCTTCAATTAAATTGGGACGGAGGGAGTAGTTGAATAATACGTCCCTGAGCCTACTGATTAAATGTTTGGGTACCAGGTTTTCCGGTTCCGTTCTACGTATGGTATGTTCTCACCAGAATCCGAATTTTGGTTTTTGAAAAATCATTTCTTGACTTTAGAATTTGCTTATATGATTAGATCACTCACTTTGTCTTTCGTAAAAGAAATGCAGGTGAAAATTTCAATTGTTTATATGATTAGCTCACTTATTTTGTCTCTATTGTTTTACGTGGCTATCTACGTCAAGTTTAATCTAACATAAATGTGAATATCTTATTTGCTCGGCTTTTGTGCCGATTAGTTTTGCGGTCAGAAAGCTTTGTTAAATTAAGGGTGTTTGTTGAGCTGTTAAATACTTTATTTTTGTCTTCTACAATTTTTCAGGAAGAGAATAGGATTTTAGCGAAAGAGCCAGCTAGAGCTAAAGTCATGGAAAATGGTGTTGCGTCCACGGCTGCTATCGAGTGGAAGGATGAGTAAAGCTGTTAAGTAGCAGCTTTAAGTCCATAGGTTCTTGCAGGTATTTCTTCCGCGACCACAGCTACGGCATCAAAGAAATCTTTTATACCTTACTACCTTTTCATATAAAATCAATCAAGTTTTCTGTTACTTCTTTCCCGATTCTTACTTTTCTTTACTTTTGATGAAGAAAATGGTTCTTGGCAGAACTGGGTCTCATTCAGCACATGATGATAAGGTTTTGTGAATCGATGTGGGATAGCTCTGCAGCCTATGCAACATGAGCTAACCGAACGAGAGGTACCACGCTAAGGAATGAAACGCTCAAACTCCATGCAGTTTTCTCAGTCAAATCGTATGTAAGTTCTTCGATGCTAACATTTGCTGGGATCTTTGTTCCAGTCATCTACTATAATAGGATGATGGAGACGTCTGATGAGCTATTTGAAATATTATCTTCAGTTAGGTTTGTGCTTTCTGGGCTATCTTAAGGGTTCGTCTTTATACTTTTGGGTACCTCCAAAACCCTTAAAAAGTTAATCCATGAAACGCAAGGAACTTAGGCGCGTTGGTCTGGGGAGCTTTTGGTGAAGAGAGGAAAAGGCCGTGTTAAATGTGGGGATGCTTTTATACATTTTGCCGATTGGCGTGTCTTTTTATTTACTCTTTTTTTGGGTACCTAATATGTACATTTAGTTGTTTGGGCATGGTCTTTTCTTGTTATACCGGTAGCTCATGAATATTATTTTGACTTTCCTGTGCTCCAGATTAGGAAAAAAAATACCAACAAAAAAACTTAGATTTGTATGCCAACTATTTTTGGATTCAAGAATTCTCCCACGAGCAACAGTCCGAGATGGAAAAGGCATTAAAGACTAAGATAATAAAGAGGAAGCACATTTAAATTAGATACAAAGCAATTTTTTGAAATAAGAATTAACTAACGAATCACCGCTCGAGTCTAGACATAAAATCAACATACTTAAATGGCTTAAGACGTTAGTAACAAAAAAAAAATGGCTTAAGACGTTCAGTGCAATTTAACTTAACTTTTACTATTTGAGATGATAAATTTGACACGTAAAAAGCAAACAAAGGAGAGTATATTAAATTTGTTATCTCTCTCCACTCTGTTTCTCGGCTCCTTCTTCTTCTTTTCTTTGAACTCCTCTGTGTCAGAGATCTAAAAACTCATTTATGGCGGAATTTGAACTCAAAAATAAAAAATCTACTCTCTTTTGATTGACACGTAAAACCCATATCTAGATTTCCTTAATTTCGTTCAAGAAATCGCTTGATTTTGCTGATAATGTAAGCGGAAAATATTTCAGTAGTCTAATATGTTAAAAGATAGGGTCTAAACCAGACGAATTGATAATTCTCTGAGGAGATCAACAAACACGAATCCAAGAAGTACATTACTTACTTCTTCAAGTGCAAGCAGTTCTTGAGCAATGTAAGTGAGTTCGAATTCTCAATCATCTCCTTTATTAGTCATGGTTTGTTAAGGGTTTCTACTGCTCCCACTTTCATGAATTCCAAGCTTCAAACTTCTATTGGCAAATCTTCATTGATGATTCGTACAGTTTATGGTTATTGCTCTTTTACCCCATCAATTAAGGCTCCTTTTCAGTCTATGTATGCTAAAATCTCTTCAATAAGATATTACTGTATAGATTCATATTATTGTATAGGCATGTGAATTTGAGCAAAATTTGGTTGGATTGGCTAATGTCAGCTGCTTTTTCTATGTAGCTGGAAGTGGGGTTCGTTATTTAGTTGCACTTCCATGATGTTTATAGCATATTTTGAATTGGGTATCATTCTGAGAAGGTAATTGGCATGAGTTCACTAGCTAATGTCGGTATTGCTTTTAGGAAACATTTTATTGCTTTGAAAAACATTTTATTGGTTTTAGGTAAGTTGCACTTCCATGATGTTTATAAAGTTTCTGTACTTGCTTTGAAAATCATAACATCTTGCTTATTGCTTATATGCTGCTCACTTGGTGTCAGGAAACAGACATTAACCAGCAAATCATGCTAGTCTAGACTTTATCCGAGAAGTTTCATCAATGCCACGAGAAGTTTCATCAATGCCACAACTGAGGCTAGTACCTCATATTGGTTATGAGAGTGACAAGATATCTAACGGATCCAGTACCGGTATTAGAAGTATGGTCCGGCTGGTTTCTAAGTGTTGTATCTGTTAAATATCTTTTCACTCATCGTGATCAGTAATTGCCTCTAGATGGGAAGTAACTAGACCGTATTTCCAACCGAAGCTCATTATGGACAGAATAAGGACTCGTCTTTACTTTATGTATTAAACGAGGTACTCTTTTATCTTTTCCTTCTACTAACTTGCTTGGTTGATGCTAGAACCATCATTTTCGATAAATCACTTTGTACCATGTCTTTTTATTGAAGATCTTTATGTAGTTCAGATCATCAGCTAGATAATAAGAAGCTTGAAGTTCATGAACTATAATAACACATTTACACATAAATTATAAGAAATTTACAGTTTTGTTAGCAAGATTTGGAATGAAAGAAAATCCATGTAGGTTATAAACTTGAGCATGATTTCCTCCCTGCAACATGTTGTTCATTAGCTTCATATGAAACAGAATGTCGACCAAAACATTTATTTTGATAATCTTCTCCTTCTTCATTACATGTTGGCGAATATCCTTTGCTTGTTTTCTCATGTCCTATCATCCATCGTTTCAACTTCTTCAGTAGTTTTGGCTTTCTTTGGTAGTTCATATCAGTGGTTATATGTGTACATGACTCATCATTTGCAGTATCTATAGAATAATTGTCGGAATCATAACCTGAGTTATGATCATTCTCTTCATTTTTCTGTTTGAAGTTCAATTCTAATGGATTATGTTTATCCTCTTGTTCATGGCTTTCCTGTTCTTGATTCTTCGTTGAACTAGTGTATCCTAGGTTACGAAGTTGTTCCAGTTCAGTTAACAATTGGTCCTCTTGATGTTCTGCAGTTGACACCTCCGCAATCTGAGAAAAAAAAAATCAAAATTCATATTTACTCAGTTAGAAGGAGACCGGACCCATCTGAAGACATGATATCTGAGAGGGTTGATTTTACAACACGAAGAAGATTACTTGCAGTGTACTGGATGATTTTTGAAATAAAAGAATTTAATTGCAAACCTTTGGGATTGATGAGGCACAAATTTCTGCCAACTCTGATTTCGCTGTCAATCTGTTCTTCTCTAATTCCGCCAACTCTAATTTCTCAGTCCAGGTGCTCTTCTCTGATTCTGCCAACTCTAATTTTTTTGTCAAAGTGCTCTTCTCATCCTCTAATCGATCAAGAATTTGTTTTAGCTCCTGAATTTCATTTTCCAAATCATTTATCATATTGTCCTTTTGTTCCAACTTTTCTTGATTTCTCGAAACCTCGGCTTCCTTGGCTCGTATCGTCATTGCCTGTTTGCTTGCAACATGAGCATTTTTCCTGCTTGCACTCAACAGCTTCTTTACTTTCATTTCAAGTAAACAGTTCTTCGTATTCGCAGACTCTAGTCTCCCACCAATTTTAAGGTACTCAACAACCATATCTCCAAACCGCTTGTTCTCTGATTCAATAAACTCAACCATCAACTTATAGAACTCAACATGAGCAAGCTCCAACTCTAATAAGTTCTGTAATTGGCTAACTTTTAGTTCCTGCTCTTTTAATCCACAATACCGAACAAACCGCCTTTCGAGCTCCAATTCCCGGTTCTGAAACGAACTAACCAAATGTTTCAAGCCTAATATTTCTTCTTCTAATCGCGGTCTATCTTGAAGCTGCAAACTTACTAATGAATTGAGAAGGTGGGTATTTCTCATAACTTCTTCTTCTTCCAAATTAGTAGAATCCGAACCTGTTTCATCTTGAGTTTGTGATGAAGAAGAACTCTTAGAATGTATTCTTTTTCTAGTTGTGACCATTGACAAGATGAAACCAGCGAATGAGAATGCTATTGGTATACCAGCTTTGAGAAGTATTGGCTTCATATTGAGTTATAACTTAATTTTTCGTTTTTGTAGTGTTAAATTCCTAATGATCATGTGAATTCAGTTATATAAGGAGGCTGAAATTAGAATTGAATTGAATTAAATGTTAAGTTAAACTATGAGTTTGGTTTTCCTAAATCTTTTTCTTCAAGGAGAAGAAGTGAACTTATAAGTTGTTTCCTTTTGACCATCTCCCTAAAACATCCCACGCTACCTTATTCCTTTCATCCCAGCTTGGTATTGTTGGGAATCTTGTTCATTCAATTTTGTTCACCCACATTTTGAGATGGCATTGTTATAAATTCATAAATTGCACTGTTGAGAAGCATAACGTATGTGGCAACTTTATTGCCGGAATGTGACCCCAGCCGAATCTGCTATCCTTACTGTATGCGGCAAATTTGTGGGCTGGACCTCTTTATCAAAGCCCATTTTACTTTGCAGTCTCAATTGGCTAGCTTTTTCTTTCTAGACGGTTCCAAGTGTGTTCTACAATCTGACACGATATGGAGTCCTTTTCTAGACAGTTCCAAGTGTCTCCCACAATCTGACACGACATGGGGAAAAAGAAACGATTGGAACTACCTAGAACGATCTACCAAAGGAGAGCCTTTATATAACACCAGTTGCACAATTTTGCAATCAGTCAATCAAATCTTGCAGCAACATATCCGAAATCTTCTCAAACAACACTGACAGTCAATTTTCAAGCACTTTTGATTAGACAATGGATTTCAAGATAATTGGTTTTGGTGATCCATTCTTCTCAGACATGTTTGATGATCATGAAGTTGAAAAGTCGGTGAACACACCATCAAGGAAATATGTAAGGGATGCAAAAGCGATGGCAGCAACACCGGCTGATATCAAGGAGTACCCAAATTCATATGTGTTTGTTCTCGATATGCCGGGATTGAAATCGGAGGAGATCAAAGTTCAGGTGGAAGATAACAATGTGCTTGTTGTGACGGGAGTGAGACAAAGGAAAGACGAGAAGGAGAAAGAGGTTAAATATGTTAGGATGGAAAGAAGAATCGGAAAGTTTTTGAGGAAATTTATACTCCCTGAGAACGCTAACATTGATGCAATTTCGGCAGTTTGTGTTGATGGTGTTCTCACCATTACTGTTCAGAAATTGCCTCCACCGGAACCTAAGAAGCCTAGGACTATCCAGGTTCAAATTGGGTAAGAAAATCTGAGGTCATGCTACTTACTAGTTTGGGTTCAATGAGATGTCTGTCCAAAATAAATGTATCTTTTAGTGATAGTGAATCAGCGGTGGGTTCTGTGTCTTGTTTTCATTTTGTGTATTTTGTTTACTTGGATTTTCTCGGAATATATAAATAAATAAAGTTTATGTTCAAAAAAGTTCAGTTTGGATTTGTGTTTTGGGCAAGTCGGCAAGAACCAGGGTTTTGTCAACATAATCGAAGCTCTTCGGTTTGAATCTCCCCTCTCTCCAGAAATCGAAAAATAGAGGAAAAAAAGACAACTCCCATCTTCTTCTTGGTTTTTTATCTAGATCTGCCTGGATTTGATCTAATTTTTCAGATCTTCTAGGCAAATCAAGGTTAGTCTCCCTAGTTTGTATAGATTCTAATAAAATAAATTGTTGTTCCAACAATTTTCTAGGTTTTTTTATTTTTTTTATTTTTAATCAATTAGATGGCTTTTGTATGCAATTTTGATTTCTATTATATGTTTGTATAACAATTTCATATAGACTTCACGACAGTTCAATCAATTACTACAATCGTTTTAATACATCTTCGAGGACAAATCACATTGGCTTCACGTTGATTTACATTACTGTGAAGATCCATGGCTACCGGATGTGATCGCGTTTTCGATACACAGCGCATATTACTCCTCTGTTATAGGAGCATCAAATCTTAAAGAAGAAGATAAATTTGTTTTCAATGAAGAACAACAATTCAAATGGTGGTATCAGAAACTTCACACCATCCCTCAAATAGCATCGATTTCCTCGATGAACTACATGAATTTATTACTTTTGTTGTATTTTAGAATACATAGATTTTGTATTTGTCCATGTATTTCAATTGAGATGTATTTGATTTTTATAAGAATCCTATGAATATATAAAATTGGGGGCATTTGCTCCTGTTCCTTAAAAAAAAAAAAAAAAGTCGAAGCTCTTATCCTAATAGAACAATTAGTTTTTCGCAGTCGTTTTGGGGATGTTGCACCTTTCTATATAAACCTCTGACGAAAATGAAAGCAATGGTCATAACTAGGGCTGCACACGGTTCGGTTCGGTGCGATTATTGGTAAAACCGTTGACCTAACCATGTATAGTGCGGTTATCTAAATTGAAACCGTAGCCGAACTGTTTAGTATTCGGTTCGGTTATTAACCGCACCGACACTGTACATATACATTCTGAAATCCTTAAAAAACTGATACATTCCATACTTCAGTTTTAACAAGATAACCAAAGTCTAAAGATTAAAAACTGAGTTGAAGTTCAAAAACAAGGTAACCAAAGTCTTAAGTCTAAAGATTAACCAAAGTCTAAAGACAGCTAAAGTTAAACAGAGTTGATGTCTTAACAAGTAGATAACCAAAGTTAAAAAGAAAGTAGCATGAAGAGTTGCCAGTAAAAGACTGCAGTCATCCCCTTAATCTTCATTTCTCAAGTAGCAGACCAGTAAAAGACTGCAGTCCATCCATTTCTCAAGCCAATTATCCCCTGAATCTTCATCCTTGCCCAAAATGTCTGCAACAAGAATGCCAAGAAGAAAAGCAACAAATAAGATTAGAGAATGACTAGTGGAATGTTAACATGGTATTGCAATAGCAAATTCCCAATTTCTGTTATCTTTCTTTCAGATGAATATGTTTTAAAACCACATTTAGTAAATAAAATATAAAAAATGAAAGTTGCAGTTTCAGTTTGATAATTATGGCAAAGGCTACAGTTTCAACTGGGACAAATATCATTTATAAGCAATACCAGATTATGACATTCATCATGCTTAGTGTATCAGCCACAGTTAGTTACTACATTCATTCAAATTTGAAGTCAAAAAAGAAGATAAGAGATTCCATTACCATCTTCAATGCTGGCATTGTCATCTGGTACATAGTCACATATGAAATCAAGAGAGATAGGTTTCTGCAACCAACTTTGCGTATAGAGAAGTGCTTCAACTGTCCTGGCAGATAGCAAGCTTCTCCATGGAGTAAGAATGCGCTTTCCGGTACTGAATGCAGACTCTGAAGCAACCGAGGACACTGGTATTGCCAAAATATCCTTCGCCATAAGTGATAGTACCTTATACTTGGTACTATTATCTTGCCACCAAGCCAGAATATCAAAATCCCTGGTAGATGTTTCACAGTCATCAAGCAAATACCTTTCAAGTTCTGACTTTGGATGAGTAGAGTGAACATTCATTCTTCTAATTTTCTTCCTCGACTCAAGCATATCCTCAATGTTCTCTTCTTGCACACAAACTACCATGTCATCTACATCTGCAGCAGTTGTTGACCCAGTATCTAAGACATCAGCACAATCAATATTAGTAAATGATGATGATAACAATATTTATAATCTCTAACAGTAGAACAAAAGCAGATAACTAAAGTTCAAAAGCTGATGTCACCTTCATCTGCATTTGCATTTGAATACATGGTGTTGTACTCTTCATAAAGTTTTCCCATATATTGTTTCATAGCTTTCAAAACAGTTCCAACCCTGAAATCATCTTGCTCATACAAACATTCAAGATCAAACTTCAAACCAGACTCTTTCTCTCGAGTATCAAGCAACTTAGCAAAAAACAGAACAGAGTTTATATCTTCATAATCCCCCCAATATGTGTTGTACTTTTTAAACATTACTTCTGCCATCCTAGAAATATGATAATCTCGGTTTCCTATAGCTCTAAGACGAACCAACTGTTCATGAATCAAAGCCAACTGCCATAAAAACTCATGTGTAGTAACCTGTATTGAAGCAGAGAACTTAACAGTAACATCAAATAAGATTTTTAAACATTTCACAAGACTCCTAGCATATGACCAGTCTGCAGCATATGGAGCATGATGACGGGATTTGTTCTTTTTCTTCGTATTCCTCTTTTTAGTTACATCTCCTTCACATTCAGATTCACTAGAACTAAGAAAATTATCTTCACTATCAATTACAACAGTGTCATCATCAGTATTAGGTAATGCTTCACATTCAGATTCTTTGAAAATATACTTATCTCGAAAGCTCTTATCTTCTCTTTCTAACCTCTTAAAGACCTTCTCATATGGAATGAAAGCTTCAAGCATTAGATATGTAGCATTCCACCTGGTCTTCACATCTAAGAAAACCATCTTCTTGCAATCAATCTTCTCAAGAGCAGCACATTCTTTGAATTTGTCTAACCTAGAGGGAGAACCGGTAACATACTTGATAACTGATCTGATCCTGCTAATTGACTTATGATACAACAACACCGCATCTTTAACAACAAGCGCAAGAACATGCGCAACACACCTTACCTGATAAAAGAATGAAACAAGGAAATATCAGTAAATTGTTCTAAACTGAGTAATAACAAATGTACTTGTTCTAAACTGAGTAATGACAAAGCATGAAAGAATCAGTAAAGATACACAAGCATATACAGAGGACAAGGCATTTAACACAGTTTACATAGTGCAGTCATTTAAATGGAAGAAACATAGTTACAGCAAACTGATGAGAAGCTACATGTGGTACTATGCTATGGTTTCAGAGTGTACAAGCAAAAATATTTACAAAGTGTACAAGCAATGCTACTGGTTTCAGAGTTACAACAATCCTACAGATGTAAAGTAAATGAAATCAGAACTGCAGAACCCTAAGGATGGCAGGAAAACAGAAAAGGTATGCTACAATACTAGCTAGTATTTACAGAAACTGAAAGATAAACAACAAATTCTTTGTAAATAAACAACTCTGCAAAAGAATGGACTGAGAGAGAGGTAGGGAGAAATGAATCACTAAAAATAAATGCTTGCATGCTCAAAATTAGTCCATAGAAACAACATTTAAACATATTTAAGTTAAGTCTAAATGAAAACATCATTACAATTCAAAAGCTATTTAAGCATTTAAGCATATTTAAGCACATTTAAACTTAGTCAATGTAAAACATGGATGTCCATTACAATCTCAAAAGCTAAGTCTAAATGAAACAATTAAACTACTGAAGAAGAGATTTAAGCATAACAAAAAAACAAACAAAGAACTCATTCATACTGAAGAAGAGATTTAAGCATAAAACAAAAAAACAATCTAACCTGCATGTATTGAGCTCTAACTGTTGCTCCTGTCCAATTGATGACACTGGTTTGAAGATACTCAATCGCCACAGTATTTGCACTGACATTATCCAAAGTCACAGCGAAAAGATCTTCTAGACCCCAATCCAGCAAACATTTCTCAAGCATTTTCCCAATTTCCACTCCAGTATGACCCTTGATCTGGCAAAACAGGATGATCCTCTTTTGAAGCTTCCAATGAATATCAACAAAGTGCACTGTCACACACATATAGTTGAAGTTGTTTGGAGAGGTCCATGTATCAGTTGTGAGAGAGACTCTTTGTTTACTTTCCTTGAAATTTTTCTTCAATTTTTCTTTCTCATCTTTGTAGATTGTTAAAAGATCTCTATAAATGGTCATCCTGCTTGGCACCTTGAATCTAGGTTCCAACTATTCACTATATCTTATAAACCCTTCTCCTTCTACAATTCTAAATGGCAGTTCATCTATTATGACAAACTCAGCCAATCTCCTTCTACACATATCCTTGTCATAACTAAACCAGTTGCGATGACTGTCCTGGTCTTGGTGGTGGAAACACTAAACTCTGTTGTCCCTTCAGCTTCTTGTTGGGATTCTCAGGACATGTGCCTAAATGTGTCTTCATGCTGGAGGTGTCATTTCCTCGACTATTTGCTTGCAACTTCTTCTTGCAGTGCTTACATTGTGCTTGTTTTTCATTGAGCCTTACAAAATCATTCCATACTTTCGATCTCACTTTTCCCTTCTTCTTTGGTTCACTTTCAGGTGCAGGGACCTGTGTAGCCTGCTGTGTTTCTTGTGTAGCATCAACTTGAGGTGTTACAGAAGGTGTCACTTCAGTATACTCAGCTGCAGGGGATTGAGAGGCTGGAGATGCACCTGCCATCTTGCAGCTCGATAACGAAACTGAACTTGATCCAAGCATTACCACTTAGTTACAGCCCCTGCGAAATGTAAACAAGTTAGTTGAGTTTGAAATGGCTAGCAAATTCTTAAAACAAGCACACATATCTCTGTAACAAAACAAAAACCCTTGTAAATACACTGCAAATATAACATTACATAGTTATGAATGAACTAATCATATCATGTGAATTAGAAAGCCATCTATGAAACAAACAAACTCAAATAAAGTAACAAACAAACTCAAATAAAGTTTTCTAATATCATTTGAAGAACTGGTTATTGTTTTCTAAAGTAGTAGTTAAAAATAGGATTAATATTCTAAGTAAAAGCTCACAATTGAAAGCCAATTAACCTAAAACACCGAATATGAACTAATCAACATAGGGTCTTATCAAATAACCATTATCATCAAACTCAAACAAACTAAAACTCAAATAAGCAAGAACCCATACTATGAAACAAACCCATACTATGTGAAACAAGCTCAGATCTATAAACCCTATAAATCTCTATCAAAAACAAAAAAAAATCTCTGAACAAAAAGAAGAAACACTAGTTAGTAGTTACCTGTTTGAAATAATCCACAACTTTATTTTATGAAGAACTCCAGCTGCTCCTGCTCCTCAAGGTCTGAGAACATAAAAACAAAAAAATAATTATAACCCTAACATAAATCGATTGATAACAGAAATCAAACCATCTGTTGATAGTGAATCAAAAGAAACCCTAAAAATAAAATAAAAAACCCTAGAAATTGATTAAAAAAAAATCAATCGAGGAGAAGGAGAAACAGAAGAGGAGAAAACACTTACCGAAGTGTATCTCTTGATAGAGGTGGTGGCGCTCTTGAGTGTTGAATCTCTTAATAGAGGTGGTGAACTGGTGATGGAGGCGAGTCAGGCGTGGAGAGAGAGACAAGTCTCGGAGAGGAAGAGAAGAGAAAGGAAGAAGCTGCTAAGACATCAGGGTTTCAAAATATATAGTTTAATCTAGACGGCTAGGATTGATCAGGATAAAAATAAATCAACGGCCTACAATATTCGGTTTTTCAGTTCGGTTAGGGTGCGGTTATGGGTAAAACCGTTGACCGCACCGAATATCTAACGGTTAACAAAATTAACACCGTGACTGACCGTTGGATTATCGGTTCGGTACGGTTACGGTTCAGTTTGTACGGTTATCGTTTCGGTTTGCGGTTACGGTTCGGTTATGTGCTGACCTAGTCATAACTGATGTATTCGTGTGTTGGGTGAGAGTAATATGAGCATGTCATTCCTATCATGCTTTGTTTTGTTTTGCGACGTTGTTAATGTATGTCAAACAAATAAAATAATAACGAGAAAAGGTAAATTTCATGTGATACATGTATAGTATATTTCTAAGAGTTGGGGACGCAATTTACACTTCAAAAGAATTAGTTCTCTGGCGTAGAATTGATGTTGCTATATGTTTCTCGTGAATTAATTTTGGAGAAAACAGAAGTTTACGTGAGATGAGATGTTGGTGGAAATTGACTCGGCATCACCTGTATTTGGGTGATCATGCTGTGGATTTAGGTGGCATATGCTTGAAACGGCTTCTTTTTTTTATTTTTTGTGAGGGCAGTATGTGCATTTCAATTATAATTAAAAATAAAATAAAATTGTAATTTTAGTAATATATTATTTTATTTAATTATTTTTATTTGTTTAAGGAAACATTTTTTTTTTTTGGCCAATCAATATATTTCAATTCATTCAAATCAGAATAGTCATTACATAATCGTTTACAAAATTAATAAAACATCAAAATACAGGATAATTATGCTCCTAATACAATTAAAAATACCAACTCCAAGTATATCCCACAGAGAAAGAGTTGGGTCAGGTCAGGTGACTCATGTTCATCACTTCTTTTTGCTGAAAAACTAATAAACTATGAGTGACTTGGGAAACGTGCACTTGAATCTGAATGAACTCAGTGAAGATACATCTCCGCAAGGTCGTCCTCCTGATCATCTGGCTACAGAAATTATAATGGAAGATGTTCATGATGGCAAACAAATGTTAGCACATCCAGTAGAAAAGCAATCCTTTCTTCAATCAGTCAAAAAATCCCTTCAACCATGAGATTCACTGTATGACGGTGCTGAAGTTTATATATGACGGTGCTGAAGTTCTACATGGAATGGATGAATCAGATGATGATTCTGATGCGGAATCGGAGGAGAACCCGACATCAGAGGTATTGATTTTGCATCCTAATGGGGAATCTTCTTCTATAATTTCTACCATCAAATTATCTAAATCCATTAAGTCTAGGATTAGACAACCATGGAAAAATTGCCTAATAGGTAAAGTGATGGGGAAATCAGTTGGGTTTAAGTTTCTCCAGGAGCGTATTATACATTTATGGAAACCCATTGATAAAGTTCAAATTTTGGATCTGGGAAAAGACTTTTTCCTATTTAAGTTCGCTAATCCTTCGGATCTGTGCAAGGTGATGCTTGAAGGACCTTGGTTCATTGGTGAGCATTATTTTTCCCTTACAAGATGGATCTCTGATTTCAGACCCTCGGAGGCTAAATTTTTACGAACCATTCTTTGGGCTAGGCTTCCTACATTGCCTATTGAATACTTTGACAAGGAATTTATGTTTCAGGCTGGTAATCTCATTGGCAAGACAATCAAAGTAGATGTTGTCACCGAAAGTTTAACTAGAGACAGATTTGCAAGAATTTGTGTGGAAACTGATCTCTCCAAACCTTTACTACCTGCTTTTAAGATTGGCAAGCTACTACAACCTATTGAATATGAAGGAATTCACTCCATATGCTTCGAATGTGGAAAAGTTAATCACAGAACTGACAATTTCCCTTCGAAAATTGCAATTGATCAGAATAATAATCACTCAACTGCTAGTGCTCAAAGAGGCAAAACGAAGGATCGGACTACTATCAATGAGGGTTATGGACCGTGGATGTTAGTTAATCGGAAACAACGCCGGAATGCTAGTTCTCCGTCCAGAATCTCCCGGCAATTTCAACAGACTGTTGGTTCTTGTTTTGCTATTCTACAGCATTCCGGAGAGAACGATGTCTCAGATGATCAACCTCCTCAACCGTCCAGATCCTCTGATCCTAGCCGTCCGACTCAAAGTTTGAATGTCAATGTCTCGGGAAGACCAAAGAACAACCTAGATTCTCCTAGCTTCTCTCTAGTGAATGGTAACCGCCAGGCTAACCATTCTGGTGCATCTAGTTCGGCTAAGATTAATAATATTTCCCAAAGAAAAACCGTCGGGACCCATATGGCACATGATCAGCAGAGCATGTCAGCCACACAAATTCCTCGAGATGCAAAGGTTATAGGCCTTCTGCAAGATCAAACGCTACCAGCATCCACTGCGCAAATCAGGCTCATGATGAAAGCATACTTGGAAATGCAAATCCTACTACACAGACAACAATGGTATTTGGAAGATCAACCGCATCTACCGGAACCAACTCTTGCGATAGTAGTTCATGCCAGCAACTTCCTAAGGCGTCAACACTTTCCACAGAACACAATGAGATTTCTCCGTCAGGCGTATTTTCTACGGGAGGAGTGGTTGCTACGAAAACTAGAATGCGACATAAGGATCTGGCACGCAGACAGCGCTGTAGAAATACTGCACAGCCCTTATGTGGAAACTCCAGCTCTTCTAAGAGGGCCAAGAGGTCTGCAGAGGATAAGGATGGAATTGGTTACAGTTTGGGATGGGAGAGCGAGAGAACAAGCATTTGGACTGGCCTGACAACCCAGGAAGCCAATCAAGGATTCGAGAGGATGATACACAACAACCATCTGATGCAACCCAGCAGCTCCCAGGTGGAGACAGACAATCCAGCCCCCAACTTGTTTCCCATGAAGATAATGAGTTGGAACTGTAGGGGGGCGGGTAATCCTTCATTTGCTAGAGTGGCTAAGGACTTAATACATACCCATAAGCCCACTATATGTGTTATTTATGAAACAAGGCTCAGTGAAGTTAACTCTAGGAATGTGATTCAGAGATTAGGGTATTCAAATAGTGTGTGTGTTGAATCTGCTGGATTTTCAGGGGGGCTTTGGTTGTTATGGAATACATCAGAGGTAAATGTAGCTGTGACTTCTATCAGCAGAAATGTGATTCATGCAGTCATTACTCCGAAACTTGGTGATACGTGGATTCTCTCTTCTGTATATGCTACTCCAGTTTCTCCGCTCCTTAAGCGAACTTGGGATGAGATGGAAAATGTTGCAGCTATTGATAGTCCGTATGTAGCAATTGGGGATTTCAATGCGATAACTACAGCTCAGGATAAAAGGGGAGGTTTGTATCCTTCCTTCTCACAACTTAAGGATTTTAACACTATGATCACAAACTGCGGTTTAATTGATGTTGATGCTGTTGGCCCCAAGTATACCTGGACAAATAAACAGATCAATACGGCCAATATTCAGGAGAGACTTGATCGTGCTCTGGCTAATGAAAAATGGCGTATATTATATCCTAATGCCCAGGTAACTCGTCTCAGTCATTTCAGTTCAGACCATCGAGTTTTGATGTTAGATTTAAATCCCCTAAGAAAATTTAAACCTCGCCCTTGGAGACTTGAAGCTATGTGGCTAGAAGATGATAGATTTAAATCCTTAGTCTCTCGAATTTGGAGTTCCTCTCATCATACTTCTTCCACGTCTCCTGGCAATGATTTGTGTCACAAATTCCAAGTTCTTACTTCTCAAGCTAAGATCTGGAATAGAACTGATTTCGGTCTCTTACATCAGAATGTGAATAAGGCTAGAGATGATTTGATTAGGGCCCCAAATTTGTTTCGTATGGAACCTTCATTACCAAACAAGGCACACGAAGCACACTGTCTCAATATATATCTGCATCATCTCAAATTGGAAGAGTTTTTCTGGGCTCAAAAATCTAGAGTTGAGTGGCTTAAATATGGTAACTTGAATACCAGATTTTTCCATTTATCCACCATTATTAGGCGAAGCCGAAAGAGAATTTCAGCTCTTAAATCTAGTAGTGGTGATTGGGTGTTTGAAGAGGATGCTTTAGAATCCATGATCACTGGCCACTTAAGGAATTATTTTCGGACACATCCCCCTCTACTTCTTTAGATTTGCGCCAGTTCATTTCCCCTATCATTTCAAGTTCAGATAATGATTTCCTCACTCGGCCTTATTCAGATGCTGAAATATTTAGTGTTGTTAGAGACATGGGACCTCTTAAAGCCCCTGGACCTGATGGTCTACAGGGTGTTTTTTATGTCAAGTATTGTGACATTATAGGATCTTTAGTTTGTCAGGTTATACAAGAATTTTTTTCTTCTAGGTTTCTACATCCAAGCCTCAACAAAACTTTTATCACTCTCGTCCCCAAAGACTCTCACCCTATGCAGGTCAGCCATTTTCGGCCAATAAGCCTATGTAACTTCTGCTATAAGATCATTTCAAAACTTATATCTTCCAGATTTAAAATGGTTATCCCTAATTGCATTTCTGCCACTCAAAATGCATTTGTCAAGGATAAATCTATATTTGATTCTATTATGATTACCAATAAAATTTTCCATTCTATGAAGCATAAGAAAGGCTCTAAGGTTTGGATGGCTATTAAGATTGATTTTGAAAAGCCTTATGATAAAATGAGCTGGCATTATTTGATTGCTGTTCTCAAGGCTTTTGGATTTCATTCCACCTGGATCAACTGGATTGCTGAATGTCTTTCTACAGTCAGCTATCAAGTTCTTATCAATGGATCCCCTAGTGATTCATTCTATCCTCAGAAAGGACTTCGTCAAGGTGACCCCTTGTCACCTTTCCTCTTTATTTTGGGTCTTTAGGTTCTTTCTAGGATGATTGCTATAGGTGTAGATTCTGGGACAATTAGTGGTTTCAAAGTGGCTCCTTCAGCTCCTGTTATTACACATAGTTTCTATGATGATAACAGTATTTTGTTTCTGGAAGCCACTCTTAAAAACATTTAAGGTATCAGAAACATTTTGGATCATTATTGTCTATGGTCAGGACAACATATAAACTACCAAAAGTCTAGTGTGTTCTTTTCTGAGAAAGTTCCAAAGATATTTGCTCGCAATATGGCCAGAGGTTTAGGTATGAAGATCATCACTCATCCTGGAAAATATTTAGGTTGTAGCCTACAATGGGGTCGGTCTAAGAATAGTGATTTTCTGGATTACATAGTTAAAGTAACTAATAAACTGCAGGGATGGAAGTTAGCTTCGCTTAACTTTGCAGGGAGAGATGTACTTATTAAATTCGTGTTGGATCCATCTTTAAACCATCTCATGTCAACTTTGTTCATTCCTAAAGGAGTCTTAACAACTATTGATAAACTTAGGAGAAGGTTTCTTTGGGCAGATAAAGTAGACAAAGATAGAATACATGCAGTTGGATGGTATCAAATCTGTCAGCCTGTTGAACATGGAGGTCTTGGTATTCAAAACTTGGAGTTCCATAATTTAGCGTTCCTTGCCAAAAGAGCATGGATGATTCTTATGAACCCCTTTAGTCTAGTGAGTTCGTTGTTCATTGCAAAATATGGCAACAACACCAGTTTGTGGGATTGTACAATTCCCAAATGTAGCTCGTGGTGTTGGAAGAGTATTCTGCGGGGTAGAGAGATAGTCAGAGCAGGACTCAAATGGTGTGTGGGTAATGGGAAAGATATAAACATATGGACTGACTCATGGATGACCAGAATTCCTCTTAAAGATCTAGTAACTACTGATATTCAACGGTGGGGTCATCTAAAAGTAGCAGACCTGATTGATTCTAAATAGTGTTATACCTGAGGATATAAAAACTCAGCATTTTGGCTATTCCTATTAGTTCTATGGCAAACTATCCAGACAGAAGAATCTGCAGTCACAATAGTTCGGGGGAAATCTCCATCAAAAGCGCATACAATTTTATTTGTCATGACTATTATGGGAATGCTGATCAGAAAAGTTTATGGAGGAGATTATGGCACCTAAGTTGTCCTCTACATATAAAACATTTTCTCTGGACTTTGGCTTACAGGAGAGTTTTAGTTAGACACAATCTACGCAAGCGAGGTCTTAATATAGCAGAACTCAGCCCTATATGCCATCAGCACCCAGAGACTCTTGAACATCTATTTTTGCGATGTTCTCCAGTTAAAAATATTTGGGATAAAGTGTCTACTCACTGGGGATATGACATTCCTTGTGATCAGATTGATCTAGAGTGGATATGCAAAAGTAGTTCTTACTCTAGAACTATACAGGGCTTTCCTTATGGGCTAGTGCCTTTTTTGCTTTGGCAAATATGGACTATGAGGAATGCTGTGGTGTTCCAGAATCAAACATTCAACTCTGGCTTAGTGTTGCAACAGGCTACTTGCAGGGCTAATGAATATATAACCACCGCTACTGTTCTACATAGCTTAACAACCCAGTACTTTGGTTGGGAATTTCCTTCCACTGGATTTTGTAAACTTAATATTGATGGCGCCTCTGACTGAGTATCATAATGCAGGTACTGGAGGAGTCATCAGAAATGATGACGGATTATTTGTTGCAGCCTTCTCCAAACATATATCAACAAGAACGGAAGTAACATGGCAGAGCTTCGTGCACTAAAATTTGGTTTGGAACTGGCAGCTCAACTACAACTTCCTTATCTTGAAGTAGTTAGTGACTCTACTTATATCACAGGACTAGTCAATGGTTCTTATGCTATTCCTTGGTTTTTTGTTAACCTTCTCAAGGATATACATAAGTTATGTAACTGTTTCCAGGCAATCTCCTTCCGACATAAATACATGGAAGGTAATTTTGTTGCAGATAAACTTGCTAAACTTGCTGTAACTGTTGGTACAGACCAAACTTGGATTTCAGATCCCCCTCCTTTTTTTTGGGCAATCTTTTGTATGAAGATCTAGTGGGGAGAGCCTTCCCCCGTGTTGTAAGGCTCACTTAGTTTCTGTTTAATATATCCTGTTTACCAAAAAAGAAAAAAAAGAAAAAAAGCCATAAACCGTAAAGATACCCAATTTTTGTTTTTATAGTATGGAAGAATGATGGTATTATCCGGAATCAATTCCGACCATTTAATCTGATTTTTTTTTTCTTTGATAAGAGATGCTCCAAAAATAAAGGAGTACTTTGCTCGTAATCTTGCAAACCAACCCGGATGCCCTAAATCTCTTAGATTAAAGAAAGATTCAAAGCGATATCGTGTTGAATGATTGATGTTTTTGAATCGAGAATAACAAGACACGATCCAGCCATGAAGATTTGAAGAAATCGCCTGCAAAAGAGACAATCGCCCAAAATGGCGAAGAAAATCCCCCCAAATGATGAAGAAATTTGCCAAAAGACATAAAAACAATAGAAAACATGTTTTATTTGATTAATACTTGAAAAGGAAAAGTAATCTTGCTCAGATCTTGTCCAAAATAGACCAGTCCTGAGCATAAAGGTTGACGAAGGCTAGAGTTTTTCTTTTGGAGAGAGAAAATGAGAGAAAAGAAGAAGAGTTGGAGGTTATATCTTGATTTTATTAACCGGTAACGCTATTTCCCTCTCTTATTTAACACTCTATTCTGCACTCGCTTTGATGTGGCGAGTCCCAGAGTAACTCCAACACACCACGTCATGATTTTTGTCTCTCCAACTTTTTATTTTTATAGAAAAAAGCGTCACCTGCCTCTGTAACTTATTCTCCTCCCCCATCTTCTGTATTACCAATGGTTTTCTCTTTCATGTTCTTATAGAAAATTGAGAGTGAGAGAAATAATTTCCCATCAGAATTTTCTTTTTTTTGAAATATGCAATTATCAGGTAGCGGAGGTGATTAAGCATAATTTGACTTTTCTACAAAAATTCTAACAAACTCATTTTGATTCTCTTTCTCACCTTCACCATCAAGCTGCACCATCACCACAATAATCATGATCAATTGATTCTTTTACTAACCTTATCACTGCTGGTAATAATCATCGATACTAACAACCATTCACACCACCACTATCTTCATAAGCAAGATCAAATCAGAACTCATAACCATCCTTTACTGTAGAGACAAAACCCATCTTCTTCTATTCCAAGATTTGAGATTAGGTCATCGATATTTTTAAATTCAAATAAAACGTGCATCTGTTGCGTTCTTTTCAATGGTTATTTTTATTTAATGATTAGATTTGAGTCTTATTTCTCAACTAATTCTAATTGTTCTTCTCTTAATAATTAAATAGGAAAATGACACTATTTTGATTCTTGAGCATCTTGTTTATTGAAACAAAATTGTTGTTTTCATTATTACCTGCAAGTAATACCAATCTATACAAATAACCATTTATCAAGGGTTAAATTTAACTAAGAATTTTGTGATATGGTTTGAACCTTGAAGATATTGTGATGGATGTGTATAATGGAGGCAGTAACAGAGAAAGAGAAATTAGGGGAAGAGGAAAAATAATTAGAGGGAGTGAGGATAACTCTTCAGTAATATTTTCAAGACAAATGAAATATCAAAACGATCAAATTATAAACACGGCCTACTATCCACCAACTTCTTAATCTTAGAAAAATATACTATATGCTTCGAGTATTTCCACGAACGGATGTAAAGAATCCAATGCGGAAGTCTACTGAGACCTTTATTTATGAGAATTTATATATGTAACAAATATATAACCCCGTAGCTAATAAACAATTTCCAATTGTACAAGATTTAATCTTCCTCTCTCTTCTCTTCTCTCTTAGAGAAAAAAAACTCTAAAAACTCTTCAAGTAGCTTCCATCTCTTTGCTCAGATCTAGTCCGTTTTGGGCTAGATCTGAGCAAAGAATTTATTTTATTTTCATTAGTATTAGTTTTTAGTGTAGGATTTTAATTATGGTTTGATTTTGATGTCGTTTGACATTTTTCTTGGCCTTTGGAACGACTATATCTTCGCTTTTGTGCGATTTTGTCTTCATCTTTATGGTGATTCTATCTCTGTTTCCAAGGTGACTATTTCTAGGAATTTTGGTTTGTATGTGGTTTGTTATTTTGGATTATTCAAGAACATCAATGATTCAACTAGGCGGCGCTGCGATTTCACCTTCAATCCAAGAAATTTAGGGCATCCAGGTTCATCTCAAACAATGGTTAGAGCAAATTACTTCTCTATTTCAGAAGCATCTGTTTTTGAAGAAGACAATTTTAAATGGTCGGATTTTATTCCGGTTTATACAATCCTTCCTCATCCCTACAAAAATTGGATACTATTAGAGCATAGCTCGGTTGAACCCACCAAGCGTTTGTATGTCAAGTTTGGTTGTCGTATTTAGCTAATCAAAACTCATCTAAGAGTCGCTTGATTATGTACTAGAGACAACTTCGTTTAGGTTAGACTAGACAGTCTAAGAATGTTGAGACATACAAGTATTACTCAAAGACCTGAAGAACGTGAAGAAGTAACGAGCTACAACGACGACATCATCCTTCCTCTTGACGTTAGCAATATTAACTTAAACTGTTTCATTCCTAACATATCTTTCAAGTCGTGCTATATTGGAAACATAACTGCGAAGCTGTGTATGGATATATTACTCTAGTAGTGAGACACGATCACATGATCATAGTATTAGGGAATTAGACTACGGAGTATAACGCTTATCTTTTGAACTTCGTAGATATGACATCGACATAATCTTATGAATGCTGTTATGATTATGTGAATGGGTAAAGGTGAAGATTCCATCCTAGGAAACAATGTTTTACATTTGTTTAAAGGAAGTACATTCATGAAATTGTTTCCTAAATCGAAAGGGAAATCACTAGGCTTATTGGTAAGGCTATTCATTGCAAATCTTTGGATTACCAATATGTGTGAGATGGTAGAACCGATCGTAACTTTGTTATGTATCTTGGTACAACTAATCACAATGCCTGACTTATGATTTGGTATGACTAGTTTTGATTAATTGGTGTAACCGATCCTAAGTAATCACCTGAGATGGTATGACCGATATTTGTAATTGGTGTGATCGATCCTAGTAATTCGTGTGACCGGTCACAGAGAAGTTGTGTAATCGATCCTTGTAATTGGTGTAACCGGTCCTAGTAATTGGTGTAACCGATCCTGGTAATTGGTGTAACTGATCCTAGTGACTTGTGTGACCGATCACAAGCAATACCATGTGTATATGGTAACCGGTCCTGGTAATTGATGTAACCGATCCTGGTAATTTATATAACCGGTCCTAGTAACTTGTGTGACCGATCACAAGTGCTTCCATATTAGGGTATAACCGATTGAACCCATAGATGTGATTTGATATTTGATCAATCACATAGTTGTCTTGGAATACAGATGAACCAATTCGAAACTTGTTTGGAAGTGTGGTGTAATCGATTCCAAGATTGTAAATATGAAAGAGGATTTACAAAGAAGAGATGTCAACATACTTTGAACACGTACAGTAACTCTATATTTTATTGTTCAAAGATATTCCTTACTACTCAAGGAGATCCTGTTCCGAAATAAATTAAGAATCTTTTAATTAAGGTTGTTAGTTTTATATGCTTTAATTACCAGCAATTAAATGCATATCTCTAGAGAATAAAAATTAGTAATGTGCATTTACTAATTGGAGATTTTCTATTGAGAGATTTTGGGAAATATTGGACAAAACATTTACTGGAATTATGAAAACCGAATGGGCATTTATTGCATATCTTGAGAATACTTTCGGTTTTGGAAATTCCTTGGTGTCCAAACATCCTTGGTCTATAAATACCTAAGTTTGCATTTCTAGCAAACTATCCTAAGATCCAGGCAAACTTCATCTTTTTGTTGTTTCTGGTGGAGCCGTCTAATCGGAGAGGAAAGTACCCTAATTGGGCGAAATCTCTTACGACCGCTCGTTTAAAGACTTCTGTGGGATCAAGAAGCTCTACGAGTACTATTGGTGGGAAACTAGATAATTGTAGTGTTATTAGTTTTCGATTGATTTGATTGACTAACGGTTGTTGAAACTTTGATTGCACCTAGTTTGTTTATTCTTGAGAATCTTCTCTTCTGATATAAGATTCACTCAAACTAGATCGAAGTATCGATGAGATCTTTAGAACTGTTTGTAGATCTAAAGACATCTTGTGATAATCCATTATTAACAGACTCAGTTCTGTGCGTGATTAATCACAAGAGATTCAAGTGGTGTTGTGCAAGTTTTAATTGAAGATTAAAGAAGATTTGAAGACGAAGAAGATTTCTTATTGGTTTCTCATATCTTTGTGTTGCACAAACCTTAATCGGATGGGATCCAACTAGAATCAGATTTATTCGGGTGATTAGTTGCGTGAGTCGGTAACACCTAATAGTTTTCTTGAGATCTATTTTGATTGTTACAAATCTGAATCTTATTACTTAGGTAATAGAGATTGGATTGATCTAACCAGGCAAAGGAGTTTATTAGCTTAAACGGAAGATACTTTGCATATTAATTGAGATATCTTATCTTAAAGAATCAATATAGTTGTCACCAAACAGATTTGTTGTTCATTTACTGTTTGGAATACGATCCAAAGGAATTGTTCCATTGCGTAAACTCATCGAAGTCGGAAGCGTAGGGATACTGAGGAAACTAAGTGAACTAGGATCCAAAGGAATTGTATAGCGACTTATTCTGAGAGTATTCAATTCTGGACTAGGTCCCGGGGTTTTTATGCATTTGCGGTTTCCTCGTTAACAAAATCTTGCTGTGTCTTTTAATTTTCTATTTCCGTAATTATAATTGTTTATTATAATTAGAAGTAAAATACACAAACGTTAACTCCGCTTTACTTGATAGTGATCCTATAGAGTTTGGTTAAGTCCGAACCTATTATCAAGTAATCACACTTTGGTAGTCGTATTGTCTCGATCTCGTATCCATAGACAATCACACAAAGTGTGAATACCGATTTGTAGTATTATCTCGACTTTGTCCATAGACAATCACTTTCGGTAAGAGGACTTATAGGTGGATAAATTAAAGATTGTGGTGTATTTAGCTACCCTCATCTTTTTAATTGGTATTAGAGCAGGCAAACACGAAAATATCTAACAATCTGTGTTTGGTGCGATCCAACCTATAAGAATTGAATCTATGACTGATTCAGTTAACGTTTTGCAAGAGTACGAATACTCAAAAGTTGAAGATGTCACTACTTCATTAACTCATGATCCAGGAGTCACGAAAATTAGGAGTACATCTGAGTCTATCTCTGATAGAAAAGAAGATGCTGATAAAGAGAGTTGGCAAAACTCCTAAAGCCTATAAGATCTCTATATACAAGGATGTTGATATTAAAGACAAGGTCAAATCTTCTTAAGCAAGAGATCATAGAAAAGGACATTCAACTAGATATTCTAGCCAAAGAGAATATGGATTTCACGGTCAAAGTAAAAGCCCTTGGTAAATCTCTTACTCAATATCAAGAGATTCATCTTATGACTCTGACTAATGATTCTGTTATAATTTCTTCTGATGAGGAAAATAAAAGTCCTTGCTCGACTTTTACAAATCGTGATAACAAGACTTGTTTGATCACGTCTGAAACAGATCATGATGGTGGGAGTTTGTCTAACTACATCAAGTCAAAAGAGAATGAAGAACCATCTTCTACAACTACTAATGATCAAACGAAATCTTGTACAAAGGAAACTTTGAACCGATTCCGTGAAAAAAGATCTTAAGAAATACAACTTTCAGTTACTTACATGAAACTTATACTTTTTCAAAATACTGTGGTAAAAGTATTAAAATAAGTTTCTTGTCTTAAAAAACTGAAAGATCATTCCTCAGAAGAAAGACAGAATATACCCCAAACTGATAAGATCAACTAAAAAGAATCAGAAGTAAGAGTTCATAATCAATTCTGGAAAAAGGTTCCTCCTCACTCATGTCGAAACAGTCTTTGTTTACATGAAGAACGATTCCAGAAGAAAGGGAAAGTAAAAATGTCTGCCAAAGGAAACAATCAGGGAAGTTTTACGATAATTATTTCAGATAATCATACTGATGTGCATAACAAGGAAATCCTTAGAATATGAAAATCTCATTGACAGAATTAAGAGAGATTTATCTATCCCTGAAAATTCTCACATCAGTACAGTTTCTCCTCATGATCATACCTTTAGATCAAGGAAGGATCATCTTCTTGAGAGAAAATACTTTGGGAAGAAATTTCCAAAGAGAAACATGAACTATGTTTCTGATACTCGTTGTAAGCAAGAAAAGGCTTACTTCGATACAACCTAGTTGTATGGAGATTGTGCATTCTCATCCTAGTTCGTGCTCAAAACTTTTGGGATGAGAAAGCACATAAAACGAGAGAACAATTTTTCATTTGTGTTTTTATCAGAAAAATCTGTGACAAGTCTAAAAATTGTTCATGTTTATCATGATCTTCCAAAAATAAGTTTTATTTGAAATTTTCGAATTTTAATAAACCTTCCAGCATGAGGAGTTCGGATATAGGAAACAAAATATATTCTTTATATATTTTCGGAATTTCCTTTGTATTTTCGGTCCGAAAGTTGTCTCTTCTTAAGAGAAACTTTCTCTTGCTTGTATTGAGAAACCCTGACTAATTCTTATTTAAGTCCCTGAGCATGCCTCCAATAACTCGCAGTATTACAAAGACAAATAAGGAGGACGCTCAAAAGGTTAAGGATTGTCAAGGAATCAATAAAGAAAGGAAGAAGAAGATCATATCGATAATCATGTCTGATTATGATACCGATAGTTCTGATGGATCCCAAAATGAGTCATGTCTGTTGGCTTACAACCTTCAAGATCCAACAAAAACCAAGTGGATACCTTCTGATAGTATGATTGACTATATCCATGGTTTTGAAGAACTAAGAACCAATCTCATAATAACAATTCGAAATCAAGATTGCCTCAAGGATAGGATTGAGGAAACAATGGATGATCTTGTAGACATGAAGGTTAAAGTTGAAAAGCTTGAAAAACAGGAAGTGGTTGCAGACAAGTCTCTCGAGACATGCTTCAAGAGTTTGAACACTGAAGAAACCTCAGTAAACAATGAGAGAACCACTAGGGATTAAGTTATATGCTGTAACACTTAATCCAAGAAAATAGACATCAGTTTTTGATTTATTTCGATTATTGTATAAGGCCTATTTTACTATCAGTTATTTATGAATAAAATTATTTTTTTATAACTTTTCTTGTGATAGTTTCCGATAACATAACCTGTGCTTGAATGTCTATATTTTGTTATGTGTTTTCGGTTTATGGGATGCCTGATTTCGGTTTTCATAACCTTAATATTCGATCTCATAAGATGTGAACCCTTATGGTTTGTGTGACTTTTTGATTTAGCGGGATTAAGTTCTAGCCCATGTTGGTAGGCTTTATCAAAGGATCATAAGGTGTTCCGATTGAAACTCATATGTGAAAAGTCACAATATGTTGAATCAATTTGTGTTTACATGAGTTGTGTTTAGCATAAACATATGTGTTTCGGGTTTTCAAATTTTGCCATTGGCACACATTAGTTAAAAACCGATTCAACCTTTCTCTGTAAAGGTTGCTCTTGTTGTCGTTCGTTTGTTCTTGCGAGAGGATAACAACAAACGGGGGGAGAGTTCTTATTTGAACTTGCGCTTAATGATATATCTTTCTAGGGAGAAGAGGATGCGGAATCTTAGGTAACGAATTTGTTAGTTAATTTTTTTCCTGTTTAAGAAAAGCCTGTTTATATTGCATATATTTTGCTTTTGCTTAACAAAATTTCGGTACAATTGATATATTCCATTATGATGTGTATGGATGTGTGTGTGTGTGTGTGTGTGTGTGTGATTCAATTGTTTCCGGTTAAGAAAAACTGTGTCAATTTATTTGGCTTATTGTTTGGTATCTTCTTTATTGTTGGGTATCAAGTGTTTTTGCTTAACGAAATTTCGGTGCTATAATGTCTATGTTTATTTCAATTGCTTCCGGTTAAGAAAATAATTGTGCAAGTCAATTTATTTTGGTTTGTATGTATTGTTTATGGCTTAAAAAAATACGGGATCATTTGTTTAGTCCAATTCGATTCCGAATAAGAGAAACTAAGTTAATTCTGATCTTAGTTAGACATATCAAATTGAAGGATTCGGTTATTCAAGTCTAATCGAATGCCTTGACAAGAAAAACTAGTTAACTAACCTAGTGTTTGTCTTGTCTAAATAGAAAGGTCTAAGTTATTGTATGGATAGTTACAACCTGATGAGAGAAATAAAGTTAATTCAGATCTTTATTTTGGTCTTATCGAAATAAGCGATTGTATGTGTACAATCGGTTTAACAAGGGAATTAAGTTTCTTAGTCAATTAGTTAAACTATTGGGAAAAATTGCTTCGGGCAATAGTTTTCCTTGATAACATACTAAAACTAAATTACTTGTAGTTTCGATTTTAATATTGGTTGTCTAAAAGTGGTATGTGAAACCTTTGTGCTTAACTCTTGTAGGTTGTTTAGAAGTCTTTTAGATTTGTAAGATCCTTTCGGTTTGACCTGTATTTTCTCGAACCTTTGTCATTTTGTGACAAAAAGGGGAAGAAATATATGGAGTAAACAAGTGATTTGCATTCACTAAGGAAAGGACAATTGAGCTTAAACGTTATGTCTAACGAAAGAGTAAAGCATTGATTAACAACGACATATATTACTGTGTAGTTATTTTGTACTACAAAAGTGGAATAACAAAGATGTTCGGATTGAATATCTACCTGTCTTACCTTTAGGGGGAGTATAATCTTTGTTATTCAGATGTCAACAACGATATTTAATGATTGAGTATATGCAGGATATTGTGCTGTTGAAACTTGGAATCAAACGTATATAATGAATTCTTGTAATTTGTTTATCCATATGTATTAAGAGTTTTGTCACTAAAATTGACAAAGGGGGAAATTGTTAGAGCATAGCTCGGTTGAACCCACCAAGCGTTGGTATGTCAAGTTTGGTTGTTATATTTTAGTGAATCAAAACTCATCTAAAAGTCGCTTGATTATGTACTAGAGACAACTTCGTTTAGGTTAGACTAGAAAGTCTAGGAATGATGAGAAATACAAGTATTACTCGAAGACCTGAAGAACGTGAAGAAGTAACGAGCTACAACGACGACATCATCCTTCCTCTTGAAGTTAGTAATATTGACTTGAACTGTTTTATTCCTAACGTATCTTTCAAGTCGTGCTATATTGAAAACATAACTGCGAAGCTGTGTATGGATATATTACTCTAGTAGAGAGACATGATCACATGATCATAGTATTAGGGAATTAGACTACGAAGTATAACGCTTATCTTTTGAACTTCGTAGATATGACATCGACATAATCTTATGAATGCTGTTATGATTATGTGAATGGGTAAAGGTGAAGATTTCATCCTAGGAAACAATGTTTTACATTAGTTTAAAGGAAGTACATTCATGAACTTGTTTTGTGAATCGAAAGGGAAATCTCTAGGCTTATTGGTACGGCTATTCATTGCAAATCTTTGGATTACCAATATGTGTGAGATGGTAGAACCGATCGTAACTTTGTTATGTATCTTGGTACAACTAATCACAATGTCTGACTTATGATTTGGTGTGACTAGTTTTGATTAATTGGTGTAACCGATCCTAAGTAATCACCTGAGATGGTATGACCGATATTTGTAATTGGTGTGACCGATCCTAGTAATTCGTGTGACCGATCACAAAGAAATTATATAATCGATCCTTGTAATTGGTGTAACCGGTCCTAGTAATTGGTGTAACCGATCCTGGTAATTGGTGTAATCGATCCTAGTGACTGGTGTGACCGATCACAAGCAATACCATGTGTATATGATAACTGGTCCTAGTAATTGATGTAACCAATCCTTGTAACTGATGTAACTGGTCCTGGTAACTTGTATGACCGATCACAAGTGCTTCTATATTAGGGTATAACCTATCCCAGTGATTGGTAGAACGATTAAACCCATAGATGTGATTTGATATTTTATCAATCACATAGTTGTCTTGGAATACAGATGAACCAATTCTAAACTTGTTTCGAAGTGTGGTATAATCCATTCCAAGATTGTAAATATGAAAGATGATTTACAAATAAGAGATGTCAACATACTTTGAACACGTACAGTAACTCTATATTTTATTGTTCAAAGATATTCCTTACTACTCAAGGAGATCCTGTTCAGAGATAAATTAAGAATCTTTTAATTAAGGTTGTTAGTTTTATATGCTTTAATTACCAGCAATTAAATGCATATCTCTAGAGAATAAAAATTAGTAATGTGCATTTACTAATTGGAGATTTTCTATTGAGAGATTTCGGAAATATTGGACAAAGCATTTACTGGAATTATGGAAACCGAATGGGCATTTTTTGCATATCTTGAGAATACTTTCGGTTTTGGAAATTCCTTGGTATCAAAACATCCTTGGTCTATAAATATCTAAGTTTGCATTTATATCAAACTATCCTAAGAGCTCTGGCGACTTCCGGCGAGTGAAACCTGGGAATCGGCATTTCTCCTTCTTCTTGCACATCGATTTAGGTTTCTTCCCTGCATCGCAGTCCTTTTGCATTATGTTGCTTTTTTTCCATCTTTCTTTTTCGTGTTTTTTCACTTTGTTTTTTTTTTCTTTTTTCCTTTTCGCTTCTTTTATTTTAGGTTTTGGGAAGATTTTTATTTTTAGGGTTTTAGCGTAACCATGCCCATTTCTACTCGGTCTTCCTTTAACCTACAGTTAGCTGTTTCTTCTTAGCCTGCCATACCTTCAATGGCTTCTTCATCTTCTCCCTGTGTTGAAGATGTTAGGGATAGCTACTATCACTGTCCATTCAAAAATCATGATGGTTGTCATGATGTAATGAGTGGAAGAGGGTATGCTAAAGGTTCATTCGTTTGACACTTGCAAGACGGACACTTCTTCTCTGCAGGAAAAAAAAGCATTGCAGGGACTTACTCTCTGCTGACCTTCATGTCTACCTAGCGATGGAGAAAGCCCTTCTTCAACTGCGAATGTGGCTATGCAACAAATTTCTTCGCCTGCACGCCTGGAGACTACCATGTAAAGGAATGAATGGTGTTATTCATGGTGACATTATCTCTGGACCTTCAAATGGATCCAATGCAGAGTTTTCTATACACGGTTTGGATAGGCCAGTCGAGATCATAAAAGTATGTGCAAGCAGTGATGGCAATACAGGTGACAGTAGCAATTGTGGTGGTGGTAACACGGAGTCGTTTTATTTTTCTCTGGAAATGGTGAATGTGACTTTCCAGAGACAATTCACCACTGTCTCTTGTATCCCCCATCTGTGCAGATTGCACTTCTCAAGGGTCTTAAAGAACTTCCTTGATGGAGTTATTCTCAATCCATCCATTTCGTCTGCGTGGATTCGTCTCATTCTACTGCCCATTTGTACATTGTCTTTGTACAGACCCAAGCGGTCTTCTGAGGAGAAGTCGATCAATAGAAGAAGACTGCAAGTTGCGGCTATAAACCAGGCCCTTACTGAATGGAAGGAGCCTAATGGATGCTACAATCTAGTCTACAAGTTATTGCACTTGCCTAGTCACCAGCACACCAAACAGGCGACTAAGAAGAAACCAGAGTCAGCTAACTTGAATGCCTGCCGGAAGAAGGTCAGCTACGGTCACTATGCGGCATCAATACGAGTGTTGTCTTCTAATGGCGTTGCGCCTCGCAATGAGACAACTTGTTTGGATTTGCAGTCGAAACACCCGGTTGCTCCTCCCCCTTTTATTCCATATGAAGCGGTTAGTGTTGATTCCGTTCCGTCACAGTAGATTCCAGTGAAGTTCTTGGCGCCATCATGAGTTTCCCAAAAGGTACTTCTTGTGGTCGTGATGGTTTACGTGCACATCATTTAATGGATGTGTTGAGTGGGGTAGAAGTGGCAGTTGCAGATGAGTTGTTAGCCTCGATTATGGGTGTGGTCAACCTTTGGTTGGTGGGAAAATTTCCTAGTAGTTTAGGGGAGTTCATCGCTAGTGCACCCCTTACTCCTTTGCTTAAACCAGGTGGTGGCCTCAGGCCTATTGCAGTTGGTACTGTTTGGCGCCGCTTGGTCTCTAAAGTGGCTGCTTTGTCCGTTAGCAAGGAAATGACATCTTATTTGGGAGATTACCAGTTTGGTGTTGGAGTGCCAGTTGGGGGCCCCCCCCCCCCCCCAGAGTATTTTACATGCGGTAAATGGTCTGCTAGAGATAAAAGGACATTCAGATATGTTGTCAATGCTGCTTATTGACTCCTCTAATGCCTTCAACATGGTGAGCATATCACATCTCATTGAAGAGGTTCGGCTCCACTGTCCAGGTATTTCACGTCGGGTAGAATTTTGTTATGCTAGGCCTGCTAGACTTTATTATGATCAGTATATTTTTTCTTCTGCACTCAGTGTTCAACAAGGTGATCCTCTCGGTCCCCTTTTGTTCGCCTTGACACTTCATCCTCTTGTAAAGTCTATTACTTCTCGTTGCAAGCTTGATTTACATGCTTGGTACCTTGATGACTGTTAGAGCATAGCTCGGTTGAACTCACCAAGCGTTGGTATGTCAATTTTGGTTGTCATATTTTAGTGAATCAAAACTCATTTAAAGAGTCGCTTGATTATATACTAGAGTCAACTTCGTATAGGTTAGCTTGAAAGTGTTAGGATATGAGACTTACAAGTATTACATGAAGACTTGAAGAATATGAAGAAGTATGGAGCTACAACGACAACATCATCCTTCCTCTTGAGGTTAGTAATATTTGACTTGATCTGTTTCATTCCCTAACGTATCTTTCAAGTTGTGCATATTGAAAACATAACTGCGAAGCTGTGTATGATACTCTAGTTAGACATAGTATTAAGGAATACAATATGAGGTTTATTGCTTAACCATTAAACTTTGTATATAAGACATCGACATGATCATATGAATGCTATTGTGATTATGTATGGGTATGAGTGAAGATTTTATCCTAGGAAACAATGTTTTACATTCGTTTAAAGGAAGTAAGTTCATAAACTTGTTTTGTGAATCGAAAGGGAAATCGCTAGGCTTATTGGTATTGTTATTCATTGCAAATCTATTTTGAATTACCAATATGTGTGTTTAGTATAACCGCTCATAAACATGTTTATGTATCTTGGTAAAACTATTCACAAGGCCTGACTTATGTATTGGTATGACTTTTATTAGTGAAACCGATCTTAAGTAATCACTCAAGATGGTATGATCGATGCCTTATAAATATCAATTTTTATCTAGCCATTGGGGAACCGATCCTAGTAAGAGGTGCAACAAATTTACAAGAGGGGAATCGATCCTTGTAAGAGGTGCAACACGTTTTTAGTAGATGGGGGAACCGATCCTATGAACATGTGCAACAAGTTTGTAGTTTTGGGAGAACCGATCCTATGGACATGTGCACCAAATACAGGTAGTTACCATAAGTATGTGGGGAACCGATCCTAGTACCTAGTTAACCGAGTTTTGGTAACTAGCGTAACTATGCACAGTACTCACATGGAGGTAGAACCGAACTTGTTTTGGTAGAACCGTGAAACCCATGATTGGTGATTTGATAGGATAATCAATCACATAGTTCTTGGAAGTCAGATGAACCAATTCTAAACTTGTTTGGAAGTGTGACAAATCGTTTCCAAGATTGTAAGTATGAAAAAGGACTTGCAAAGTAAAGATGTGGACATACTTTGAACATGTGCAGTAACTCTTATCATTAATTGTTCAAAGATATTCCTTAATAGCTAAAGGAGAATCCCAGGATCGAAATAAATTGAGAATCTTTTAATGGTTAAATTATGTTTGGAAGGCACATTTGGGGGTATATTATTGCCCACTACCACGACTTGGAATGAGTTTGTACAAACTACCACGAGCTTTTAATAATCCCCAAGCCGGGCAGTATGTTTATTATTAATACCGTGTGTATCCTCTCAAAATAGTCGCACCATAATCGCGTTACACTATGGCCATATAAATTTGGAAAGAGGTCATTCCAAAAAAAATAATTCTTTCTCCTATCTCTCGTTCCGGATGAGCCCTAGTTTTTTCAGACATCAATACTCTCGTTTTTTTTTTCCTAATTCAGATTACTGCCATAACAAATCGTTGTTTGGTTAGATCAAGATTCACAGCTACAGCGATAAGTTTTTTTACTTTAGATTTCATAAATTTAACCTCTTTTATGTGTTCGATAGAGCTTTGCATACTCTAATTCTTGGGTTTGTGTTAGACTTTATGAGAATTTAGTACCATATTAGTTCTTGAAACATAGAAAAATTGTTTTGTAGCTTTGGTGAAAAGTAGGGTTTGGAATTAGGGTTTGAAGAAAGTTTGTCAATTGCATGTTTCTGAGGCTTGAAATGGATAGGTTTTTGGTAGAAAATTCGCTTTTTTTAGTTTGAAACAGTTTGGGCGGAGAAATTTGAATGTTATTTTTGCTATGGTTGTCTTAAGGATTGAAAGTTCTCATCTTTTTACCCCAATTGAGGCTCTATATGTTGTGTGCTAGTTGCATTATTTCCATTTTGTGATGTTGAAGGAACCCAG
>JAJJMB010001870.1:630860-707408 GCA_023531105.1 Papaver atlanticum
CTCTATGACCATCCATGATTCTTCCTAAACATAAATAAAGATACACAATATAGCTCTATGACCATCCATGATTCCATCCAACAATGCCTCAACTACCACCTGAACTGACTGCCATAAGACATCACCTCCTGCAACAACATCTTCCCACCTGCTTCAACACATACACTCTGCATTTCTTTCCATCACTGTAGTACCACCAATACTGACTCCTACAATACTCAGATGCAACAATCACCAGCTCTAATCAAGCAATTTCTTCAACTCAAACTGCTGCTCATCTACTCGCTAATGCAGCTGCAACTCAGTTCCCTTGGAAGCAACCACCAGCACCATCTCAGTTATATTCATACCAATTCATTCCTCCAATCTCTGTAGCTTCTTAAACCTCTTAAGACCACCACAGCAAAACCCATTCTTTCACTTGAGTTCAAACACCAACAGCAAGACTATCACCTTCTGTTTCTGTAATTACAGCACTACCATCTCTTCCATCAATCCACCATTGTAGCTTCCACAGCAATATCATTTACATGTATTTCATAGCCACCAACACAATGAAACCACATGAAAAACCCCTTCTTGTTCTTCATTCAACAATACCATCACTCTTCCAATAAATCAACCATAGGCTTAGTCGACCTCCTCCATCTAGCTGCCCTCAACATCATCTTCAATAAGCTCGGGCATATCTGGATCAGCTTCAGTGTCAGCACTATCTTCATTAATGCTCAAACCCAACTTCAACATCTTGTGGATTCTGTTGCCGAAGGTGGTTAGCTCCTCAATACTGAAACCAGATGTAAGAAGAGAAATCTAAAACAACAAGAGAACCAAGTCCTTAATGAACTTGTCATTCTTGTCAGCATCAGCCCTCTTCCTAAGCTCCTCCATAATTGAGTTTTCAGGGTTGATCTCCATGGTCTTCTTGCTGTACATGTATCCAGCCTTGCTTGAACCCCTCAAAGCTTATGCCTTCATGATTCTCAGCACATTCAGAAACATGGAATGACAATATAAGCATATAACTGAACAAGCTGACAAGAATAAACGGTGAAGAATATTAAAGTTTCATGGTTGCATAACAACTAAGGCATATCAATAACCAAAAAGTACCATCAATTCTTGGAACCTTGTGCGATATCAACTCGACATAATCACTACAAGCCGAGTAAAATCATCTCGACTCTTAAAAAAGTACCATTAATTCTTGGAACCTTGTGCGATATCAACTCGACATAACAGCTATAAGCCGAGTAAAATCGTCTCGTCTCTTAAAAAAGTACCATCAAATTTGGAAACCTTGTACCAACCTTGTGCGACAGCTGAACCCAAGCCGAAGAAAAATGCGACGCAACAGCGACAAGCCGAATAAAAATGCGACGCAACAACGACCATGTCTTAGTCACTGACTCGAGTCTGACTCAGTAATCTTCTTCATAAAAGGTTAATCAGTCATCATCTTCTTAAAAAGGATGTTTAATCACTTGGACAACTTTAGCTTTCTTAATGCCATAATTTTGATCTTTCCTTTCTTGTTCATTAACTTGAAAACCATCCGAACCTTCCTGTTATTCTAATTACTTCCATCAACCTTCATTGTTAATTCCGATACCATAACTAAATTAACTCGATCAGAAATATTTAGACCCTAAATATGTTCAATCAAAATGAAACAAATCCTAAAGCTATAATTGAAACATAACAAATTAAATTCGACCAATGAACCATAAACATAAAAATTAAGCTTCAAAAATAAAGAAATCCTATAACCATTTCATCACATCCAATACTGATGATGTTGAGAAAAAAATCCGATCAAAGTTTCCATCATCAGATCGAGTAGAAGGATGGGGGATTGGGGCAGTAGGAAGAACTGTCACCTAAAGCGAAACATAAGCGACACTTCAAACCGGATATGGAAGTCATTATAGCTTTTGTTGGGGTTTGATTGGACTATATCCGAGTCAGATGACTCAAAATGCTATTATATTAAGTTGTGGTATTTTTTGTGGTATTTTTCTTTGGGATTGAGAAGCTCTATTAGTACCGTTGGTGGGAAACTAGATAATTGCAGTTTATTTTAGTTTTCGATTGATTTGATTGACTAACGGTTATTGAACTTTGATTGCACCTAGTTTGTTTATGCTTGAGAATCTTCTTTTCTTATATAAGATTCACTCAAACTAGATCGAAGTTTCGATGGGGATCTTTAGACTGTTTGTAGATCTAAAGACGTCTTGTGATAATCCAACGTTAACAGACTCCGTTCTGTGTGTGATTAATCACAAGAGATTCAAGTTGATTGTGTGCAGGTGCTGACTGAAGATCAAAGAAGATTTGAAGACAAGAAGACTTTTTGGGTTCATAATCTTGGGTGTGCACAATACTTGTTTCGGCTGGAAAGTGATACAACTATAATCGGTTTATCTTTGTGATAGATTGGATTGATTAGTTGAGTAGATCAGCATAAATACACTTCTTTGTGATTAATAGTATTGACTGCATAGTCTAACAATTACTTCGGTAGTTGTTGAGAGATTGATCTAAGGACCCGACAAAGGAATTTATTGGTTAAACGGAAGAGACTTTGTCAAACTCATATCACGTTGTTTGAAAAGAGTTGTTACCGAACAGATTTGTTGTTCCTTTACTGTTTGGAATACGAACCAAAGGAATTACTCCAAGTGCGTGACTTACTGCAAGTTGGAGGCGCAGGGATACTGAGGAAACTAGGTGAACTATAGGTTTAGTTGATTGGTCTCAACTATATGAAGTTGGTTTGATTTTGTATAGCGGCTTAATTCTGAGAGTATTCAATTTTGGACTAGGTCCCGGGGTTTTTCTGCATTTGCGGTTTCCTCGTTAACAAAATCTTGCTGTATAATTTACTTTTATTTTCCGCAATTATAGTTATGTTTATTATAATTTAAAGTAAATCACACAAACGTTAATTCCTATTTACTTGATAGACATACTTCATTGTTGTATTGTCTCGATCTCGTATCCATAGATGATCACACGAAGTGTGAACCGATTAGTTGTATTGTCTCGACTCAGTCCATAGACAATCACTTTCGAAAAAGGACTTATATGTGGAAAAGTTTTAGATTGAGGTATATTTGGGTACCCTCGTCTTTTCAATTGGTATCAGAGCAGGCAAACACGAAAAGATCTAAAAATCTGTGTTTGGTGCGATCTAACCTATAAGAATTGAATCTAATGGATGATTCAGTTAACGTAAATCAAGATGAAAAATCAGCACTTGAGAATAACATCTTCTGTGAATCTACTGAACAGGCTGATCCCTATAATGTGGATTCTGGTAAATGGCAAACCTGCCTTGAAAAACAGCTTGATGAAATTTCTGAAGATGGTGACTCAGAAATCGATCAAGATGTTGAAGAAGATATGTCAGAATTCTCGACTTTCCTAAGTGTTATTTCCGGAAGGAAGCTATCTACCTCAGATGTAATTTAGCTTCTTACTCCTCTTTGTAGAGAAAATAAGAAACTAAGAAAAATCTTCTCAGGTTTCTTTTATGGATATCAAAATTCCAGGTATCTTCTTAAAGACTGCAAAGAAAGTCTACTCTCAAAAACTCTTGAGTTTGAGAATCTTAACAGGAAACATTACCTGTTGAATAAGAAACTTGTTGAGACTTAAGCAATGATCAATTCCCAACAATTAACAAGTAAAAAACAAGATGAGTCTGATCTCTTCGAGAAAAATCCTATTGAGGATCAACTAGCTAAAGCTGTTAATAAAATCATCTCCTTAGAAGAAGAAGTTGCATGGTTAAGAAGACTCAATGATAGCACAATCAACTTGTCCTCAATGTTGGAGTCTGGAAGATGTCATGGCGACAAACGTGGATTAGGGTTTGATGGAGTCAATACTTCAACGGTCAGCAAAGAAGTAAAATTTGTCAAAAGTGTTTGTGCCTCTACTCTAGAAGAGCTACCTCAACAAGTTCTTGAATCTGATCCACCCACGAGCTCAAGCGAGATCCCGACTGATGATATTCGACACATTTGGAATATAAACGTTCCCACAGTTGGAAGAAAAATATTTGGTGGGAAAACAAAGTCAATCTGGGTATCATATCCTGGGAAAACCACATCAACCATAGGATGGGTTTCTAACGACTGAACTTCTTCCTGGACATCATTAGGTTTGGGAAAACGAGTATGAAGGTAATCTTGTAAAATGGTCGAGGCACAGATATCAAGTCCTAAGTGAGGGGACTTTCTGATAGTTAAAGGTAAGGCACTAGGAAAGTGATAATCACCCCCAAACTTAGAGTTTTCAGTGTCTCTAGCTAGACTAGTCACAATCTCCCTAATTTCTAGATCATCAGATTCTTGAAAATGGTCAATTGATTCTTCTAAGTTATTATCAGGTAGTGCATCTTTACTCATTTCTACGGGTCTAACTTCTTCGTCTAAGACTATTGTTTCTAAGTCGCTAGACTCTAAAACAGCATTTTCAGAATAAACCCGTTCCTCTAAACCACTATCGGCTTCGTAATCAAAAGGAAAAACTACATCGTCTAAAACGGTGGTATCCCTAATCAAATCCTCGTCCTTTTGAATAGGTGAATAATTATAAAAATTATTTGGATTTGAACTAGAAATAATATAATCATTACAAAGCTCAATTGGATTAATAGATTCCTGATCACTATGCCCACATATTTCAGATTCTTCATTATTACTATCCTCATCATCATAATAGTACGAAGATGATTGAACCTTATCTAAATAATTAGTGTTTTTTATTCTAACCTCGTCCTCTAAATTAGGAAAATATTCACCATTGATATCAAGGATAAAATTGGAAACACTATTTTGAATAATTAGATATTTTAGAGAAGTTCTTTTCTGGGTCTCTAACAAAAGTTTATGGGCCGACTCACATGATTTCCTGACATAATCTAGGAAAGAAGGTAAAGAAAGTTCACTCGTTGCATTTTCGTCCATAACTAAGTTATTCATTTCTGCAATCTTACGTGCTGTCTCAGCTAACTTACGTGTCGACTCTAGTAAAGAGGAATTATCAGAATTATTCTCGTAAGACCAATTCGTATGTGGATAGTACTTGGGCTCACCATGGGATGAACCATAACCTTTAAAAGATTGGCGTTCCCAACTACTATTCCCACCATGGTCATAAAAATGATGATGTCCATAATCAAATTCAGGTCGATACTCATTGTATTGGCTTCTATCATACCAGTTCGACATTCTTAATTGCAAGGGAATTCTACACAATCACAAGCAAGGCTGACTTGACCAAATCAAACCTATAAAATCTAGCAAACAACAAGCATGATAGCTCCCTTAGATTGTTTCTAGACCAGCTTCTATTCCTCCAAAAGGCAACTATGTATCGTTTTAGCAAACCTCTCTAGATCGATCCGAATAAAGTGAGTCGAAGAGAAGTAGGGGAAGCTCAGAGGAGCTTTGATACCCCCACCTCTTTGGCAACGTTTCCCGTTAGGGAGGCTCTAGTCGACTCACAGTAATCTTCCTGAACTTTTGAGTTAAGCTAATAAGATACCCAATACTTCCCTTTGAATGACTTTCCTACAAGCTCGTTACCCTATCGGTCTCGTTCTAATCAGTATTTTAAGCTCGGGTTCGTGTAGGTTATGTGTTCTTAAGGCGGGAAAGAAGAGAACGGTGATGAAATCCGAACCCTTATCTTGTATGGCCTTGCCTTGCCCTTTACTAGGAAATTAAAGTCCGTATTCAAAACCTCAACATATATGCACCTTAAGGAAGACAGTAAACCCGCTGACAGGAGATTAGCGGGTGTTTAGAAGCTTACCTCCCGTACCAGACGGGCGATGAAACGGTTGTAGTCGACTCGGGTCACTGACTCCTGTGTCAGTGTACGAACCCGATGGGCCGAGACGATATCGTAATCGTCGTCCTTCCCTGCAAACAGTTTATATTTATAAAAAAAAATGTACCCTTCCGTAGGGTTTAAAAATAATTAAAGTCCAATGTTTAATGTCCCAAAAATAAAATAAAAAAATAATAAAAAAAAGGTTCAAAAATAAAAATTTACAAAAATAAAGTCCTATTTACAATTTCTAAAAATAAAAATAAAATCTAATTAAAAAAAAATAATAATAAAAAAATATATCTTCGTCTTTTCTCCATTCTTTTCGCTTTGTTTAGCTTTTAATCCCCCAGGTCTTTCGTCTCCAATTCCTCTTTGATTCAAAACCTGCAACAAAAAGACAAATACCCAAGAAACGTAAAAAAGGATAAAAGAATAAAAATCTAAAAACTCTAAATCTAAAAACAAATCCGCGTCGGCGGCGCCAAAAATTGATGTGATTTCAACTTTGTTGTAGTAAAAGGTTTGTTGAGACTTGTGAAGATTCGAGTTTTTAAATTTAATAAAAATTACAATAATATTACAAATGGTGCGAGAGGTACTGGGACTAAGGATTTAGCCAATCCTCATAACATAAGGTTCACTTATTTATTCTCAACAATTTTAGCTCAAGAAATATAAACATGGACTCTATTTTTGCCAAGGTAGATTCTCAAAACATTAGATGTAAATGTTAAGCATGGGACATCAAATCACCTAAGCTAAGCATGACCCATCTAATCAAATGACAACTAATTAAATCAAATCATATTTCAATTAATATTAGTGCAAAAGTCATAAAAAAGAATAGAATAAATTTACCCATGTATAAAGTTCGGCCTCCTCCGTCGTCCCAGTGTTGGGGTTTAGCTCCTCATATTATAGACACGCTCAAAATTCATCTTTATTAATGCTCAAAAGTGTTTTATAATTGATGAAAAGGAGAAAAAATGGTGAAAATCGGGTTTTGTAACAATTATATTTGTTACAAACCTTTGTTACAAAGAACGATAATTTTAAAGTGTTGTTTTTACTGTAGCATATAAGACTGTCCAAGCACTGTCGCGTCCACTATAGCAGTTATGACTGTTCTTTGGGGTCTTATGTTCTTCGTGTTCTTCTTCCCTGCACCAGCAGAAAACAGCAGCAGGAAGCTTGCTGTTCGTCTAGATTTCTCACTCCTCAGCCCTCCTAAAGTCCCCAAACTCTCGACACCTCTTCTCTGAGTCCCCAACAACTATATATAACCCAACAACATCGAAATCTCACGTAATAACTTCATATAATTCTCCATTATTCTTCACGGCCTGTTTAGGAAATAATTCATATTTTTGATTTCTCCACGCGTTTTGAAGCGGCCAAATTGCCATATTTATCTCTGCCACACCTCCAAAGTGTTGCTCGAGCCAACAAACTTGCACAGAACTCGTTCAAACTTCTCCAAATCCCGTGAATATCTTTTCCATGCACGAACTGCCATGTTCTCAACTCTTGGATTATCTAGCCAAATTCAGTCGAAACTAAAGCCCAAAACATGTTTATTAGGTCATATCACAACTACCCATCAAAAATCAGCCCTTGAATCTACCTCCAACCCCATCAAATCTTTGATCGAAATTCTGCCAGTGAATGAAATGATTTCCCGCCAAAACAAGAAATTCAAATTAAGAAGAAGGGGTGCCCTGAATCCAAAACGCGGGTGCCTTTAACAGCTCGGCTGCCTTGGGGGCGCCCTTATCCATTTTGAGGGTGCCTTTAGTAATTTTGGTGGGTGCCTTTAACACTTTTTCTGGGGTGTTTTCAACACTTTTTCGGGGTTCCTCCGGTGCATTTCTTGGGTGCCTTTAGTACTCTATCCTGGGGTGTAAAACACCACTTTACGAGCCAATTTCGCCGCAAGAGCTTATTTCTCTAAAAATACCTACAAAGACATAAAATAACAAAATAAATACAAAATCGAATACTAACAATATATACAATTGAGACATATTAGACACAATAATGCGTCTATCAATCAGCATATTAACAGAAGATCTCACAAAGGTAAATCTAAAAACCCTACATTTTTTAATAAGCAGTGTTTTTATTGTAGAGATAAAGGTCATTTGCAAAGAGATTGTAAAATTCGAAAAATGCAAAATGCTCTTTCATTTATTTCAAAGGAATTGAACAAATTCACTTCCGAAAAACATTCAGATCATCATTGTCCCATGAGACAAAATAATTTCTACAAAAATTCGAATTCATATCCTCAGAAAAACACTCCTAAAAGGTAAAAGGGTAAAAAGGGTAACTCCTTTACAAATGAGGTTATGAGATCTGAGGTTTCAAGATGGGAAGATGCAATGATGCAAGAAATGAAGAATCTTCATTCAAAGACCACCTCCAAGTGGACTTTAAAACCTGAGATGGTACCCAAGAGGAAGACATTCAAAACAGATTCTAAGAAAAACAATCATGTTTTAATCTTAGATAAAAATGACTATGAACGTCTAGTACTTAGACTCAAAACAGATCTTGGGATATCTAGTGATGTGAATGTGCAAACATCTTTTGATGATCTTCTACACCATAGAAAAACAAAAAGAGAGTTAACCAGAACTCCATAAACTTCTCAAAAAACCTGCAATATCTTCTTTGCTTGTTTAAAGTAAGTTTTTGTTTTCAAAAATTTGTTTAAGTAAATTTTCCTAATTATAGTGTAGTTCGAAAAAGGAAAAAGAGGGACTATAAATAAGTCCGGTTATAGTCTTCTTATTAAATTTTCGCAACCCTGTGAAATAATGTATTCTTCATATGAGGAAAATAAGGAAGACTTAACAAAGAAAATTTTGAAGATTATCAGTTCTTGCAGTTCCTTGCCTCGGTAAAGAAACCTTCACTTGATTCCTTTCATGTTAAAGGAAAAAGAATGCCTTGATGTTGTCTGTAATTTTTGTGTGGAGAAAATTGAAAGAACTCTTGAGTCTAGTTCCACATATTATGAGAAAAGAAAATATGGACTCTGTTCCAATCTTTGCTCTTTTCCTATCAAGACATCTCTCTCAATCATTCTAGCTCAAAATATGTTTGAGGGAACTATGGAACTCATTGGAAGAAGAGATCTCCTATCTGATGAAAGCATAGCTGCCAAGATGAGTATCTCTGGGTATGAACAATCTATTGCAAGATATAGATGGCCTGAGGACTTTGGAGAGTTTAAAAGGAGTTTGGAATACTCTAAAAAGGATCTACTTGAAACTGAGATTCTTCAGAAGGAATTCTCCAGTAAGGCATGCAAAGCAAAAATAAGAGTAAACTCTTACTTGAGATTAGGCTTCTTTATGTAAAGTATATTATGAATAAAACTATCTTATTATGAATAAAATTATTATTTTATAATTTTACTTGTGATAGTTTTCGGTTACATAGCCTGTGCTTGAATGCTTTATTTTATTGCTATGTATGTTTATGGGATGTATGATTTCGGTTTTATTACCTTGATATTCGATCTCATAATGTGTGAACCCTTATGGTTTGGGTGACTTTTTGATTTAACGGGATTAAGTTTTATCCCATGTTGGTAGGATTTATCAAAGGATCATGAGGGGTTCCTGTAGAAACAATATGTGAAAAAGTCACAATATGTTGAATCTTTTGGTTTTACATAAAAGCATATGTGTTTCGAGGTTTCAACTTTTGCATCGCATAGTTAAAACCGGTTTTCAACCTTTCTCTGGTAAAGGTTGCTCTTTGTTGTTGTTCTTTTGTTTTGGCGGGAGGATGACAACTTTAATGGGTGAGAGTTCTAAGTGAACTTGCGCTTAATGACATATCTTAAGGGGAGAAGGGGATGCGGAATTTGAGGTAACAATCTTGTTAGTTTATTATTTTCCTGTTTAAGAAAAGCATGATTTTATTTCATATATTTATTGCTTTTGCTTAACAAAATTTCGGTACAATTGATGTTGATTCCATTATTTGTGTATGGATGTTTGATTGTGATTCAATTGTTTTCGGTTAAGAAAAACTATTGTTATCTTTCGTTATTGTTTGATATCAATTGTTTAGGCTTACAAAATTTCGGTGCAATTGCGGTGCTATAATGTCTATGTTTGTTTCAATTGCTTCCGGTTAAGATAAATGATTATGCAAGTTGATTTATTTGGTTTGTATGGATTGTTTATGGCTTAACAAAAGGTTTCGGGATCATTTGTTTAGTCCAAGTGATTACCGGATAAGAGAAACTAAGTTTTTCAGATCTTAGTTAGACTTATCAAAAGTGGAGGTTTCAGTTGTTCAAGTCTAACCGAATGCCTTAACAAGAATTACTAGTTAACTAACCTAGTATTTGTCTTGTTTAAAAGTGAAAGGTCTAAGTTATTGATGAGAATAATTAGAGCCTGATGAGAAAAATAAAGTTAATTCTGATCTTTATTTTGGTCTTATCGAACAAGCGATTGTATTTGTACAATCAGTTTAGCAAAAGAACTAAGGTGATTATTCGATTTTTGATGTGCTAAACTATTAAGGAAAATTGCTTCGGGCAATTGTTTCCTAAATAACATGTTAAAACCAAATTACTTGTAGTTTCGGTTTTAATATTGGTTATCTAAAATGGTATGCAAAACCCTCGTGCTCAACTCTTATAGGTTTACAAATTCTCTTTGTGAGATTTGTAAGATCCTTTCGGTTTGTCCTTTATTTTTTCGTTTCTTTGTAATTTTGTGACAAAAAGGGGGAGAAATATATGGTATAAACAAGTGATATTGACTTGTTGTGAGTTGGTATCACTAAGGGAAAGGACATTTGTACTAAAACGTTTATTCTAACGAAAAAAGTGAAAGCATAGACTAAGGGGGAGTCACATATCATATGATACGTAGTTATAAGGAATTACATGAAAATAACAAAGACGTGCGGATTGAAAATCTACCTATCTTACCTTTAGGGGGAGTATTAGCTTTGTTAATATAATGTTAGCAGCGGCATTTAAGGATTGAATTTAATGCAGGTTTTGTGCTGTTGAACTTGGAATCAAGCGTATGTGTATAATGAATTTTTGTAATTTGTTTATCCATATGATGTAAGAGTTTTGTCGCTAAAATTGACAAAGGGGGAGATTGTTAGAGCATAGCTCGGTTGAACTCACCAAGCGTTGGTATGTCAAGTTTGGTTGTCATATTTTAGTGAATCAAAACTCATTTAAAGAGTCGCTTGATTATATACTAGAGTCAACTTCGTATAGGTTAGATTGAAAATGTTAGGATATGAGACTTACAAGTATTACATGAAGACTTGAAGAATATGAAGAAGTACGGAGCTACAATGACAACATCATCCTTCCTCTTGAGGTTAGTAATATTTGACTTGATCTATTTCATTCCCTAACGTATCTTTCAAGTCGTGCATATTGAAAACATAACTGCGAAGCTGTGTATGATACTCTAGTTAGACATAATATTAAGGAATACAATACGAGGTTTATTGCTTAACCATTAAACTCTGTATATAAGACATCGACATGATCATATGAATGCTATTGTGATTATGTATGGGTATGAGTGAAGATTTCATCCTAGGAAACAATGTTTTACATTCGTTTAAAGGAAGTAAGTTCATAAACTTGTTTTGTGAATCGAAAGGGAAATCGCTAGGATTATTGGTATTGTTATTCATTGCAAATCTATTTTGAATTACCAATATTTGTGTTTAGTATAACCGTTCATAAGCTTGTTTATGTATCTTGGTAAAACTATTCACAAGGCCTGACTTATGTATTGGTATGACTTTTATTAGTGAAACCGATCTTCAGTAATCACTTAAGATGGTATGATCGATGCCTTGTAAATAGCAACTTTTATCCAGCCATTGGGGAACCGATCCTAGTAAGAGGTGCAAAAAATTTACAAGAGGGGAATCGATCCTTGTAAGAGGTGCAACACGTTTTAGGTAGATGGGGGAACCGATCCTATGAACATGTGCAACAAGTTTGTAGTTTTGGGGGAACCGATCCTATGGACATGTACACCAAATACAGGTAGTTACCATAAGTATGTGGGGAACCGATCCTAGTACCTAGTCAACCGAGTTTTGGTAACTATAGTGACTATGCACAGTACTCACATGGAGGTAGAACCGAACTTATTTTGGTAGAACCGTGAAACCCATGATTGGTGATTTGATAGGATAATCAATCACATAGTTCTTGGAAGTCAGATGAACCAATTCTAAACTTGTTTGGAAGTGTGGAAAATCGTTTCCAAGATTGTAAGTATGAAAAAGGACTTGCAAAGTAAAGATGTCGACATACTTTGAACATGTGCAGTAACTCTTATCATTAATTGTTCAAAGATATTCCTTAATAGCTAAAGGAGAATCCCAGGATCGAAATAAATTGAGAATCTTTTAATTAAGGTTTCTTAGTTTTTATATGTTATTTAATTTCCAGCAATTAAATGCATATCTTTAGAAAATAATAATTAGTAATGTGCATTTACTGATTATATATTTTTCTATTGGGATTTCGGTCAATATTTAGACAGTGCATTTCCAGGAATTATGAAAACTGATTTTGTGTTTATTGCATATCTTTGAGAATATTTGGTTTTGGAAATTCCTTGGTGTCCAAACTTCCTTGTCTATAAATATTGAAGTTTGCATTTCTATCAAACTAATCCTCAGAGCCAGCAAAACTACCTCAATTGTTTTGTTACCGGTGGAGACGCCTATCGGAGAGGAAAGTACCCTAATTAGGAGAAATCTATTACGGCCGCTTGGTTTAAATATTTCATTGGGATTGAGAAGCTCTATTAGTATCGTTGGTGGGAAACTAGATAATTGCAGTTTATTTTAGTTTTCGATTGATTTGATTGACTAACGGTTGTTGAACTTTGATTGCACCTAGTTTGTTTATGCTTGAGAATCTTATTTTCTGATATAAGTTTCACTCAAACTAGATCGAAGTTTCGACGGGGATATTTAGACTGTTTGTAGATCTAAATACGTCTTGTGATAATCCAACATTAACAGACTCTATTTTGTGTGTGATTGATCACAAGAGATTCATGTTGATTGTGTGCGGGTGCTGATTGAAGATCAAAGAAGATTTGAAGATAAGAAGACTTTTTGGGTTCATAATCTTTGGTGTGTACAATACTTGTTTCGGCTGGAAAGGGATCCAACTATAATCGGTTTATCTTTGTGATAGATTGGATTGATTAGTTTAGTAGATTGGCATCAATACACTTCTTTGTGATTAATAGTATTGATTACATAATCTAACAATTACTTCGGTAGTTGTTGAGATATTGATCTAAGGACCCGACAAAGGAATTTATTGGTTAAACGGAAGAGCCTTTGTCAAACTCATATCACGTTGTTTGAAAAGAGTTGTTACCGAACATATTTGTTGTTCCTTTACTGTTTGGAATACAAACCAAAGGAATTGTTCCAAGTGCGTGACTTACTACAAGTTGGAGGCGCAGGGATACTGAGGAAACTAGGTGAACTATAGGTTTAGTTGCTTGGTCTCAACTATACGAAGTTGGCTTGATTTTGTATAGCGGCTTAATTCTGAGAGTATTCAATTCTGGACTAGGTCCCGGGGGTTTTCTGCATTTGCGGTTTCCTCGTTAACAAAATATTGTTATGTTATTTACTTTTATTTTTCGTAATTATAATTGTGTTTATTATAATTTAAAGTAAATCACACAAACGTTAATTCCTATTTTACTTGATAGACAATCCCTAGAGTTTTGTTAAGTCCGAACCTATTATCAAGTAAACATACTTCGTTGTTGTATTGTCTCGAACTCGTATCCATAGACGATCACAAGAAGTGTGAACCGATTAGTTATATCGTCTCGACTCAGTCCATAGACAATCACTTTCGGAAAAGGACTTATAGGTGGATTTTTTTTAGATTGAGGTATATTTGGGTACCCTCGTCTTTTCAACGACGACACTATTATCGGTGATACACTTGAGGTAGACAAAGCCTTGAGTATTATAGAATCTGAAGGGCCAAGTAGGGGCTTGCATCTCAATATTAGGAAAACTGAAGTCTTTTGGCCTACAGTTGATCCAAGAAGCATTGTTGAAGGTGTCTTTCCACGGGATATTGGTAGACCTGCTAATGGCGTTAAACTGTTAGGGGGGACGGTGAGTTTGGATTCGAATTTCATAACTGACATAGTTCTGAGCAGGGTGAACAAGACCGTTCAACTAATGTCCGCCATCAAAACACTCAAGGACCCTCAAAGTGAGATGTTATTACTTCGCAATTGCACTGGTATGTCAAGATTATATTTTGCGATGCGAACTACCAATCTAGCAGCCCTATAACAAGCTACTGATATTTTTGATGACCATTTATTCCAGTACTTGAGGCTTTTGATCACAGGGGATGGAGCTGGTTTGGGCCAATGCAACAGAGATTAGATACTATGCCTGTCAAAGATGGTGGTCTTAGTATTTACACTATGGCAGAAACACGTTCGTACTGTTATCTTTCTTCCCAGAGTCAGACTACTTCAGTGCAGAAAGTTATTCTTGGTAGCTTGTTCTCTACGGATAAAGGTTATACCTATCAGTCGGCTCTTCAGAACTTTATTCAGGTATATGGATTACCTTCTAATTATTGCGTCGATAATACTGCCCCTCCTTCTATTCATTCCTTGGCAGTCACTTATTTTGATTCAGTTAAGAAGCAAATCCCCATCCAATTTTCATTATCTGCAAGAGATTTCATGCTGTGGCAATGTAACCGGGTTAAACATGCACAAGATTATCTTTTGGTTGTACCCATCAGCATTTTGGACCAATGCCTTGGGCCTAGACAGTTCAGAGCAGTAGTTTCTTATTGGCTTGGTATTTCCTTGTTTGTAGAGGATGGGTTATGCTCAAGATGTAATAGACCTTTGGATATTTTTGGTGATCACGCACTACATTGTGCTAAGGATGTTGGGCTCAAGTTTCGACACGACCTGGTACGAGATGTGATTGCAAATATTTGCTACAAGGCTGGTGTTCCTGCGTGAAAAAAAGTTACTCTGGGGTTTTTGTCTGATGACAACAAGGATTTACATCCTGCGGACATCCTTTTTCTTAATTGGGAAAATGGCCGAGATGTGTGTATGGATGTCACAGTTGTCTCGCCTTTCACTGGTGAAGGTGTTCGTGTTTTCGCCCCAGGCCAAGCCATTTCAAGAGCCATATCATGCAAACGTACCAAATATCTGGATGAATGTGTTTCTCATGGCTATGGTTTAGGTGTTTTAGCTTTCTCTACTTTAGGGGAGCTTAGCGAAGATACTTTGTGTTTTTTCAAGCATGTGAAGAATTGTCTAGTTAGTAATGTTGCTAGTAGTGGTCTAGGCAGTTTTATTTTACATAGAGTAAGAGTTGTTATTCAAAAAGGTGTTGGGGCCCAGCTTGTTGCTAGGCTACTAACCAAAACTCTGTATGATTTATAATCAACTCCTAAGAACCATGCAAACTTCATCTCTTTGTTGTTTCTGGTGGGGATGCCTAATCGGAGAGGAAAGTACCCTAATTAGGCGAAATCTTTTACGACCGCTCGTTTAAAGACTTTTGTGGGATCAAGAAGCTCTACGAGTACCGTTGGTGGGAAACTAGATAATTGCAGTGTTATTAGTTTTCGATTGATTTGATTGACTAACGGTTGTTGAAACTTTGATTGCACCTAGTTTGTTTATTCTTGATAATCTTCTCTTCTGATATAAGATTCACTCAAACTAGATCGAAGTATCGATGGGATCTTTAGAAGTGTTTGTAGATCTAAAGACACCTTGTGATAATCCATTGTTAACAGACCCCGTTCTGTGCGTGATTGATCACAAGAGATTCAAGTGGTGTTGTGCAGGTTTTAATTAAAGATTAAAGAAGATTTAAAAACGAAGAAGATTTCTTATTGGTTTCTCATATCTTTGTGTTGCACAAACCTTGATCGGCTTGGATCAAACTAGAATCGGTTTTATTCTATTGATTAGTTGTGTGAGATCGGTAACACCTAATAGTTCTCTTGAGATTTATTTTGATTGTTACAAATCCGAATCTTATTACTTAGGTAATAGAGATTGTATTGATCTAACCAGGAAAATGAGTTTATTAGCTTAAACGGAAGAGCCTTTGCATATGACTTGAGATATCTTATCTTAAAGAATCAATAGAGTTGTTACCAAATAGATTTGTTGTTCCTTTACTGTTTGGAATACGATCCAAAGGAATTGTTCCAGTACGTGCACTCATCGAAGTCAGAAGCGCAGGGATACTGAGGAAACTAAGTGAACTAGGGTTAGTTGCTTGGTCTCAACTATACGAAGTTGGTTTAGATTTTGTATAGCGGCTTAATTATGAGAGTATTCAATTCTGGACTAGGTCCCGGGGTTTTTATGCATTTGCGGTTTCCTCGTTAACAAAATCTTGCCGTCTTTTGCTTTTCTATTTCCGCAATTATAATTGTTTATTATAATTAGAAGTAAAATACAAAAACGTTAACTCCTCTTTACTTGATAGTGATCTTATAGAGTTTGGTTAAGTCCGAACCTATTATCAAGTAATCACACTTTGGTAGTCGTATTGTCTCGATCTCGTATCCATAGACAATCACACAAAGTGTGAATACCGATTTGTAGTATTGTCTCAACTTTGCCTATAGACAATCACTTTCGGTAAGAGGACTTATAGGTGGATAAATAAAAGATTGTGGTGTATTTGGGTACCCTCGTCTTTTCAGATACTATTGCAGTTCATCGCTCTTTCTCTTCGCGATTTATTTGTAATTTGTATCTTTATTTGTATTTTAATTTTCTTATTTTATGATGTTCTTGATTATCTTGTAAACATCCACGTAACCTCTATTTTTCCATAAAATAACATGTTACATGATATCAACAAAAAATATAAATAAATAATAATCTTAAAATATTTTATGTGATGAAATCTTAAACATTTAATTTCACTTTCACTTTAAATAATTATTAAAAAAATAATGAAAAAGGTGCATTTAAGACTTATTTTAGCATCTTTGTATCTAATATCTCATCCCCTAGTTTGTAGGACTCAACTATTGGAAATGAATTTATGTTAAATGATGGTCTAAAATCCTATGTATCATGAAAACAATAATGTTTTCACCCTATATTAGAGGTTCCTTTAGTAAATGAATTGATCATAATGAGAACATACTGATCTTTTTTTAGTGTTGTACATTTATTTTATTGTATTTATAGGGTAACTTACCTTTTGTTCAAATATGGTTTATCAACTAATCTAGACTCTAGAGAATTAAACAACTCTGTTGGAAAGATATGCGGTTTCGGTTTCTCGGAAATCATGTTCATGCACAAACAAAATACTAACAAAGAAAAGAGTTAGAAAGACTCATCGGATTGGTTGATTGAGGCGAGGTAATCCTCTTTCCTTAAAGACAATTCATCCCTGCATACGGTGCTCACGGTTCTACGGATGTCGCCTTCCAAGATACAACGATCACGCCTTGTAGTAAGTAGCACTATAATACAACTCGGCCGGCGATTGTTGACAATTATTGTGCTCTTAAATGACTCTGACTCTTGACATCAAAACTTGTTTTTAATCTCTTCAAACTTGTATAAAAACAAAACTAAAAGATGGGTTTATATAGAGTCAATGGTGACTCTACAAGGTGTCTTTTCACCAATAGGTGACTCACCATGGCCAATGGTGACCTCCATAACACCTATTCATGAGGTGCCTTATGGTGAAAGGGCATATCCCAAACACATCTCTTGGAGTTTAAACTTTCGAAACCAATTTTCACTCACTTAATAATTTTAACTAAAAATTCCAACAAACTCGAATCAAGATTATTTTATAGTCGCTCGTATCAGTTCTCTCTGTTATTTCATCAACTAAAATAAGTAATTAGGTGTTGAATACATTATTTTTTTTATGGAAATCATAAACTTCATTAACAAAATAATGTAATACAACGAGTTTGGCAATTTCTTGCTTACTGAAAACATTGCTTAAAATATTACTTGTGGGCTTGTAGTTGCAAATGTGGTAACATGTGTAAGAGGTTTTGAATTCCTGTCGCCTTTGCAATAGAATCCGTCGTTGTATTATGTTTCATGTTTATATATACTATTTGCGCTTGAGGCAAATGTACCAAAATCACATGGCTTTGGTTTTCTACTTGCCATAGAACTGCTGGACTTTTGTTGCTGGCGACATCCGCTAGTTGTTTCTCACAAAGCTTCCCATGAAATTGTTTAGAATTCCTTCCTTATTTGGGGTCAAGGCCAATTATTTGGGGCCTGTGACTAAAAAACAAAAAGGTCATTAGAAAGTAATTTCTCAAAATCCCTTAACCAATTATTCTCTTATTACCTATTTTACTCCAGATTAATTAGTGTTAATTAATCGTATCAGGTGTTAATTATGTTTTAGATGTGAGATCAACTAATGTAAATCGATCTTCAAAACATCAAACAACTGATTTTATTTTATTTTGAAAACGCTAAACAGAATCGGTTTACGTTCATGCAGTAGTAAACCGATTCTGGGATGGTGTTTTAGAAATTAACAGAGGACTTTCAGAATCGTTTGAAGTATGCATAAATAAAATCTGATTCTATTAATCGGATAATTTGTAGCCATATATAAACCGATTGTTACTTTTCATAAGATTTTTTTTCCATTCATTTCATATCTACTCCTTTTGGTAGGAATCACGGATGAACTTAGCACGTGCATCAAGACTTTTAACCCATAGGTGATCCTAGTGGTCGAGTTATAGTCTCGTGATGGTTTACATAGAGATCTACCCACAAAACCTACAAAAAAACAATCATCCAAACTTAAAACATAAAACATAATTATCCAAAACAAGAAAAATAATTATCCAAACCACAAACATAATAATTCAAAATTAAATAGTTATGATAATATAATGTCATCAAGGATCAGCAGCACCAACGTCATTTTCAGCTCCAGCACCACCGGCATTGGCAGCTGCAACAACATCACCGGCATCGGCAGTAGCAGCAGTACCACCAGCTGCAACAACAGCAAACATTTCTTCCCACAGGGTATCATCCTCCGCGTCCACCTCCCTTCGTGCTGCAATTTCATCCCTCCTCCTTATGGCAATCGGATGAGCTCAATCAACTCTTCCATTGAAAGCTAGTCCGAAAGTTTCAACGCCTGCTCCAACTTGGTCTCCCTTCCAAAGGAGAACTTGTGCATGCTCCTTTCCACGATCTCTGGTTTTCTGGAACCATCCTCTTTCTCCATGGGGCGGTCAAAGAAGCTCAGATGATTGAAGTCCATATTTATAACAAAAAAAAATCAAACCATGGATTCGGTTTATAAAACAATACATGTAAACCGATTCTAACTACAAAAACACACAGGAAAATGAAACCCTAAGAATCAGTTTATGTGGTACATATATAAAACCGATTGCGAAATGGAATATGAAGAGACAACTTCACAATCAGTGTATTACCACGCAAATAAAACCTGATTATGGGAGGGCAGAGTTCAAAAAAAAAAGTAACAGAATGAGTTTATGCTAATGTACTTATAAACCAATTATGGTGATGTCTTTTCATATTCAGATTTCAAACCCAGAATTGGTCGATGCTAATCATCCTATAAATCGATTACTCTGCATGTTCTTCATGGGCGAAGAACAAAACCCAGAATCGGTTGATACAATATATCAACATAAACCGATTGTGGGAAAATCAGAGATTTTGATCTTTCAAAATCGAAGTTTTAAACATGTAAATCAATAAAGAAATGCGAATCATAACACGGGTTGATGGAGATTTACCTTTTCTTGGTTGGTTCGGAGATTGTTGAAGAAGAAGATCATAAAAAATAATTGATTAGGGTTTATGGAATTTGGAAGGATTAGATGAGAATAGAAAGTGTTTTTTGGTTTAGTTTTTATGTTTTTGATTTTTTTTTACTGAAAATGGTAAGGATTAGTATTTATATGAGTTAGTTTTAGGAATTAATTTGGAGTTAAATTAGTCTTTTTTTGTCAAATTTGGCACCCCATAGCCATTTGTGAAAGGTGGGAGAGGAATTTGATAGGCCCCAAATCAGGAAGGTTAGAATTATGGACATTTAAAGGGTGGCTTTAAGGTTTTGTTATTTTTTGATCTCCAGTAATGGATGTCAGAACCTTGACCATCCCTACCCTCATGAATTCCTAGCTTTGATCACCAAACCTACCACTCCCTTTGCATATCACTTGACATTTCAATGAGGTGTCTGTCCAAAATGAATGTATATTTTAGTGATGGTGAATCAGTGATGTGTTTTGTGTCTTGTTTTCATTTTGTGTATTTTGTTTCATCGGAAATAAATAAAGTTTATGTTTATGTTTAAAAAAGTTCAGTTTTGATTTGTGGTTGAGCAAAGGAGCAAGGTTTTGTCAACATTTAAATTCCTACAGCCTCCGGAGTTCGGATATATTAGTGCTCCAAATTTCCAATTTATTTTGTAGATTCCGCAGAAATTGTGGTTAGCAACTGATGATAAAGCTTGACGTTTATTAGAGGAAGCTCTTATCCTAACAGAGCAATTAGTTTTTCGCAGTCAGCCTAGCAGTTTGGCATGTTGCACCTTCCCAAATAAACCTCTGACAAAAATAAAGAATTGATATGAGCATGTCATTCCTATCATGCTTTGGTTTGCGACATTGTTAATGTATGTCAAACAAATAAAATTGTAACGAGAAAAGATAAGTCAAAATGACAACGAGAAAAGGTAAATTTCATATGATACATGGACAAATTTCTATAAATTAGGGACGTAATTTACACTTCAAAGAGAACAGTTCTCTGGGGTCGAATTGATGGTGAACTATTAGTTTCTCATGAATTAATTTTGGAGAAAACAAACTTTTACACTTGAGATGAGATGTTGGTGGAAATCGACTCAAAATCACCTGTAGTGGGTTGATCATGCCTTGTATTTAGGAAAAGATATGAAGTTTGTTATCTTTCATATTCAGGCTGACTCTTATGGAGGAGGATAGTAGCGGTTTATACAATGTCACCACGTTGGCTAGTAGGAAGGTCTGAGTGTGGTGGTGAGGGAGGGCAAGTAGATTTGCGCGAGGGTTTCTAACGGTGAGGGAGGGAAAGAAGATTTGGGCTAATAGGAAGGTCTTAGTGTGGTGCTGTGGAAGGGAAAGTAGATTTGCGCGAGGATTTCTAATGGTGAGGGAGGGAAAGAAGATTTGGGCGATATAATATATTTATTTGATAAAGATGTTTAGATATATTTTATTTAAAGATGAGCCTAAAATCGGTTAAAAATATATTTGATTAGATTTGTTTTAATAAAAAATCAATATGCGAGAACTCCATTATCGCTTTTCACTTTTTTATGGCAAGAATTGTTTCCCCGTCCCTGTCTAAATTCCCTATAATGTACCGTGCATTCGAGCAGAGAGAAAGGGAACGAAGGAAATGGCCTCGATTTTCTATCGCCATCTTCCCACTCTTTTTCTCCATAACCCTCCGCCTCAGACCCTATATTTAGAAAAAGATCCATAATTAGGGCTGTCTACGACACTTATCATAACAGATAGTGGCTCAGCCGCTTCCATTAAGTTAAGAATTATCGGATATCCGATATCCGATAATTTCAGACGGAAATCTGACAATTCCGCTTTCGTTACGTTGGAGTTATCGGATATCAGATAATTTTCCGATAATTTTCGGTATTTGACAGAAAACAGAAATACCAGGTTTCAAATCAAATTCATCTAAAAACAACCTTGGTCTATAAATATTTGAGTTTTCATTTCTTGCAAACTATCCTAAGAGCCAAGCAAACTTCATTTCTTGTAGTTTCTGGTGGAGCCGTCAATTCGGAGAGGAAAGTACCCTAATTAGGCGAAATCTCTTATGACCGCTTGTTTAAAGACTTATGTAGGATCAAGAAGCTCTATGAGTACCGTTGGTGGGAAACTAGATAATTGTAGTGTTATTAGTTTTGATTATTGATTTGATTGACTAACGGTTATTGAAACTTTGATTGCACCTAGTTTGTTTATTCTTGAGAATCTTCTTTTCTAATATAAGATTAACTCAGACTATATCAAAGTATCGACGGGATTTTTAGAACCATCTTTGGATCTAAAGACATCTTGATAATCCATTGTTAACAGACTCCGTTCTGTGCGTGATTGATCACAAGAGGATTTAAACGTTGTTTTGCAGGTATTTGAAGGTAATATAAGATTTAAAGACGAAGAAGAATTCCTATTAGTTTTCGTATCTTGTGGATTTAGTGCACAAACCTTGATCGGCTGGGATCCAACTAGAATCTGTTTATCTTTGATAGACTTGATTGATTAGTTGTGTGAGATCGGCATCGTTTTATAGTTTCTCTTTGAGATCTCTATTGATTGATTGCGAATCTAGAAGTTGATTATTTCGGTAATCAATATTCAGATTGATCTAACCAGATAAAGGAGTTTATTAGATTAAACATAAGAGCCTTTTTCAAACGACTCATCAGATATCTTTAGCAAGATTGATTAGAGTGATTACCGAACAGATTCTTCCTTTACTGTTTGGAATACGATCCAAGGACTTGCTATTCACGTGCATGACTCTATAAGTTGAAGGCGCAGAGATACTGAGGGAACTAAGTAGCTAGGGGTAGTCTGCTTGGTTCAATGTGGTCTATCTCGCTTCTCGGCTTATCTCGGCTGGGTCCGAGACACCGAGACAAAACCTTCTCGCCGAAACGTCCGGACGGAATCTCGGAATACTAATAATAGTTTAAAATGGACAGTCTGTACACTCGAAGTATAGAAACTTAATATAGTTACGTGTGTCCATTAACTCTCATGTACCGCCACATCCGCAACACCTGTATACCCTTTTTTTAAGCCACCATTATTAGCAGTAAGAAAAGGAAGGAGAGGAAGGAGAAGGTGGACTATTAACTGTCTCATTTTTCTTAAGAATTGAATTTCTCTTTCTCTGTAACTCTCTCACGGGAGCAGTGATTGGTTGATTAAGGAATTGATTAAATTAAGGAATTGATTAAATTAAGGAATTGATTGTACTAAAGGTGATTAAGAATTAAATTTCTCTTTGTCTATAACTTTCTCATTTTTCCTAAGAATTGTATTTCTCTTTCTCTTTCTCTCCAACTCTCTCACATGAGCAGTGATTGTACAGAAGGTGATTAAATTAAGGAATTGATTGATTGATTGATTGATTGATTAAGAGAACGAGTCGACCACAGCAACCAACAGTGATACTTGTCAAAGCTTTGAGGTTAAGACTTTGGTTTAATGGATAATGATTTGAAGAAATTAAAAAGAGGAAAAAGGAGAAACTATATTGGTGAGAGATTCTTAATATTAACAGGGGTGATTATGGTGTTAGATTAGAAGAAAAAGAATTGCTCACTAATTAGAGAATCAAACATATGAAAGTTTTGGTCTACAATGGTGATCTCTAGTGAGGTTGATTAGTGGTGATACTTATTTTTGTATGGAGTTTCTTTTGTTTATTTGATTTGTGTACTGCGTTTCTTTTGATTAAGGAGTTTCAATTGAGTGGAAACCTTGAAACAGTTAAAGCCAACGAAATTCCGGCCGAAATTGAAGCCGAGATTGAACAATTCCGGTGAGATCTCGTCTCGACGAGAATGTCGATATTGGCTCCCCTAAAACCGAAACCGGAAAAATCGCCGAGACGGCCGAAATCGACTACACTGGCTTGGTTTCAACTATACGAAGTTGGTATTAGATTTTGTATAACGGCTTAATTCTGAGAGTATTCAAAACTGGACTGGGTCCCGGGGTTTTTATGCATTTGCGGTTTCCTCGTTAACAAAATATTTTTGTGTCATGTACTTTGTTTTCTGCATTATAATTGTTATTATAATTAAGTAAATTACACACGTATGTTAATTCCGTAATACTTGATATTGAACCTATAGAGTTTCGGTTATTACCGAACCTATTATCAAGTGCACACTTTATTGTCATATCGTCTCGATCTTGTATCCATAGTCAATCATACAAGTGACCTTGTTGTTGTATTGTCTCGATCTCGTATCCATAGACGATCACACAAAGTGTGAACCGAATTTGTTGTATTGTCTCGAATCATTCCATAGACGATCACGTTCAGTGTAACGTCGCTAAAATTTCTCTTCGGCTTTGAGACGAGTCTAACCCATTTGGATAGAACTGTATAGCAAGCGCGTGCGATCCTAGCACTTGATGCTTATAGTAGTGGAGAGTTCCCTAAACCAAGTTTAGGTCTTCTTAACAATATAGTTATCCCTTAGTAAAATTAATGTGCCTAATTAGTAGGTGCTTTAGAAATTGACGCATGAAAGCCACGTGATGGACATGAGCAGCTAGAGAGGTAGTCCTGTCTTTTTGTAACCAAGTCTAAATCTAAATAAAAAGAAAATCAACTTCGTTTTTTTCTGTGTTTGTCTGAAAATTTGCCCCTCTTTTACTGTCACAAATTTCTACTCAAAGAAATCTCAAACAAAGTAAGAATTTTGTAGCCTTTAAAATCTAAAATTCAAGTTCAAACAAAGCTTCGTTCCGGCTGGATTTGTCTTTTGAACAGAGGTAGGGGATTTTTCTGTTTGTTTTCTTCCATTTGAATTATGTTCCTTAATTGTGCTAATCATCCTTGTTATTAGATGTTCACTGACATTTCTCTTCGATGATTTGTGAGTTTTTTTACAAATGGGTATGTGCAAATGTGTCATATTTTGTTTTAAGTTACATTTTTGTCGAATTTCTGGATTAAATTTAAAGTACATGAAGGAATCGTTGGATTATTTTCCTTGGATTTGGGTTGTCAAGAGTGAAAAGTAACATGAATCCTCCTTCTATGTCAATGTCAATATTCTTATTACTTGGATGTTTCTTAGTGGAATTTTAACTATTTACAGTAGAGGTTTTTGCTTTTCATTTGATGTTACTGGTTCTATTTTATTTCAAAGTCACGGTAAAGATTAGCATCTTTTCAACCGGAGCCATTCATGAAAATCATTGATTGCTTATTTGGAGGGTTTTTCTTCACCACGAATTTGATAAGTTCCTTCCATAAACTCTCTTATACTGCACTCATGTTTTCACACCCTTTGAACTGTGTATGATGTTGGACTTGGTTAAATCTTAAAATTTCTCAATTTCTACCATTGCATATTAGTCGGTGATTAAATGTCATTTTATAAATGATTTTGGAAGGTTCAAAAAAATGTTCGGTAGTCTTTTAAACTTTGATTTCCATACATAAATCAAGCCTCTACTGAATCTCAAAACTTTGCTTAAAACCCATTTGTCAAAATGATCTGGTGAGTTGGTATTTTTGCTTTATAACTCTAGTTTTAGTTTCTCTAAAACCCCTGTTGGCAACTCAATTTATTGCATGTGCTGTTATGTATGTTAAAACCACTCTTTTATAATTCTTATCATGTTTGAACTATCATATGCTTTCCCATTTGGATTTTTAACACAGACTTTTGTAAAAGGATATATAGCCCTTGTTTCGTTTGACGTAATTTCTCATTTTACTCCACTGTTAAGCTCTTGGCAGTCCAAATTGGTTGTTTCAGATTTGCACAAATGCGAGGCATTTCATTTTATGTCAGACTTGAAAGAGTTTCCTTTCCCATTGAATGTATGTTTGCCGACAACATTATTTCCTTTCTGCAACGAATGATTTAAATTCCCTTTCCATGCTGAGTCCGTGTATTTTCTGGTAGGCAGAAAGTGTCATGCTCTTTATGCTTTGCTTATAAAATTAACTTGTAAGAAATGTTCATGGATTTGTGTTGTTAAGCTGTTATTTTGAGATAAAAATGTTCTGAACACTTCAAGGTTGGTACTTAGCTTTTGAGCGAATTTTTGGTAAGTGCGGCATCGCTGCCCTTGACCTTTGAGAATTGATTATGGTTTAAGAAAGTGATCTTCACTTGAGAATTTTTCTCGTGTTTATTGCCACTAAGAACTACAGAGCTCTACTTTAGGAATGTCAGGCCCACTGGGTCACCCCACTTACGAGTGGCAACCCGGAAGACCGTTATCTGTAATGGTGGCTGATAACCAGAACTACCCTGACATCGGCGCTGGCCAAAAGAATAGTAGAGTCACTTAATTTGATTTACATCTATTTGTTTAATTATGAATTTCAGTTGCGAAATGCTTTCATTTTGTACATTATTCTTTAGATGCTGCTTTTGTCATTTATTTATTTTCGCACAGGTACGACAATTTTATAACCCCTACTGAGTTGTGGCTCACTCCCTTTAGTTTTGTTTTCCACATAGTACGAGAGGAGCTTGCAGCAGTAAGCCGGAAAGAGCTTATGGCAGGCTCTTAGCGTGACAAAAGTTAGTATTTTGTTGTTCATAATATGTATATCACGGGGATAAATATGGGGTAGTCTTATGTTGCACATGATCCATGCTTTTGATATATTTTGTTGTACATAAAAATGTGGGGATCTTGTCTTGTTGGGTAGTTTCAAATCGGTGTTAATCTATTTTTGTCGCATTTTGCTTGGTATGTATACACAGTATAGTCTCGTGCTAAGTCTAATATGGGTGTATGGAACTCCTTTTGTTGTCATGTATACGAAACTGTACTAGCAGGTCTCTTCTTATATATACTACTTTCTCTAGATTTCTGTTGAGTGTGTTTTTAAGTTTATGTTCATTTATCTTGTCAAAATGTTCTGTGTACTCAATCCTGTTTAAGTGTACGAAGTCAGACAATGTTTAAAACTTTGTTTCACCCCTTTCAGTTTCCTTTAGCATACTTGTTTCATTCTTGTGCAAAAATCCAGTATTAAGAAATTATAAGCATTAATATCTTTCTGATCTCGTCCGACCAACAGCAAGGAATTTTCATTTTTGTCATCGACTTATAATGCATTATAGCTTGTCTTTCGGAATGGACGTCCGGTTTTCGACGGTAGTTTTATTAAGAAGTAAAATTCACTTTTCTGTTTAGTTAAGAGAGCTTACATTTGGAAACATGAATTATTAAGTGGGCATACTCGTCTTTTTTATGCAATCCGTTTTAATAATGTATTTGTACCCAGTGTATAGCTTGCGTGAACTCATCTTACGACTCTTTTGAATATGACTGTGTGTTCATGATTCTTTTAAGAAGCTTAGTAGCTCTTCATTGGCTCGATGTATTCTTTTTGCTAGCCTAGCCTTTTGTTTTCATTTTGTACGATGCATTAAGCTTCAAATATTTATGGGCATATTATTACGTACCTGACAAAGATAAAAATGTTTTAATTTCTCTAATTAATTTTGAAACTTAATTATATAATTGTCTCTATACTTAAAATTCTCATGTGTACTATATCATTTTGGTCATACTGGTGATACCAAGATGTCTAGAATTCCTGTTTTAAAATGAAATTAAACTTGTTTACGACAAGTGATTGTTATTTCTTGTTTTCGGATGCGCCATTGGGCTTGTGCCCTTTGCTGTTTGAATTCTAAAGTGAGCGTATATTATATTTTTACTTATATATATTTTTACTTTTTTCATTTTCATTTCCGAGTGGCACGGCCATGGTTTGTCCTTGCTGGATGGGTTGAAACCCAACCCGTTAGATGGAAAATTTCTGGTCTGCTACATTCAGTAAAGGACTTATAGGTGGATAATTAAAAAGATTGTGGTGTATTTGGGTACCCTCGTCTTTTCACGTCCTCTATGTTCATCTAATCATATCCTTTTTAGTAATGTTCATAGAGACCATTAGGATGGCTTCCACCGTATAAGAGTCGAAAATGCTTTGCAGTAAACTAATATTCCAAGCAATAGTGTTGGGATGGAGAAGATGACTGACTAGAAAGACATTTTGAGGCAGTACAATTTGAGATAATTCTATGTCCATGGGAATCCAACTATCGTCAATAATATGTGTGGATTTACTATCCCCCACTTCCCCAAAACAGAGAGGCTTAGTTTGAGCTAAACATATTTGAATGCGTACCCACGTCCAAGACCCATTTTTAGTTATGTTTGGATCTAGGGCATGTCTACAATTCCTAAAGTATTTTGCTTTAAGTGTGACTATCCAAGTTCCAAGCTAATCTCCCTAATTGTGCCGTGTTATTAGCCTCAATTCTTTTTCTTAAATGTATAACTTGTTGTTCTGTAAGCGCCCATCATGACTTTAATGTTAAAGTTGGCAATTATTTATTTCATAATAGGTTAGGGATTGTCATTCAGAAAGGTGTAGGCGTCCAGCTTGTTGCTAGGCTTCCTATCAAACCTCTTGTAGTTCTTGATTATTAATTATATAAAAAATTAAAAAAAAAATTGGGGGTTAAAAAAAAAGTAAAATATTAATAAAAAAAAATCTGTTTGGCTCCAAAAAAAATTAAAAAGAAAGTAATTTCATTTTATTTTTGATAACATGAAAAAGATAACCACCAAGTTTTGTATGTTTTCTTTCTTTTTTATGCAAGGAAAGGAAGATAATATAGGAAAATATTACATCAGATTAAGGTTGAATGGAAGATTATTGTCCAACCATTCATCTGATATATTGAATCTTCTATTGTATTTAGTTGCTTCATGAGCCCGACCATTAAATTCTCTATACTCAGTTTTAACATATATAGCTGAAATCGTTTATAATAAAAAGACAATCCTCTAAAATAGAGTTGTTGAATAAGCTAATTTGATCCCTATCTTAAAGGTAATAATCTTACCCTTGTTTTCAGTAGTTAAGCTACCTTTCTTTTATGTCTCTTTTTGCTTTTAACAATGAAAAGAGCAGTGTAGGTGAATTCAATTTTCATCCCATAGACATCACAACCTTAGATTTTACCTCTTTACCAATGAGTATTTAAATCATTATGCTACACCTATTTTACTATTCAAGGTATGTGTGCTATTTGCGTTGGAATTTTCAAATAAATTTTACCTTGGAATCTGTTTTTGTAAACTTATACAATAATTGGCATGGTGAATTTCTGTATGTTTTTGGAGGAAAATATATCAATAGTTTTTCGTATCGAAGTATTCTACGGAGATTTCTCCCGATAGAGAGGGAGTGAGCGGCCACTCTTCCTAGTACCTATTTTCGATGCTAAAAGGGATGTATAGACTATTTCAGGACAAATTACGGAAGATTTTGATTTGTGGGCTTGCATTGCTGGAAAAAAATAGAAAAATAAGTTTTTTGCATTCCTATTTGTTTTGAAATTAATATCAAACTCTCCGCGAAAATTTCATTTTAGGTTTATTATTTCCAAAATAATGCAATTACAAGGACCATAAAATAAAAGGCATTCAAACTTTTTTTTTTTTTTTTTTTTTTTTTGAAAAGAAAAGGTTGATTTACAAAAATAAATAATTAAACTTCAATAGTTATTAGCATGATTCAATAACGAACAAAAAAGTAAGAAATGCGAAGAAATATGTACTACCTGAGTTCAAATTTTGATGCAATTTTTTCTAAGGGTATTCCTTTATATAACCCCCTAAAAAATACTAACGATACCCCCAACAGCTAGTTATGTTAGTTATAATTTTGTTAACATAAAAATCATTGTATTGTTTGAATTTTTTTCCATCTATACCCCTCTTTATATTTTCACCAAGTATTCACATCACAAATACATCTACAAACCTAGTCAAAATAGAAACAGATGCCGATAAAAAAATTGAACCTAGAGAGCTAGGCATGCATAATCCTACATATAAGCTATGGTAGCAAGCAACTTAGATGATAATGTAACCAAGTCTCCTCTCCCAAAAAAAACCCTGCTTGGCATGATTGTAAAATGCTTGGCATGGACGGGGGACAAGCTGGGGTGTTTAAGTTAGTTCTTCGTCCACTTTATGTAGGTCTTTGAATGAATCGACGTCACACTTGCAATTGCACTGTTCTTTCTCGAGAAAAAATTTGGAATTTTGTTATCCCATTTATTTATAGGTTCAGTTTTTTCATGAAGGTCATTGATTTGTTTAGGTGCTGGCCTCATGTTCACTCCTTTAGAATTGGGAAGACCCTATGTTTATATCTGATACTACCTTATAGAGTTTGTGGATTGCTTTCGTAATAAAAACCATAAGTTATTGGCCATTTTTAATTCGGAAGAACTGTTTACTCCGTAGTATGTGATGTAAGATCTCTTATTGGCTTTCTCTTTTTATTCTTTGCTATAATTTCTATCTCCTCTCTTTTTGATTTTAGATTGTACTTCTTTTTTATCTCTTTTAAATTGCAGTACATATCATTTTCCAGAAACAGGTTTCCTTGTTCTTTGGCAACTAAGAAGACTTTTGCTATTTCTTGCCATAGCAATACCGGAAGTTAGTGGGACTTGTTAAATCCAGAAGGGGTTACAATCGATCCAGAAAAAGAAAAAAAACCTTAAAGGGGTTATTCTGATAGGTTTCGCGGAAACTAAAGAGGGTTTTTGTTTTCAAATAGAATAAATGTTTTTGATAGTTTTGGTGTTTTATCGGGGTATGCAAAATAGATGTTTTTGATGGGTAGAAAGATTAGCTTAGAGGGTAAGCAGATAAAGGGGTATCGTTAGTGTTTTTAGGGGGTATATAAAGGAATACCCTTTTTCTAATTGTGTTGATTGTGTTCTTACTATAATTGTTGAGAAATTGCCTACACCCGAATCCGAGAAGCCAAATAAAACTATTCACTTTAAAATTGGGTAAAAAAATATGGGACCATGCATGCCATGGGTTCGAAGGGATTATATTAAAAACTAGTGCATCTGTTTAGTCACATATTCACGATATGATTTTTAGTGTGTGCCCTACTGGCTTTTTTTTTTTTTTTTTTTTAAATTTATTTGTGGGGTTGAGTTTATCGGGAATGACCTTCTAAAGAGATGTGTCGGTACCAAAAAATTTAAGTCGACATTCGAGGTGGACAAGATTTATTCAACGATTCTATACGGACCGTCCTTTTGAACAAGGGGAAAAGCGCTCACACACAAGGTTTGTGGGCCACACCACACCAAAATCAAACAAGGGTCTCATTTTTGTTTTGTGTGAGCGAACGGTTTTCCCCTTGTTTAAAAGGGCGGTTCAAATAAGATTTTTGAGATTTATTTGTGTACTAAATTTCCAATTTATTCTACACTCAAGACTGCCTGGAAATTAAGGTTGGATACTTATATTTAACTTACTAGATTATCATGGAAAAGCTTCACATCTATTACCTGAAACTCATATCAAAATAAATCATTCATTCATATTTCGAAACAAACTTCAAACATTTTAAAAACAACAATAAAGCTTGAATACACATTCATCATGCCTTATGTGTTTGTTTGTTGGGGAAGTGGATGAGATCGTGTCATTTTTACTGTGCTTTCGCGTGCAACATTGTTAATATATGTCAAACAAACGAAATAATAATGAGAAAAACAAAAACCGATTCATAAATTTTATACGATACCATACCTATATATATATATATATATTTCTATAAATTAGATTTACAATTTATAACTACTTCAACAAAATTTAAACCACGAATTTTGGTTGAAGTAATTTTGGAAAAATTACATTATATAGATTTCTCGTATATATTAATATAGACATGAGATGTTGGTGGGAATTGACGCACCACCATCTAGATATATGCAGAGTGAGATTGGCGAACATTATTTTGTACATAAAAGAACTTTAACACTGCAGCCAAAAATTTGGATGGTTTCCGTAAAAACTTTGAGTTTGTATACAGTAATAAACCTACTCTTTCGTACACATTCCCCGATTTCAAGAGAGGGACAGACGTATTACCTTCTCTTAATACTATTTTAAGGGAAGGTCGGGATTAACAAAAACTATTCCATATCATGATTTTAATATTATTGTAAAAAAAATAGATGATTTCCATAAAAATGTTGAGTTTTTAAGGACTAATATATTTCCTTTTCGTGCACAGTCTTGTATTTAATAGAAAATCCGTCATCTGAAAGGATTTATTATAGAGGGGATCCTCTCACACTCTTATTTTCACACTATCACATATGTTGAGAGGCATTTTCTTAATCAAAATCAAACGGTAGGGTATTTCAAGCTAATATTTTGGGGATATGCTCGTCTTACAAAGCTCTACATACCCATAAAAAATGAGCTCATTCCGAAATAACAAACTTCACCATCTACCAATCTTAATTTTAATGGTTGAAAATTAGTCGACTTTCAACGGTCAATTTTCAAAGTAGTAGATGGTGGAGTTATACGTTTCGGAATGAGCTCATTTTTTGTGGGTATGTAGATCTTTGTAAGACGAACATATCCGCAAAATATTAGATTCAAATACGTTACCATTTAATTTTGATTATGAAAAATGTTTACAAACGTGTGAGATAGTGTGAAAATAACAATGTGAGGGGATCCTTCCTCTTTATTATATAGCTAGTGACTTGGTGTTTAAATTTTAGAAATATATCCTTTTCTTCAGGAAAAAAAATAATAATTAAAAAAAATGATAATTATAAGAAATTTTGGAAATAGCTTGTGTTACTTTGTATGGCAAAGGGTTTTCAGCCATCAAAAATTTAGAGGTGTCACCCCTTCCTCCGTAAACGTTTGGATTCAAACCTTCCTTAAAATAAAAGGCTGCAAATGATATGTATACTGAAAACTGGTCTTAGAACCCCTGACTTTTTATCTTCTTTTTTGCTTGATGGTGTTATGGGGAGAGCCTTCCCCAGGTTTGTAAGGCTCTAGTTTCTTGTTAATACATTTCCATTAAAAACTGCTCGAACTAACTACTTGTGCCTTGAAGTAGGGACAATGTAGTATGGGTTTGTATCATTCCTATTAGTGTTATGCTTCCCATAGAACATTGTCAAGTTTTAACATGTGCATTATAAATGAAAACTAATACTAAGTAGAAAAGTAATCAGCTTTGGATTTCGTATGCATCTATCTGTAAATTGTTATAGGAGTCCAATCTACACTTACTGTTAACATTAAATCAAGTCGTTCTGTGCATTTAACTTTGGAAAATCAAAACCAAAACTATCGACTAACGCAGACATGATGCAGTAATGCGACTCCTAATACTCTTTCTGTTTTCATTTCTTTGGAAATTCATACGAGTTAAAGTCTATAACTGTAAGTCTGTAACTATGATTGCCGAAATGAACCCAGCGGCACGGCTGCTTCCAATTTGTGGGCCGGATAGCTAACCAAAGCCCAGTTTATTTTGTAGTCTCAGCCGAGACGATCTAACATTTTCTAGCAAGTTCCTTCGTTTCAACTTCTAGAAACTTCTGGAGTCGATGCAGAAAAAGAGATGAACAGAACTAGAACGCTAGAAGGATCTAGCAGCTTTAAACTCTAGAAACAGCTTCAAGCATCTCTAATATAAAAACCGATTGCAGATTTACGCAATCAATCAAATTTTCCAGCCGAAATCAAAATCACCATAAGGCAATTCTACAAAATCAATAATGGCTTTCAGGGTAATTGGTTTCAATGATCCAATGTTCTCAGGTCTTCAAGACATGTTCGATGTGTCAGATCATGAAGTTGAAAAATCAGTGAACACACCATCAACTAAGTATGTAAGAGATGCAAAAGCAATGGCAGCAACACCAGCTGATATCAAGGAGTATCCAGATTCATATGTATTTGTGCTTGACATGCCAGGGTTGAAATCAGAAGAAATCAATGTTCAAATTGAAGATAATAATGTACTTGTTGTGACAGGGATGCGCCAAAGGGAAGACGAGAAGGAGAAAGATGTCAAATACGTTAGGATGGAAAGGAGAATTGGGAAATCCATGAGGAAATTCATATTACCTGAGAATGCTAACATCGATGCAACTTCAGCGGTTTGTATCGATGGTGTTCTTACAATTACTGTTCAGAAATTGCCTCCACCGGAACCTAAGAAGCCTAGGACTATCCAGGTTCAAATTGGGTGAACTAATTTGGGGTTGGGAAATTAAAGAGATGTTTGTTTAAAATGAATGCATTTGTCTGGTGATCGTGTAGTCATGGTGTGGCTTTTGTTTTGTGTTTCCTGTTGTGGATTTGAGTTTTATCGGAAATAAACAACTTTAAATGATTTTATGATGTAATCTGTCTTTCTACACTGTGGGCATTGAGCAGTTCATTTGTGTTTCAATTCACTTAGACCACCTAGAATTTGTGGGTGAAGGTTGCGTTTCCAATTTGAGTTTGTAAAGTACTGTTAGGCTCCACAAGCCAGAACAATCAGTTTTAGGCAAGTTTAAGCCATATGATAAGTTGTTGGCTGTGATACCATCTCCGAAGAAGCAACAGTCTGACTAAACAAAAATACCGCATTTGATGACGTCCCTTGTGCTTTGCCAATTATTCACCTGAGCCTAATCACATTATCTGATCATGGTTTAAGAATTTTGTCAATGATTCATTAGCCCATCGTCTTCCTTTCATTCACGCTTGAAGAACAAACCATTCATTGACTTGAAGATATGTTTAAAATATTTATAAGAGGATCTAATGATTAAAACACACATATATGATCTAATACTTGATTACTTCTAGTGTACTTTTGCTGATTTATCTTTCGATCAAATCCAAAAACCGAGCAATTTCGTGAGCATTCTTGTTGATGTATAACTAGCTTATCCCAATCCCAAAAAATTTGTAGTTGTTTTTCATTTGCCTGGATTATCACTTGCTACGAACTAATTGCTTCGGTTTAAAGTAACATCTGATGCCGTTTCTGTTTATGATGATCTTGAGTCAATTTCCACCCCCATCTCAAGTATGTAATCTTGTATTCTCCGAAATAAACTCGACAAGAGTTCATTTTCTTTTTCTTATAAATGCAAACTGTGCCCAAATTTACGGGCAGTTTAAATAGAATATATTGAAGCTGATCAGTTTTTTTTCTCATTTATATTTCATTTGTTTGAAATACATTAGCTGGGCAGAAGAAAGCAAAGAAGGCACAATAGGAGTGACACGAAGTCCTACCAATTATCCCCCACCCCCACATAAAAAGATCAAGTCAATGACTGTTTTGTCCGTTCAAGTTTTCAGCTGTTTCAATTTTTCCGTCCGAAATGTTTGAATCAGAAGCTGGGCTGCACCAATACGTCAATTGGGTAGCCGTATCGTGTGTCCGGCCGTATGGACACAGCCACATACTACAACACTCCACAAATACGGCAAAGTTATTAAAATTTTAATTATGATGTACACGATCACCTACTTTCAAGGGAGGTAATATTTGAGAAAGTGTGTATTTTAGCCCATATTACAGCTATGTGGTTATCATCATCTGTTCACGTTAGCAATTATTGATTCCAAAGAATATCTTTAACTGAGATGAAAAATCAGATCTATTTGCTCTGCTCTCCACCACAAAAATCAACCCATTCTTCTTCTTCACCATAATCCATTACTCATGAATCAGTACTAGCATTGGTAAGTAAGCTAAACTACTTATACTTCTGCCTCGTTTATATATTTACACATCTTCAAATATTTATGATATTTATGTATACCGTTGTGGCGCCGTATCATGGTTTTTTAGATTTGCCATATTGGATACACGCGGGTGTAACTACTGAAAATCCAGTAGTACACCCAAATGATAATTACTACTGTTCCAAGACATGTTTAAGAGAATAAAATCAAAGTTCTTCTTTATTGATCGTTTGATGATGATGATGATGATGATATTACAAGTATGAAAGCTCACAAGAACCCTAACTTACTTTCTCTCAACATAACCTCACTGAATACAAAATATCCAACCCCCTTTACAATGATCTAAGGTCTCTATTTATAGGCAAACTGAATAGTGGAATACAGCTCATTTTACTTCGTGGGATATCACACAATTCATGTGACTCTGCTTTACACTTCGCCCAAGCCATTTTCAATAAAGTTTTCCCAACTCTTTCGCCGATATCTTCGGTAACTTGTCTGTACAGCTGTCCCTATTTCTTGTTCGAAAATTCATCTTCGTCTGGCACTTGTGTTCACCTCGCTTCACAACTCCTTCTTCGTTAATTGTCTCCTTATTTAGTTGTCTTCATCTCGCCTACTGATTTCCTCTTCTTATTATGTATTTCGCAGATCTTTCTTCTCGGGGAAGAATTCATATTTCGCAGATTCAATTTTCGTAAAAGTGACTCTGACAACCGATTTGACTTATCACTGACATTCATCCTCGAAGTTTATAAAAGATCTTCTGTAGGAGATTTACTCTTCCATTTCGTGCTATCTCGTTTAAGCACGTGGCGGACATGTTTTCTGTAACTACATTTTGCCTTTTCTCGTTCTATTCACAAGGACTTAAGAATAGAAGGAGAATCTTATGGTATTTTCGTAACCGCCACGTCTCCTGCATTCCGGTTTTCTCGCTACCACATTTTCACCTCAACTGGTTAACACCGGTTACACTTCTCCCACCGCTTTTATGACCCGCCTCTGCCGGTTACCCATTACTTTGCTATAAATTCTTCAACCGGCCCTAATATTCTTTATTTTTCTCTTAATCTTCTTCTTCTTTGCTATTGCTGCTGCTGCAGTTATTTTTCTTCCAAACTGTTCTTCAACTACCGCTTTTCTTTTTTCTAATCCCCATGTTTTCTTAATCTTCTATCTTCATGGCTCCCAAAAAGACTCCATCTCCAACATCATCCAGAAGTTTTGAAGAATTCCAAGTCGAGTTCGAGAAAAAGGGTTTTTCTCTCTCCCCAGCGGTTGATTCATCTGTTACTCCTTCCATTTCGTCAACGAAGAACATGGAACTGAACTACAGATGGATTCAGTCTGATAGGTGGTCTTCCACTAAAGTTATCATCACTGCTGGTCAATTGAGGGATGGTATGTTTTTCCCTTTATACGATCCGGATATTCCCTTTTTCTACGAGGCTCTCACCAAGATCCAGCGAGGTGTGTTTCAGCTTAGTGGAAACGCTATTCCTATAGTAAATGAGTTTTCGATTCGTTCAAATGGCGGTCCCTCTCAGATTCCGAAATTCGCAAAAGACTATAATCCTGAGGATTATAATATTGATTCCTTTGTTACGAATTACTCTGGTAAAACCATGTCTACTCGGAAATACCAAGAATGGGGCATTCAGCTTGCTCGAAATACTCTTGATGATTCGTCCAAAGCTCTCCTCCAAGATGTAGACCCTTTTGGTCGTGCCAAGAATGACCGTCTTCGTTGGTCTAACGATGAGGATTGGATGATGTTTCCTTTGATTGTGGAGGGTCCCTTGATCTGGGGTTTGAATCCTGATTGCACTGTTCTTTCTGGTCCTCTTCCTGAGCACAGTCACTTTGCAGCTTATGAACCTTGGAGGCTCCAATTGTCTGAGATGCCAGTTGGGGTATTTCTCGCTTCCTTTTGAATTCATTTACTTCTCGTCAATTGCATTTAAACCGTATTTCCTTGTTTCAATATCCCATTCCTCCCGCTGGTTTGATCAAGGATCGTAAGAAGCGGAATCCTACAATTGAGTCTCATGCTTCTGATCAGGTACCACTTAGTTATTTTACTTCATTATTTCCATCGTTAAACTATTTTCTGATTTTGAATCTTGTAGGATGATGACTCCGTTGGTCCTCAAGATACTACCGGGCTAATCACTGGTCAAAGAAAGCGTGATCGTTCTTTGGAGTCACCTGTCTCTAATCAAGTATTTTCAACTGCCTTTACTTCGTGATTATTTATTTCGAATTTCCCTTTTAACTTCGTGATTTGCAGGATAATCCTGTCAATCCTCCTACCGTTGCTGGTCGTGCAAAGCGTGTTCGTAGAACTCTTAATCTCGCTGAGCTGACTCGGGTGAAAGATTCCCAGATTACTTCGCATTAGCCAACTCCTTCTTCAACACAACAACCATCGCAGAAGGGTGCCTCTTCTTCTGAACTTCCTAAGGTTGCGCATCCTCACATTGTTGAAGTAGAGGAGTCCCCTGAAGAGCTTCCCAAAAATGCTCGTGCCAAGGATAAGAAGAAACTGGTTAAAGATAAGCAAAAGCTATTTAAAGTAGAAGACCCCATGTATCCCCATCTATCTTCCTGATCTTGATTTCCTGAAGAAGATCTACGTTTCAGCTCGGCAGAATCCGTCTCTTAGATCCCCTGCTCTCGAATCCTTAGCATCTTTTTGTTCTGATACCTTCCTTGTTGAAGATCAACATTTCTTGGAGAATACTTCGTTGGCTTTGTCTCTTCAACAGCATGCTGCCTTAATGGGCTTGGTGAGTCTTAGTTTTTTCCTTTGCAATATTTCGCAAATCCTTCTCTTACTTTTACTTGATACTTCACATGAGTTCAACCGTCATATGGCTAACCTCGTCGAGACTAGAATGTCTCGTGAAAGATTGGAGATCAATGGTGCTCATATTAAAGAGCTAGAAAATGAACTTGATGGTGAAAAGAAATTTGTAGACAAGCTAGAGAAGAAAGCTGGTGAACTTCGCAGTAAGTTTCTTTTTTTTCATGTGCTTGATTCTTACCTTAGCTCTGCTTTTGTTATATTCTTATTTTACTTTTCGTCAATCTCAAAGTACGAAATGTATAATGGATGCTATTGAAGCGAAAGACTTGCTTGGAGATATTCGGGCGGAGAATTTAAATCTTACAACTCAAATCGACAGTTACGTAACTGAGAATGAGATTTTGAATGAGAACGTATAGACTCTGTTCTCGCAAGTGTATCATTTGACTGTTGAATGTGCAATAATGAAGAGTTAAATTTTCATCTCCAAAAAGAGAATGATGACTTGAAGATTGAGTTAAGACGGGTCGGGAATCTCCTCACGACTTCAAGGAATCTTCATTCTTCATCTTTAACTTTAATTAAACGGTTAGAAGAAGATAAAATTCGCATAATCAAGAGGAAAGATAAGCCTGAAGCTGATCTTCGCAAATCTCGTAACGAAGCTGATGATCTGAAAATTGAGAACGGTCGTCTGAAAGAAGAAGTGACCTTTCTTCTATCTCGCTTGGAGAAACTTCAATGTAAAAAACATGTTGACCCTCCTTCGAAAACAAAACCAATAAAGCCTTTTAAGAATAGGGGACCTGTTGTCATTTGTTCTGGCGAAGATGATTCAGAATCTGGTCATGGTAAAGGACGGGACAATTCGTATCACGAGCTCTGTATTCAACTTGAAGCTGCGAACCTTGAAATTTCTAAGCTTGATCATTTTAACGCAGATATTCAAAAGACTTTGGGTTCTACTATCTTTCAAAATGAAAGTAGTTTTAGATGTTGTAGGTAATTTTTGTTTTACTATATTTTACTCATTAAGTTTCTCATCTTTTTTTTTGTCTTCGCGGAATCTGAGCAGCACTTCAAGAACCAAATCATTCACATAACTTGCGAGAGAGATGGTCTTACCAATGAGGTTTCCAAGCTCAAGGAAGATATCCAGTACTTGAAAGAGGATTTGAGCAAGATGGAGAAAGATGCTGCTAAAGTTGCAAAGATGACCCGAAGAAATGCTCAAGCTTCTAAGGTTAAGCTTTTCAACGAGTTTTGTGATAAGCATGGTTTACCTTGCGAACCTCTTGACCTTGAAGTTTTCTCTGAAGATGAACCATCCGATGATGAGAAGGCTCTGTCTGACGAAGAGGAGAGTGATGAAGATACTGATGATGATGAAGAAACTGATATTGAAGTCACGAAGGACAAAGCTTCAATTCCTACGAAGATAGCTGATCAACCTTCATCCTCGGTGAATCCTCCCAATCAATCTCATGATGTTGGTACTGTCGAAGTGGAAACCAATGGAGCTGGTGGTGGTACTATCGAAGTAGAAGTTACTGGAGCTGTTCCCGTTCAGCAACTATCTCTTTAGTCTTGATTCCTTCTTCGCATCTTGTTGGTTTCTTGACATTTTGCTTCTTTTGAAATTTTCTTTTAAACTGGGTGCTCCCAAGCTTGGGGGGCAAAACACTTTGGATCTTTTTGCACTTTAATATATTATCTTTCAGCTTCCTTATCTGTATCAGAATTTCTATTGTATACTTGAGATAAACATAGTTAGTATAGATAGGATATATCTCGTATAATCATGACTTGATACCCGAAGTGACTTATATGTTATGGCGTATCTATGTCTGCATGTGATTTAGAATTTAGTAATGCGAAATTATTCTTGAAAGTAAAAATATTAAACTCGTCCCTAACATCTTCTTGCCTCTAGTATATACTTCCTCTGTTTTTGCTTTCAAAGAATGATAATTTTTGCGAAAGAAATACTCAAAATAATAAAAAAAATATAAAAGTATATACTTGCCTCTTATTCTTTTGTGCAGTTCCGAAGCATACATGTATTTCTTCGCATATTATCTTACTTCCTTAGTTCGATGTCAGGCTGATTACCTTGCCTTTTGCAAGTGGCTCTGGAATTTGTCTTTCGTAATTCGTCATTTTTGATTTTCCTGCAACATTAACTCTTATTTCGTGATAAAGATATATTACTTATGATAATTTTGTTTTTTGCTTTGTTTCATAGGTTTGCCTCTTGTATTCATATCTCATTATTTATAGATTTTGCCTCTTATTGCGAATTTGCTTTTTTATTTCTCCTTATTGATGATTGCGAATTGTTATTTTGAGGTCTTATTGCCCTTCATAGTTAAGGTATTATTGCGCCTCACCCTGTTTTTCCAAGGTCTTAATTTTGTCGACGAAGTCTCAGGCGCTCTTTATTCTTACGAATAACGATCCATCAACCTCGCCTTAACTTTCGTGTTGAGGTCTTACTTCGCGACAATACGACAGGCCTAGTTACTCCCGTGAATAATAGCCCCATGATATTGCCGTTTTTTTGGGTCAAACATCTCCCTAATCTGGAGGGTGTCGTCCTTTTATATTCCCCCTGATTGCCCCTTCAAGGAGGTTAAACCTAACATGCATGTTGCTCTCCTCCCATCCGGTTATTACAACAATCAGTTGTTTTCGTGACATCTCATCTCTTCGCCGATATGGCTCATGGTTATGAAGTCACACCCTAGGTGGGGTTTCTTTGGGACAAAGTGCATCGTAGACAGGACTTTCCAAACGGTAATAGCCAGTAACGCTCCAGACGTCCCAGGTATTCGTAGCTCAACCGAATACGTCGGCGCCCTGATCTTATTTCTGCACCCCTTACCGAAGCCCATCATAAAAAGGGACCCTCAGCGGATAGGTCTTATCATTGCCCCTATTTAATATCTCTGAGAGTTGTTCAACATGACGTGCATTAGGATTTACATATGTGCCTCTTGCACTTTCGTACGAACTAGGGTGCACGCCATGAGTCCTCAGCCTTCCTAGGCTAAGGGTTTAAGTTTCCATAGAAACTGTTTTATTTCGTGGGTCTTATCAGACCCCTAGTGAAATATTACTTGCCTATTGATGAGGTCTTATTTTTACCGAATAGATATTTTCTTCATGGGTATTTGAAAAGATACTTCATTATATATTTGATTTGTTGATGAGTACATATCCTTTTCTCTTTATTCATTCGATACAAACTACGGATAATACTTTTTTGATATAAACTGGATTCCAAGGATGATCCAATCTTCAATCTTTCCTCTCCAGTTCACAATATATTATGTTTCATTCGTCGTCAATGTCTTTTCCTTGGCATTCTAACAGTTCATAGGCTCCATTACCCAAAACTCTCTTCATGATGTATGTACCCTCCCATGTGGGTTCCAACTTTCCTCCTGACCCCTTTTGATAAGGCGGGATTTCTCGCAACACCAATTCTCCTGGCACAAAGCTTCGCTCCTTTACTCTTTTATTATATTCCCGAGATAATCTTTGATAATAGTCTGTCATATGTCGAAGTGTTGTTTCCCTATTCTCCTCCAAGTCGTCCAACTTCGCAATAATCAGATCTGAATTATAACCCTTTTCCCATGCCTCTTGCTTAGTCGTAGGGATGATTATCTCGGTGGGAAACACTGCCTCTACTCCATATGTTAAGAAGAAAGGAGGCATTCCTGTGGCATCTCGTCTGGTTGTTCTGTACAACCACAACACACTTGGGACTTGCTCACACCATCCTTTGTGGTGACCTTCCAATTTGTTCTTCAATGTGGTTGCTATTGTTTTATTTGCCGCCTCTGCTTGCCCATTACTTTGTGGGTATAGCAGAGTTTACTTTCCTGACTGGATCTTGAATGCGTTGAATGGCATTGTCACATTCTCTCCTTCAAACTGCTTCCCATTGTCAGAGACGATTTGGACTAGAATCCGAATCTGCATATGATGTGCTCGAGAATGAAGTCATATGCATCACCATCACGAGTATGTTATAAGGCTTTAGCTTCGACCCACTTTGTGAAATAATATGTTGCCACGATTAAATAACTTCGCCGTTTAGTCCCAGTCACGAATGGTCCCACAATATCTATGCCCCCACATAGCAAAAGGCCAAACGCTCAATATGGAGTTTAAGCTCGTGGCTGGCGCATGTATTCTCTTCCCGAATCTTTGACATGTTTCGCACCTTGTGGAAATATTCTTCACATCATTATGCATGTGTGACCAAAAATACCCTTGTGACTTAGTTTTATGAGGTAAAGATCTGGTACCACTATGGTTGCCAGCATCACCATAGTGTATTGCCTTCATTATTTCAATCCCTTCTTTCTGCGATAGACATCTCAGCAATGGGCCTAAGAATGATCTTCGGTAAAGTATCCCTTCCCGCAGTTCATAATTCGTCGCTTTGCTTTTTATCTTATTTTCCTCAAACCTGTCACGAGGTAAATCTCCTTTCACCAAATATTTATAAATGGGAGTTCGCCAATCTTCGTCATCTATTATTGTTTTTGCTTCTTCATTTTCCACGAGCATGATCTCTGTATCCTCATCTTCTTTACTCACTGATGGCTGCATTAGTCGCTCGATATGAATATGTTTATTTGAGGAGTCGATAATCATTAAGGCTATGAAAGCCAAAGCATCAACATGTCTATTATTTCCTCTGCATACGTGCCTCCAAATTACACTTGGTATTCGAGAAGAATATTCTTTCACGAGTTGTAAGTACTTGTGCATCGTGGAGTCACTTGCATTGTATCTTCCCTCAATTTGCCGAACCACTAATTGCGAATCACTGGTTATTATTATTTCTTCTAACTCCATTTCATTAGTTATTCTTAAAGTGTGTACACTGCCTCATATTTTGTCTCGTTATTGGTTGCCTTATATTCTAATCGAAAGCAGTAAACCATTCTCGCCCCTCCTGGCGAAGTGAATACTATTCCCATGCCTCCACCTGAACTGTTTGAAGATCCATCAACAAATATTTCCCATCTTCGTGGATGATTTTCCTTGAGTAAATCCTCCGGGTCTGGACGATCTTCCTCCATATCTATCAATTCTTCCACTCATTCATCTTCTTCCGAAGGAAATTCAGCTAGAAATTCAGCAACTATATGTGACTCCGTGGATGTCTGAACTTCGTATTTTAGCCCGAATTGATCAATTTGTGTGTTCCATCTTTCAATTTCCTACTCTCTTCGTGTTCTTCAGAACAGATTCTATGGGGACTCTAGTTAGCACCTTAATTTTATGAGTTTGGAAATAAGTCCGTAACTTCTGTGCTGCGTATACCAGAGCTAGAATCAACTTCTCAATCTTCGGATAATTTCTCTCAGCAGAATTGAAAGTTTTACTGATATAAAAAATTGGATTTTATACTCCTTCATCCGAGCGAAGTAAAACTGCACTGAGGGCATTTGATGTAGCAGCGAGACAAATCAGTAATTCTTCTTCGGGTTCTGGTTTTTGAAGGATAGACAACTTGATGAAATGTTCCTTTATGTTTTGCAATGCCTGTTCACTACACCAAATTCAGGTTTTAGCAACTCGGATTCGCAACAGAAATGTAGCAGTTCCGAATTTTCAATTGCGAATTTCTGATGCTAAATATTCACAACAGCCCATTTCTGTTGCGAATTTCGCAACTGCTGATGCTCAGTTGCTAATCGCAACTGTTTTTCTCTCACGCATGCCAGTTATGTGTGTGGCAGCAAACACCTGCAAACAGTTTTTCATTTTTTGAGGCATGCGAATTTCGCGTGTGCCACATGCCTAAATCATGGCCATAACCCTAACTTCACTCTTCTACACTTCATCTTCAGAAGCCAACCTCACGCGACAACCACTTCACCTTAAGAAGCCTCTCTCACCCAACCACCATTAACAGCAAAAACCCTAACTCCAGCTTCCCATTTCTATCACCACCATCGTCATCAACATCAAAAACCCCTTAATCCCTTAACAACCACAACTACGTCGATTGGGTTTCTTCATCTTAAACGATTTCTAGGGTTTCACAATCTCTTCCGTGTTTTCTTAATTTCTCAAATAGATGTACTACGAAACCTAATTTTCACTCAGCGATGTAGAAGCAAAGGTAATGAATTACATTTGTTACTTATAAGGTTCTTCATCACTTTTTGGTAAATGATATATGATTTTCTAACCCTAATTTTTGTTTAACTTCACTGTTTATTAGGGGTTTTATCGTTTGAAGATTTTGGTTAGAAATTGAAGCTGTTTATTACAAGGTTAAAGCTCATTTCTTCTAAATCTAGGGTTTAATTAGTAAAAGTTTACTTTTCCCTGTCTAATGACTACTTCTATGTTTTTTAATTTTTCTTCAACAGTGAGAATTACGAATTGAAATGGTTTTGATTGAAAAATATGCGTCTTATTTGTTATTGTTGCAGATGCACTTGGGGATAGTAAAACAAATGTCTGTTGAGGTAAATTGAGATTTTTGTTGTGGCCCAATTTCGTCAATTGTAACAAATTGAATCAGTGTAAATGTGATTTAGTTAAAAAGGTTGCTTTTTAATTATTTTCAATTCATGTTTAGGTTCAATTTTGAATTCAACTTAGGATCAATTTTTGAGTTCAACTTTATGTGTACAGAGGTATTCTTTACATAGATCAGGGGAGCTTAACACAAAAGATGAATCCCTTTAATTTTGCTGTTACCGATTCATTTTTGACTCGGTATTCCATGAAAAATAGTCTTGGATCTGTTTTTCATTGTCAATTTTTCCTTGTAAACTTACTGTGAAAGATCTTTGTTGTTATCGAATGATGTTCCTATTCAACATTTTGTTCCAGAGATGTACTTGAGTGATTCGATAATGGTCGCAGTATTGATTAAGACATGTTTTGGGGAGTTGAAGATTAAAGTAGTAGGTCGCAGTATTGATTACGATGAGTTTTGGGGAGTTCTGAGGTATGTTCTCATATTTGCAGTTCACGTTATCTCAACTTCTGTTTCTTTTAAAATTTCGAAAAATGGCTTGTTTCATTTGGACCATATTTGTTGATACTGCGGGGAAGGTTCAAGATTTCAGACTATTGTATGCCAAATTTAGGCATATTTTCTGCATAGGATGGCTCTGTTATGTCTTATTGAGCAATTACTTTATGAATTGTAGATTACCACAAGGATTACTGCATCTAGTTATAATGTTAAACTGATCTCGTCATTTCTTGTTCCCTCAAATTGACTGGACGCTTAGGGATGATGAATAACTATGAGTCTCTCCTCCCTAATAAGAAGGCTCTTTTTGATATTTTTGTGGCGCGCACAGCTAGTGCGTATATGGCTTCATTAGCCATCACTCTCATAACTTTTGTCACTGATGGCAGTTTCAACGGTGGTGAAAATGCTTTGTAAGTCATACCAATCCCTTCCTTAGTTATGATCATCAAGTGCATGATTGTCCTTGTTACTAGTATTAATCTGGGAGTCTTCTAAATCTGGTATTAGATACTGGTTTTAAAAGAACAATACTATTTCTGTGAATCTTTCAGCGAATGAGCATTACTAAGAGAGTATGGCCATGTCTTGAGTCAAAGTACTCGGATGATCCTCTTGTGTACTTCAATGTCTGTTTGAAGGTTCATAAGGCCTCAATTCTTTTATAACAACCCGTTGCTTTCTTTCATTCAATACATGATAGGACCTTACTCAGATGATCTAGGAAATGTATTGCCTATCTGGCAGATTTTCGTTTTTTGCTGTAGGAATGCCCCGGGTTTACGGCTTATGCTGGATTTTATGAAGTTTGCTGCCCTAAGAAGGGCGAATATGTTTTTATTTCGGCATCCTCTGGGGATGTTGGTCAGCTTGTTGGGCAACTAGCAAAGTTACATGGTTGTTATGTTGTTGGTAGTGCTGGTACAAGTCAAAAGGTATGAATTTGCTTGTGGTCTATGAATTAGCATTGCGGTATTATTTTCATTCTTGAAGATGGTTTATTTCCCATTTATCATCGTCTTTGAATTTTGCAAATCAGGTTGATCTGTTGAAGAACAAGTTTGGTTTTGATGACGCATTTAACTATAAAGAAGAATGAACATAGATGCAGCTCTAAAATGGTAAATAACATTACTAGCTTTTGGAGTAGTTAAGTTTATATGAGAGAGCTTAGAGTTATAGGCGACAGTCCTAAATGATGAATGCCGATATAGAACGGATTATGTCCAAAGATGTAAGTTAGCATGATAAGTGCAGGAGCTGTGTACTGAGAAAAAATTAAACAACATATTTTAAGCTTTCGTGCCATCTATTTTACCACATCCTTTCCATCGCAGATTTTTCATTCACGCGCTGGGGGTTCAGCTATTCTCGGTTTTGCTCCTGGAATGAACTCATCTCAGTCTCATCCCCATCTCTTCCATCAAACTATGCCGCCTATGCAAACTTAATCATAAAGTCCTATTAGCTTCTATTGCGAATACTGTGATTTTATCTCTTACTTGTATTAGCTAGCAAGACCACACAATGCAAGTTGTGTGGTCCAATTGGATAAACCCCCACCTTACCTGTTAGATGTGTGGTTTTCTTCCTTACAAGTACCTGAACAAAATCGAATTGGTCTGCACCACAATCATTAATCTGGTTGTACTAACTTGTTGCAGATGTCAAGTGTATGGGTCAATGATGATGAGATTCAAAGTGTTCTGCAAATGGGTATGGTTTCACATCCAGATATTAGTAATCGGGGATCTAACGTTGAATGCCTGATGTTGAGATGAGACAAATTCCTGGAGAATTGTTCTGGTAGGCAGACAACTAACTGTGTTTAAGGCCCGGGGAAAGAAGTCAGTTCATGATAGAAAAGTTGAGAAGGCCATAAGCGAGCATGTTGACCTATGCAACCTTTACCTTGCAAAGGTATTCATCAACTATTGGTTTGTCATAGATGGTAAGTTCGATTTCGATATGAAGTTATTAATTCTAACCCATCTCTCCTTCCATATTTGTCACTAGGAAGGCATTATTCTCGAGGGCTTGCCTGCTGTTGAAGGTGGTTCATCATATGATATGTCCAAACGTCAAGCGTAAGTAAGTCAGAACACTCCAGTCTAACCTCACATATGCATGTATATAGGATCTTGATTTGAATAAAGAAAACAAATCAAAACTGCACTATTTAAATATGCAACCATAAAGAGTTGAATTCAGATTTTGTTAGCCCCTGAATTCCATCTCATTCTGCTTTTTGGTGGTTTATGGGATAGATTATTGCGAACTTAAAAGCATTCAAGTTGCACCTTCCAAGAATTTAGGATTACTTGTGGCTCGCTGAGGATGGCATGAAATTGCAGGTCAGGAATAGCTTTTGTTCTTTCTTGCATCAAGTATACCTATAATTGAACATCTTTCTCCTGAAATACTATTGTAGTGTATCAACACACCTATTGATTTGGTAATACTACTCTACCTGACCATGTAATATTTATCTTAATGTTCAAACGAAGATGCTAAAAAGATTATCTTTCTGTTATGTACCAATCTTGTTGTTCATGGTGGATCACTGATATATTTTTTTCAATAACAACATAATGATTCTATTTATCATCCAACTACAATCACTTTCTGATTATAGGAAACATTAATGGTTTTACTTACTTACCTAGGAGTTTTGGTTGTTTTTTAGCCCAAGTGTAAATTGAATCGAAATGTGTGTTGAATTAGAGTGAAGCCACTTCATTTCTGTTTCCCAGAATTGATTGAATCACAGGAATTACAGGGGAACTGGGGTAGTTGCAGGTTAAAATGAAGATGGGAAAACAGATTTTGACTTAGGTCAATGAAGAACGACCTTCTTCTTTTTTTGCAAAAATTTCGCAACAGCTGTGAACTGTTGCTAATTTTTTACCTCAAAATTTTTGGGTCAATCTTCGTTGACTTAGTCATGATTTAGCAACTAACAGTAAAATTTTCGCAACTGCTTTGTGGCTGTTTCTAAATTTTTGAGTCGCAACAGCTAAAAACTGTTGCGAAAACAGTTACGACTTGAAATTCGCAACAGCTACATTTCCGTTGCGAAAATTCACGTTGCCCCCTTCGTAACAGCTGAGTGCAGTTGCGACCCCGATTTGCAACAGCGGGAGCCAGTTGCAAAACTCCATTTTTTTGGTGTAGTGGTTCACACTCTTGTGTCCACGTGAACTTCGCTCCTTTGTTCAAGATGTCGAAGAAGTGTTTACATCTGTCCGAGGATCTTGAAATGAATCTTCCTAAGGCTGCTAACTGTCCATTCAGTTTTTGCACATCTTTTATGGTAACTGGGGATGGCATATCTAATATGGCTTTAACCTTAGTTGGATCCACTTCAATTCCCTTCTTCGAGACTATATGACCCAGAAACTTCGCTGACTCAACCCCGTATATACACTTCGCGGGAATTATCTTCATCTTGTACGCCTTCATTTGTTCAAAAATCTCCTTCAAATCTTCTATATGATCTCCGGATTCCTTGGTCTTCACAAGAATGTCATCAACATAAACTTCCAACTTCGTATATACCCATTTGGCGAAGATCTTTTCTACCATTCGCTGGTATGTGGCTCCTGCGTTTTTCAATCCAAACGGCATTCTTGTATAACAATACAATCCTCTTGGAGCGAAGAAAGTTGTATGTTCTTGATCTTCTTCCGCGAGTGGTATTTGATTATAACCTGAGTATTCATCCATCAATGAGAGCCTGTGATATCCTGATGCTGACTCCACCATCTGTGGTATATTTGGTAAAGGGAAGCTGTCTTTCGGACAAGCTGTGTTCAAATCGCTGAAATCAATACAAATTCGTATCCCCTTATTTTTCTTTGGTACTATCACCATATTCGCGATCTGGTCTGGGTACTTCAATGGTCTTATAATTCCCGAGTCCATCATCTTCTGAAGCTCTATTTCTATTTGCTCATGATAGGCTGTTGTTATTTTTCGTATCCTCTGCCTTATCGGTTTTATTGCCGGATTTAAATCTAACTTGTGACACACAACTAATGGATCAATCCCTGGCATTTCATTCATACTCCACGCAAATACATCTTGATATTCTCATAATAACTTTATCAGCTTCTCTTCTTCGTTCCAATCTTCACTATTTTCGGTTCTTCGTCACTTCCTAAATTTACTTTTTTCGTGGACTCTACTGCTGCGAAGTTCATGATGGCTCTTCGAGTGGAGATGGTTCCTTTAACTGCTATAAGGGGTCTCCTTCCTTTTCGGGAATCTCACTTGGTATTGCCCATCCTTCTTTTGCTTTGGTCATATATACCTTCAACTCTTCTTCTTTCTTTGCCTCTAGTACTCTCTTCTTCTGTTCCTTCTTCTTCTTCTTTAGCTTCTTTTCGTAATTATGGACGTCCTTTTCGCTGCAATCTCGCGCATACTTTATGTCTCCTTTTATCTCGCCTACTCCGCTTGGCATTGGGAACAAAATTTATTGATGAAAAGTTGATGCAACTCCTTTTATCTCATGCACCCAAGGCCTTCCTATGAGGGCATTGTAAGGAGAATCTACATTTACCACACAAACAGTGATTTCAGTTTCCAACCCCCCCGTGAAGATCTTCACAACCAATTCACCTTTTGGTATCGATGCAACTCCATTAAACCCGTATATGTTTTAAGTAGATGGCACGAGGTCAGAATCTTTGTACCCCATGGTCTTGAATGCGTGATAAAAAAGAATATCTACCGAACTCCCAATATCCACCAAGATCATGTCCATCGCCCATGTCTTTCTGTCTCTAGTGGGATCATCCTCCCATCGCGAATGTTTCCCAAAAGTTAAAGTTATGACCAATGGATCCGTATGCGAAGCTCCTCCTTCGGGCGCATCCAGAGCAAAAAACGAGATTGCCCTTTTTTGTCATTCTTCCAATGGTCCTTTCTTCACAACACTGAATATTTCGTTCCCGTTGAAATCTCTCTTATGCACCCTTCTTAACATATTATCATGAAAATTCTCGATGTTCTTCGCAGAATGTATTATGGAGTTACAATTTAGTCTTCGTGCTCCTCTATCTATTTCGATTCGATATACCGGTGCAACCTGCTGATTTTGATTATTTTCACGAGGTGGGGGTGGGGGCGGTAGTGCCTGGTTTTCCAAAAAGTGAGTTAATTTTTCCCGCTCTATCAGACGAAGTATCATTCTTCGGACGTTTCTACAGTCATTAGTATGGTGCCCATGAAAACGATGATATCTGGAAAACTCATGACTTCTCCTTCCTGGTGGCGGTTCCATTCCCATATTAGGAGGGATAGGAATTTCTTCAGTTAACACAATTGCCTCCCATACCTTCTCCACGGTCGTATTAAGTTGGGGAAGCTTCACATCTACGAATGCTGGTACATTTGGCCTTCGTTCTCCGAATCTTTGATTTTGGTTACTTCTTCGCTGTCCTCCTGAATTATTACCTTGCTGATCATAATTTCTCTGCCTCGGTTCTTCATATCCTCTATAATCTCGATTGATCCATTCTGGGTCTCCACTTGATAAAGCTACTAGTTTTGTTTGATTTGCATTTGAAGGTTCCCCTTTTTCGTACTTCGAGTCGCTTTCCACTGCATGTGTCATTCGCGGTAAAAGACACGAAGTTCCTTCTTTTGATGGAATTTGTGGGACTTCGTTAACTTCTCTTTTCTTTTCCTCTAGGGCTATGTATTCTTCCTGGTACTCCCTCAATTCATTCATTGTTAATGAATTTCGAATTATGAATATTTGGGTGTACAGGAGATTAGTTGGGATTAGGGCATTCACGAAAGCCAAAATAAAATTCTTCTCGTTAACTCTCCCAGCGAGTTCACTACATACAGTCCTCCATCTCGTCACAAGACTTCGCAGGCTCTCTCCAGGTCTTCGTCTCAGGTTAAACAAGGTTTCAATTCCCGGCCTCAACATGTTATTACTTATGTAAGTTGTTAGGAATATCCTCTGCAAGTCTCTAAACGAGGAAATAGATATTTCTGTCAATCTATCGAACCAATCCAATGCCTCTCCTGTCAAACTCGCCGGAAAATACTTGCACATCACCGCATCATTTCGTCCCCACTGCATCAATGAGAGAGTATACTGCTTCAAGTGTTGTACTGCACTTTCTGATCCACTGAATATGCTTCCAAAGGTTGGTAACGTACATCTCGCGGGGATCCTTGCTTGCAATACTTCGTAGGTAAATGGAGATTTATCGGCCTCTTCTATTGCTTCTGCTATTTGCACTCGTCCTCCTCTTCGCGAATTGTTTATCAGTGTCCTCATGTCTCGCAATTCATCCAAAACCGCTTGATTTAAATTTCCTACACCCTCTTCGCGTGCATTTCTTCTTTCTATTTCGTGTCTCTTTTCACCTTCGCGTCTCCTCTCTTCTTCGTACATTCTTTCCTCTTCGCGTCTCCTCTCTTCTTCGTACATTCTTTCTTCTTCGCGTCTCCTCTCCTCTTCGAATCTTCGTCTCTGATCTTCCCATCTAGTTTCTTCCAATGCCCTTCTCATTTCTCTTTCTTCACTATTTTCTCTTCGGTGTCTCCTTCTTCGTTCTCTTCTTTCTTCGTCTCTTATCTCTTCGTCCGCCTTCTTGCTGATGAGCTCGTTCTCGTCCTCGAGTCTGAATCTCCTGCTCGTGAGTCATTGACTGTTCTTTCTACATTAAGTTGACGATTTTCTCGCATCAAAGTGGCGTTCTATCTTGCGAGTCTAGTTCGTTGCTCCACCAGATCTCTTTCTCTTTCTTGACGAATCGTCTCCCTCAACTGCTCCAATGTCATGTTTTCTTCATTAACATTTTCCTCCCTTTCCTCGCGAACTGGTTCTTCTCCTACAACAGTTTCAGTATCAGTAGTATGAACTGATCCTTCTCTAAAGTTATTTCCGCTAGGACCTCCGTTCTGCTACTGAGTTAGGCCACGCCTTCCTCCTGCAGCTGATGTTTCTCCTATCTCCATTCTTCCTACTCTTCTTGCTTCTATACGTTTGCTTCTTCTTGCTGCTATTATGTGCTTTGCTCGATTTGGTACTCTTGCCATTAAACAACTTCGACTGATACTTACGAATCAACTCTTAACTCACCGAATCGCTTATGATCCTTAACTAATAAAATCAAGTTAACTTTGCTGTGAACTAAAGGATAAATTTTCCTTAAAAATCTCGATGAACTTTTCAAACTAGAACTCAGAGACTACTCTATCTTTCAGATCTCAAACATGAACAAACTTCTAAGATTTATGAAATCATACTTTTCGTGAAGAACAACTCGTTAAAAATTTTAATAACAAAACTCAAGAACAACTTCAATTCTCTTTCTAGATCTCAGGTGAGAGTAAACTCTCAACCTAAGTTTCCTGTTTCTGGAAGCCAAAATGTAACTACTGAAAATCCAGTAGTACACCCAAATGATAATTACTACGGTTCTAAGAAATGTTTAAGAGAATAAAATCAAAGTTCTTCTTTATTGATCGTTTGATGATGATGATGATGAAATTACAAGTATGAAAGCTCACAAGAACCCCAACTTACTTTCTCTCAACATAACCTCGCTAAATACAAAATATCCAACCCCCTTTACGATGATCTAAGGTCTCTGTTTATAGGCAAACTGAATAGTGGAATACATCTCATTTTACTTCGTGGGATATCACACAATTCATGTGACTCTGCTTTACACTTCGCCCAAGCTATTTTCAATAAAGTTTTCCCAACTCTTTCGTCGATATCTTCGGTATCTTGTCTGTACAGCTGTCCCTATTTCTTGTTTGACAATTCATCTTCGTCTGGCACTTGTGTTCACCTCGCTTCACAACTCCTTCTTCGTTAATTGTCGCCCTATTCAGTTTTCTTCATCTCGCCTACCGAATTCCTCTTCTTATTATGTATTTCGCAGATCTTTCTTCTCGGGGAAGAACTCATACTTTGCAGATTCAATTTTCGTAAAAGTGACTCTGACAACCAATTTGACTTATCACTGACATTCATCCTCGAAGTTTATAAAAGATCTTCTGTAGGAGATTTACTCGTCCATTTCGTGCTATTTCGTTTAAACACGTGACGGACAGGTTTTCTGTACCTACAGCGGGTGTCGTGGACACCCGTGGCGGTATTGGTGCAACCCAATTCAGAAGGTTAGTTAGGAAGATGCGACACGCCTAGAACTATCGATCTGGTTTCATTTTAAACTGATTGTTGTTGCTGGATAAGAGTTCCACTAATGAATATCAAAGTATCTCATAGTTCACTATTACCATGATGTTCGTTCTCGCCCCTATCTAAACGAAGTAAATAAAATTAGCAAAAAGATCCAATCGCACTCACAGGTTACTTACTAATAAACACGCCAAAATTCCGAAGTTAGTTACTCTTGTACAATTAATGGTATAGTCGTCCTAGGTCCTAGCTGTAGCCTGTATGGAAAAAAAACATTCGACGAAATGCACCTTGCAATATGACATTTCAAGTTGTACATAACGATTCTCTCCCTGTCCATCAACGTACTACTGGCAAAATTCCAGGCGGCCAATTTCAAACTTTCCCAAGGAATTATAGGTTTAGGTGGTTTTCCCTCTCCAAGACTCCAACTAACTGCCTGTGCTCGACTTTTTGTGTGTGCAAGGTCAAGTGGGATGAGTTTGTATCATTTCTATCATGCTTTCAGTGGAACTGTTAAAGTGTGTCGTATAGATGAATGAACCTAATCAGCTTTAAATTCGGTATGCATCTATCTATAAAACGGAAAGGGAGTACAATTGAATTGACACTTCAAGAAAATTAAACCAAGTCTTTACAAACACTTTTGGAGAATCCAACCCAAAACCATCTACTGATGCAGACATGCAGGTGCAGCAGTGCGACCCTTATCACTATATTTTTTCGTAATTCATAATACAAGATTAAGTCTGTAACTCTGGTTGCCGGAATATCCCAAACGAATCTGGTATATGTATTATGTAATGTACTAGGGAATCACCCATGCCGTAATTTCACATTGTCCTAAGCTGGATCATTTCTATTTCACAGGGTTATTAGCTTCGATTGTTGAAAATTTTGACATAGTGCAAGACATGTGAGAAGCCAAATACCATGCAAGCGGCCTTACTAATTTTCTTTATCCTCTAACTGGGTTTTCAATGAAAATCAGAATTAAGAATACCATTACCAATAATACATAACAGATTAAAAGAAGGTAATTTGGGATCTCACTGCTGATGCTATTCAGTTGAGCTTATTAGGCATCATTACAAATCAAAGTAGGAACTAAATGATTTAGTAGCTAAACCATATTTTACTGAAGTCAATATCGGAACTAAAATGTGCAACCAATCAGCTAATTTATTTTTATCTTGAAAATATATATTATTGCTAATATCGCTTTATATTGTTATTCGATAATAATGTTACTTCAATAGCTCAATATTTTGCTTAACGTATAACCTTTCACCACACTTGAAGAAATTCTAAATTCACAATCAACTAATTAAGGATAGTTTTGAAACCTGATTAAGAAATATATGGGGTTGAAGTCAAAGGTAAATGTTATCCGTAAAATTTATATATTTGAAATACATGAATTGCCTAAAATATTAACCCTAAAAATGTATCCAACCGCGTCAAAAAGTCAGAAAGCCAGCAATAAATTTTCCCAACAACATCAATCCTAGACATGTATATATCTCCTGATCCCACCAGAAATATAGTCCTTGGAGAATTTTTGGCGTTCCAAAGGAAAACCATCAATTGCAAAGTTTCTCAGGTAGCAAACAATTTTAACTCCTGCATAGACTGATTCAGAAATGGAATAGCAATAGTTTGATCTGTGAGGCTGAGAAAGTTGGTGATCAATACCTTCCATTAAATAAAAAAATGCCGCACAACTGTAAGCTTCCACACTTAAAAGCATATCACACCCCAATAGGAAATTCAGGGCACGTATAATAATAAATAAGGGTATACTGTCGATCATGACAAATTTTCGTCATCTTTTTATCTTACTTTGAACTAAATATTTAAATGATTCTCCATCAACACTCTTTAACAATGTTTATGAGTAAGAATGCACATTGGTTGGCTTATACAATATTTATTTAGTCATGCGTACTTTTTTTTCAGAGGTGGATTTCAGACTACTGATATAGCGGTCGTCCCATAATACGGGTTTGATAACTCAGAATTGAAAACCGCCACATCAGTTTACAAAGACTATGAATAGGGAAGAGCATGTGAGTCCTACATGAGACATTTCTTGCACATACTTCTAGATGCCTAGAAAACAAAAGCAAATCAAATAGGATAACAATTATTTTGCACACTTAAAGTGGTGAAAATTGTATGTGTCAAATCGAGAATGGAAAAACAGTTGAAGATATGATCAACTGACCTTCAAATCTTACCATGAAACAGAAAGAAGGTAACCTGGAAACTAACACGCGGTAATGTGAGTGCCTAGATACACCTCCACGCCCCGTACCACGAATAGAACTGACGGCCATGATGTTAAATTTGAGTCTGAAAATAAACATTTAACAACTTTACAAACGAACCGATTAAGAAACAAAAAAAGATTGGAAACAAAAAAAATCTTCACATGTCACCGATTAATCTTAATACTCGTTCTTCATTCATTCTAGAGCAATTGATTGACTTATAAATTCCCAAGCCTTTAAAAATTTAACCCCTAGAAAATAAACTCATAATTGGAATTGGTTTACTCACTGACGATTTATAAAGTTTCTTGCAACTGTTATGGTCGTTCCGGTTTAATCTCTACAATCAGTGAGCATCGAAGTTATATCCATGGCAAAGATAGCATATCCAGCGCCGCTGGCATCTTCAAACTTTAATATCAAAAGAAGAAAAGTAATCCAAATAAGTCCACATGTCAAAAAAATTATATAACACCTTCACAACTAAAGACCATAATCAGCATAAATTCCAAAGAAAATCAGTAGGATTGATAAAACACCTCAATCCAAGCGTAACTTGAAGTTGGTGGAACTTTCCAATCGATTCATCAATAGGTCCATACTATGATGAAAAAGTTGACAAAAAAGAGAAACTGATAATCCATAAATGTAAAGAGGAAATGAAACATGAATGACAATGGCAGTACTGGTAGTATAAGTACCGCTGGAAGTCATCGGCATCATCATCTGTAATAAATTGCGATCAACATTTATAGCTGGTGATAATTGTCCCAACTGCGTGTAGGTAGAAAATGAATTATCAGTGATGTAAGAACGTGGAGGAACCACTGCCAAAGAGGATGGTATTACGTTGCTACTTGTACTGGAAAAGGAATGTGAACATACTATGTCACTTCAAAGACTTTGCATTTTCTCCCTTCCGCTTCTTGTGTTAGTTCGCCACAGTCTCTGTGCTTCCATATTTGCTTCGCAATCATACTACCTCTTTCCACTGCATTTGTGATAACCCCAATTGCATGAGATGGGACATAACCAAATTAAAGGAAACCTGGTTCTTAAAATAGCGTATTAAATATAAAATCCTAGACAGGTCATAGGAGTCTTGGAAGTACATACCATGGCATCATTGAATACTTGGTTGATAACAGTGTATGGTAATTACCTTGGGAAGGAAGGGCCAAGAAATCTTTATGGCCATACCTTCTCCAAGTAAATTCGTCGTCCGGTGGACTATAAATATTTCCCATGAACGGACATGCTAGTCTCACTGTATACTTGTCTGCTCCATTTATATGACTTACAGAGTAACCTTCAAAGACATTTATAACATCGACTTAATGTATCTATATCTTGTGTTTGTGCAAATTGATTTGAGAGTTCAAAATATGGAAAGCAAATTGTACTTTTGGATCAACCAAGCCATTGAAATTGTTGGACCATGTGGTGCTGGGATCATTATGCAACACACAAACTATTTGATCATTTATAAAACTAAAGTTGTACCTGCAAGTATTAAAATATGATTACCAGAAAGTCAAACATGTGACTGAACATCTGATATAAGATGAGAAGTTAGAACTAAAGCCATTTCCATTAAATCTGATTACCACTCATTATTCAGCTTACTTTAAAAGAGGCATTTGAAACATGATACGGTGAACGAAATTTTATACCGCCACTATAATCCAAATTCCCATCTATACGTATAATTACGTGGTTTACTACAATAACATATTCTTTTCTTTTCTTTTTTGACTTTACAGATTCTTATTGTACAAAAAAAGAAACATAATGAGAATATCAAACAGAGCTAGAATAAACTCACACTGAAATTGAGATGATTAGAAAGGCATTGTGGGTTTGCTATTGGACATCATAAAGGCCAACAGAAGGTTAATTCACCAAATAGTTATGCATATCTAACATGCCTGCATTCAGCATTTTTACATTTTCAAAAAGAAGAAAAAATGCAATCAGTTTCTACAATTTCAATCATCAATCGAACCCCGTCACAGTTAAAACCCATCAATCAGTTTAGAATTCGGATGCAACAATTATATTTTGAGAGTTGGACAAAAAAAAATTCAGATAGGAACATAATAAATTGTTAATTTTACACCTTACAAACTGAGATGAATAAAGAAGGGTAAGAAAGGAAGCGTACCATTCATAAATCCATCGATCCTGGAGAATCCTTCTATCTTGTATTATCCACAGAAACATATATACCACTCACTCATCCCGATTCAATGAAACTGAATCATTTCAAAGTAATTACAGCTATATCTTAAACCCCATAAACCTCAAGAAGAAATAACTTAGATGATAGTTACAACCAAAACTTAGGAACAATACCTCTAGATTGTATGCATTTATACCTGCAAGTCACTTAGGAAACAATTTTTGTTTGATCAGCAGACCTGGGATGCCATATGAGCGGTTAGGAATGGAGCCACAATACACAAACAATTATGAACAAAAACAGAATTAACTTAAACAAAAGAGGGGATATAGGAAAGTAAATATAAAAAAGAAAACCACAATCCCTGGGTCCAAATATACATGTTGTGGAACATATAACTGCATATGTAGGCAATTTGAATATTCACATAACTGTGTAGCAAATCGAAGAATATCCCAATATTATCTGACGATAATTAATTACTATGAAGAACCAAAATGAAATCAAGTAGTAAAATTACAGTTGGAAATTTCATGGTTACTCGTCTAAAATGACCAATCTAACAAATTTATCCACACGAAAAATTCTAGTATAAGTTTATCTACCAAATTTCAATTCTCATAAACACAAAAAGAACACAATGAGCAAAGCAAACTTAACAACACACACAAAAATATAAACACTGAATTAAAGCTTAAGCAGTTAGACATTTGCTCACCGAAACAAAAGCTGTGGGGAATAATCGACACACAATAAGCATCCAAAGCGGTGAGGGAGGTGTTCCACCGAAAGAAACCCCTCTTCTCACTGTTTGTTGGCTGGAATTTGGGTTTAGCAGCAGTCAAGTTTAATTTGTCAATAGAGTACAAACCATCTTCTCTAAATCTGCTTATCAAATTTCCAGATGAGATTTTTGGGTACCATGGCATGTAACTCATCTCCCTGTATCAACAAAAGTGTTGGTAGAACATCATTGAATCTATGTATCTTAATTTTATGGAAACAGGGGGGTCACTACCTGCTCATCAATGGTGGACATAAAGTCCACCATATCGACGCTGATAACGTCAATGGTGGACATAAAGTCCAACTCTTCCCATTTCCTAGAAACCCGAACAGTTACGACGTTTGATTTTCCTTCGTCAAGGGACTATAAACTCTTGAAGTTGTCTTCCGTAGCTGAGGATGGTAACTTCTGAGGTTATGCGATGCCATTTAGTATGTTCCTTTGATAGCCACTGAAAATTAAAAAGCACAACTTCATCAGCTACGTACAAAATTTCAGTTGACAATAGCAACATTATTACACCTAATTACTTAGTATAAACTTGAATGGATAAAGCAGCGACATCAATGGAAAATCGAAAAATACACAACAACATTATCATAGCAATTGGAAAAGTAAAATTCATCAAATTTGCATGAATGAAAAGGAAATAATGATTGAAAGAAAATATATGGGGGAAGCAAGAAAAGAGATAAAACTCACATTTTTTCAACAGGAACAGATAAGGGCATTTTTTTCACATTTTATGAACGAAAAAAAAAACAGCGGACAAAAATTAGCTGTAAACCGAAAATTGAATCTAGGGAAAGAATACTCACATGTTCGACTGGAACTGATGTTGATTTCGATTCGGATTAGACATTTTATCTGATCCAATTAATGCAAGGATGAGCGTTTTGTTTTTTTTATCTTGAGATGCAGGCAAAATTAATACGGAGAAAACCTTGATTGGGAATACCTACGAACAGAGAATAGAATCCAGGGTTTATGATACGTTACGGAAATCAGGAAAGATCACAGCAAGATGAAGAGATGTGAATCGGAACCGAAGAAATTCTAACGTAGGAGTACTCTGGTGTGCGTTACTTACAATGAAGGCTGTTTTTTTATGATCCGTTTCAAGTCAGGAATGCTCCCAAAAAAAAAAATCTGTCGTGGGACTGAGTGACGGACAGCCATTGGATTAACAATCCAATACGTTATTCTAGGAAGGGAGGGCAGATCTCAGCCAGTAGTTAGAATTTCCTATGTATTCTGGCCGCTGGGTGAAATAACAAACCCTGGCCGCTGGGTGAAACAACAAACCTTCCTGTTTTATAAGCATGGATGTATGCTTCCAATTTCTGGGCCGGATTGCTAACCGAAGCTCAGTTTGTTTGTTTTTTTTTTAGACAATCTAGCATCTTCTAGTAAGTTCCGAGTTTCCAATTCGGACTTTCTAAAACTTCTCGTATTGATGGAGAAAAAAGAGATGAACATAACTACCCAGAAGCATCCACCAACGTCTATGCCTAACTCTACAAACAGCTTCAAGCATCTCTATATAAACACCCGTTGCATGGTTTTGCTACCCATCAATTTTGCAGCCAACATCAAAATCACCAAAAGTCTATTCTATACAACCAATTTCAAGTTCTTCCAGTTAGGCAATGGCTTTCAGAATAATTGATTTCAAAGATCCAATTTTCTCAGGTCTCCATAACATGTTCTATGCATCTGATCATGATGTTGAAAAGTCGGTGAATACACCATCAAAAATGTATGTAAGGGATGCAAAAGCAATGGCAGCAACACCAGCTGATATTAAGGAGTACCCGGATTCATATGTGTTTGTGCTTGACATGCCAGGGTTGAAATCATAAGAAATCAAGGTTCAAGTGGAGGAGAATAATGTTCTTGTAGTGACGGGAACGCGACAAAGGGAAGAGGAGAAGGAGAAAGAGGTCAAATACGTTAGGATGGAAAGAAGAATTGGAAAATTATGAGGAAATTCATACTTCCTGAGAATGCTAATGTTGATGGCATCTCAGCTGTTTGTGTCGATGGTGTTCTTACAATTACCGTTCAGAAATTGCCTCCACCGGAACCTAAGAAGCCCAGGACTATTCATGTACTTACTAGCTTCGGTTCAATAAAGATGTCTGTCCAAAATGAATGTATCCTTTGTGTCTTGTTTTCATTTCGTGGAGTTTGTTTTGTCGGGAGGAAATAAATTTAATCATGTTTAGTTTTGATTCGTGTTTAAGCAAGGAGCAGACATTTCTAAAGACAAAAATGAAAGCTGGAACAACACACTGATCATGACTGATGTTTTATTTGTTGGGGTTGGGTGGGGTGGGTGGGGGCGGGAATCGGCGTGAGCGTCATTCCTTTCATGCTTTTACTAACAAATGAAATAGTATTGAGAGAATAATAATGAGAAAATGTAAATTTTACATGATAGATGTATACATACAGAGGAAGGATCCCTTGACAGCCCCTTTTTTTACAAGATCCTATAGGCAATTGTGACTGTTAGATAGTGACTTTTAGACGGTCCAGATTCTGATGATTGTCATATCTTTTTGATGGATATCTTTTGCACCCATAACCCGGTTAGAGATTATTTCTTTGTTTTTTGTGATATTTTTTCTCTATTTCCTCTTCTCTCAGTGAAACTTTCAACTTTCCGTGAGAAAGCTGATTTAATTCAAAAATCTGTATCTTTTCTAAATCTTGATTATCATATGTAAAAAGAAAAAAGGGATTTGATAATCCTCTTTCTCCTCTTGGACTAGGATTTATTCAAGAAATTACTTAATTACAAAATACTATAAATCTACATTGAGTTGAATTTGCGTTTTTTAATTAACTGGAAATTGAGTTCTCAAATCGTTTGTTTATCTGCATCTTCAAAGAATGAACATAAATTCTCATATTAATTAACGCATCATTTGGGTTTCTTCTTTGTGTACCTTTTCTACTCGTCTAAGATATGATGAGGGGTTTCAAGATTTAAAATCTTTTCAACCAATGATCAAAAAAGAAAAAAATTTCTTTTCAACCTAAAGATCTGTTAGAACTTGCAGGTGGTCCAAAATTTATTGATTGTTCGCTCCATGTTTTGCAGATAAAACAGAGATCAAAATGGTTGATTACCCGATTGGTTAATGTACACACTGCAATATTGATGGGAAATGGAGATTCTTCCTCAAGCATCTTATACAAATTTGTTTATTGTAATAAAGAAGAGATTACAAGATGGACACATGAACAAACAATTTGACAATGGCGAAATTAAGCTACACGGAGAAGATAGACGGGCATGAGAGAGAAAAAATCATCCAAAAGAAAGAAAAATATATGTTGGAGATATAACCGGGTTGTGGGCACAAAGAGATATCCATCAAATAATTATTACACTTATCAAAATCTCGACCGTCTACAAATCATTAATTAACGATTAAAATTGCTTGCTAGATCTTGTAAAAAAATGGGCTGTCAATGGATCCCTTCTCATACAGATATATAGTTCTTCTTCTTTTTTGAAGCATGAAATGAAATTGTATTAAAGTTAGGAAGAAATAACACGAGGGTACATTGTACCCATAAAGTATGCTATTACAATAGGACCAATACACGATGGTATTTTGTGGTCCCAGATTGTTGTGAATAGATTTCCCGTTGTGCTGTCATCTGTTGCTTTGTTTGCTAACCCGTCCGCCGCCTGATTTCCTTCCCTGTAAATATGGTTTATGGTGCAATGCGGAATTTGGGCCAATCTAAGCTTGATTTCTGCTATCATATTGTTTAAGTACCAAGGTGGTTCGGCTGTCGAGGTTAAAAACCTTAGAATATTTTCCGAGTCCGTTTCGAATTGCACCTTTGGCCATTCTCGATCTGTAGCTGTTCTTGACGCTATGAGCATGGCCCAAGTTTCCGCGGTGAGCGTTGTTGTTATCCCTAGTGGTTGTGCAATTGTACAATTCTCGATCTGTAGCTGTTCTTGATGCTATGAGCATGGCCCAAGTTTCCGCGGTGAGCGCTGTTGTTATCCCTAGTGGTTGTGCAATTGCTAAGATTGAGATAGCATTTTCGTTTCGGCAAATAATTCCCGCTCCTGCCAGTCCCGGATGTCCTCTAGCTGCTCCATCTGTGTTGATTTTGATCCAGTCCGGGTGGGGTTTACTCCATCCTACTAAAATTATGATTGACTTGGGAATCTGATGCATAATGTTTGTAGAAGATTGCATTCCTGGTAGTACAGGTGGGAGGTTCTGTTGAGCCCAGGTGTAATCCTGTTGTAGGCAGGTAGCCATTTGGAGTATGTTTGTTGGGTTTGTTTGCTTTTGGTTGTATACGACGTCATTTCCAGCTAGCCAAAGGGACCAGAAGAGAAAGCAAAATGTGGTGGTGGTTTCGTTACCGATTTTAGCCTGAAGAAGTGGGGATATAGATGTCTGTGGGTTTATTGAAGTGGGTATTCCTTGGTGGGTGCTGTGCGGAGTGGATATCCGGGGAAGCAGTAGGTTCCACGAATCCATAGCGATCGGACAATGTAGCAGGATATGCTTTGCAGTTTCAGGGTCAGAATTGCATTGGGGGCAAAGATTGGAGTTGGCGAGGCGGATGTGATTGAGTAGTTGGAGGGTTGGTAAACCCTCGTTAAGTGCTTTCCACAAGAAAAGTTGTACTTTTGGTGGACAGGGGAGCGTCCATAAGAAGTTGGTTGGAGGGGGTGGTGGGTTGTGCTGCAATTGGTCTGAAATGTCTGTTAGGCATTTGTATCCTGAAGCCGTCGTGTATTTTCCTGATTTTGTAAAGGGACAGATTATTCTATCCGGCTGGTTCTCATGTGGAAGGTGAAGGTTGACGATTTTTTGCACTGTGTTTGGTGGGAGGATGTTCAGTTTTTCGTGGTTCCAAGACCGGGTTAATGGGTCAATGATATCAGCTACTGATTTTATAGGGTAGCAAAGTGTTAGTCTATGTTATTTTCGAACTGAGGGATCCAGTTTGCTTGGATTGGGGTGGTGGATCCGTTTCCTATCTGGTGAAAGAGATGTTTTTTCAGGGTTGGTATGAGGGAAGCCATATTCCTCCATAGGGGGCTTGTGGACGAGGGAGGAGGAGGGATGTTTTGGAGGATTGGTTGATGTTTAAGGTATTTATCGTTGTACAACGAGGCCACTATAGAGTTTGGTTTCTCATGTATGTTCCAGATTCTCTTCATAAGGAGGGCCTTGTTATGCTCTTTACTGATTCGAATTCCCAATCCTCCTTTTGATTTAGGTTTGATGAGTTTATCAAATCCTATTGGATGAAGTTTCCTTACGGTTGAGTCGTGTCCCCATAAGAAGTCTCTAGTTATGCGATCCATTTTTTGGTGGATATGAGTTGGAAGCAATTGCGTTTGCATGAGATGATTGGTTGTAGGTGTGAGAGAAGTTTTAATGAGAACTAATCATCCTGCCTGATTTAGGCATTTCGTCATCCAACCTTTTGCTTTTCGAGCTAGTCGCTGAAGAAGGGGGGAAAAATATGCTGAGATGTTCTTCCTTGTTTAAATTGTACTCCTAAGTATGTGGGTGGGTTTGATGTTGTTGGCATGCCGAAAGTTTGTTGAAGTTCGATTACCTGATGTTGTTCGAGATTTGGGTGATGGATTATTGTCGATTTTGAGGTATTGATATGTTGACCTGCTGAGGTACTGTAAGCTTGCAATAAGTGCTTGAGATGGTTTGTGCCCTCTGTTGTTGCTTTATATGTTATTAGCAGATGATCAGCGTACATGAGATGCAGTATTGGGGGGGCTTTATGAGAGATGCGCAGTCTCCTCTACCTTTTTTTGCGCTTCTAGGTTTCCCAAATTTGTTGAGAGGATTTCCGCACAAATAATAAAGATATAAGAAGAGAGGGGATCACCTTACCTAATTACTCTAGTGGAGGTGATGTACCCGTGCGGAGTGCCATTGATGTTGACTGAGTATGTTACTGCTGTGATGCATAACATGATGTAGTCCACAAAGAGTTATGGGAAACCCATTTTGGTAAAATCTCGTTTGATGAATCCCCAATCTAAAGAGCCGTAAGATTTTTGTATGTCGAGCTTGAGAGCCACATTTGGGTCCTTGGTTCGGCTAAAGGATTTGATATAATGGAAAAGCTCACCGGCGAATGCTATGTTATCATGAATAGATCTTTGGGGCACAAAAGCACTTTGGTAGGGGCTTATGAGGAAGGGGGGAAGAGGTCTTAAGCGGTTGACTAAGATTTTTGAGATAATTTTGTAGGTGACGTTGCATAGTCCCATTGGTCTGTATTGAGAGGGTTTAGAAGGGTGATCTACTTTCGGTATAAGGGTGAGGTTAGTGTGATTCATGAGTGGGTGTATGTTAAGGGAGTTAAAAAAGATGTGTACCATATCAATTAGCTATGTCCGGGTTGTTTCCCATAAAACTTTAAAGAACCTGTTAGTGTAGCCGTCTGGTTCTGGGACACGTTCAGAGCCAATGAAAAAGAGCGCTTTTTTGATTTCCTCGGGGGTTACCTTTGAAGTAAGAAGAGAACATTGTTGAAGGGTTAGCCTCGGGGTAATGTCTTCAAACAACTGGTCATCAATTCTTGTACTTGGTGTTGTATATTGATCGGTGAAGTGATCTAGCATAATTTTGATGATTGCGTCCTTATCATGGATCCAATTATTTTGTTGATCTTGGAGTTGTTGGATGTTGTTGCAGCTTCGATGAATTGTAGCCTTGGTGTGAGAGAATGTTGTGTTTCGATCTCCCGATTGCAACCACTGTATTCTAGATCTTTGTTGCCAGTAGGTTGCATGGCAGTCGAGCAGGGTGAGGTGATCTATGCGAAGCTGTTTTTCTTGTAGGAGCCACTGGTCCAGCGCTGGGCCCGTCTGCGTAGCACATTGATATTGTGCCTGCTTGATTATGGCGGTTGATTTTTTAATTAGAGTAGGTAAATGGCCGAAGGTTACCTTATTTATTTCCGTCAGGGTTTCGCTGGTTGATATGAGCTTCAGTTGAAGATTTAAGGAGGGGTCTGAGTCATGCATTTTGTCCCAAGCTGAGTTGACCACTTGCTGTAATTGTGGGTGAGGTAGCCATAAATGTTCGAAATTGTAGTTCTTGTTTCCTTGCCAGTCCAGGGCTTTGATTTGTAGAAGAATGGGGGCATGATCTGAAGCTATTCGTGGCAAATGCGTGATTGCCGCGTGAGGATTGGCAGTTCTCCACTGTTGGTTTGATATAGCTCTATCGATGCGTTCCTGGATATTGTCTTGGCCTTGCTGGTTGTTTGTCCAAGTGTAAGGGTCGTCTCGGAATCCTAGGTCTAAGAATCCCATCTGATCAATTAGATTAAGGAAAGGCTGAGTTTGAGCATAGGTGATTGGTCTGCCTCCTTTCTTTTCGAATTGGTCCATCACTTCATTAAAATCTCCGATGAGAATCCAAGGAGTAGATGTGCTGGGAATAGGGATGGGAAATCTTGCCAAAAATCTTTTCTTGCGGCCAGTTGTGGTGGACCATATATACCGGTGCAAATCCATGGTTGGGCTGGGGCTGGGGGGGTGACAATGACGTGAATAAAACTTTGGGAAGTCCTTAGGATTTGTAGGTTGACATCATTATTCCAAAATAGGCAGAGACCTCCTTTTCTTCCAATTTTGGGGACAGAACAGTGGTTCTGGAATTGTAATGTTGAGCAATGCGAAGCATTTGATTGTTATTGACTAATGTTTCTGAGATGAATAAGATGGTTGGTTTATATATAGAGATTAATCCTCGTAGGTGTTGTGTTGTTGGTGGTTGGTTTATGCCCTGGCAGTTCCATGCCAGGATTGACATGGTTAGGGAGGGAAGAGTTGGTTGGGTTCTGGGTTGTTTGGTGTTGATAGAGGTTTGAGGTAAGTGGGAATTGGGCTTGGGCTTTTGAATGTTTCAGGACAAGTGTGATTGTAGCCTGAAGGGAACCTCGGGTCAGCTAATGGAGGAAGAGATACTGAAATTTAGTAGGGGAAGAGGAGGCGAACAGAGTTAACGAAATCGAGCAAGATCAACTAAACACCGACTAATTGCAAAGAAATTCAAAGTTGTAGCTACAGGAGCAAGGAAGAATTAAGAAATAAATGCGCTAACGTTTGAACGAAACGAAATTTATTAGGAATGTTGTGGTGCTGTACCTGAGCCAAGACAGGTACCAAGAGCGAGACTAGAGACAGTTGAGAATCAATAAGAGTACACAGAAATTTGCAATGTGATGGATGAGGCACGAAGGGAGCGAAGCCCCAAAATGCAAGAATTAATTTTTAATTTTTAATTTTATTTATTTATTTATTTTCTTGACAAAAGAACCTTTACAAAATAAAGTCTATTATAAATTCCTCTCCCTAAAAACGCTGGTTAGATAAGATATATAGGTGGGTTAACCTCGACAAAACGCACAAATATGAAATGATTTTGTTTCTTTTTCTTTTAAATAATTATTATTAAAACGATTTCATTTTTCAAATCAAGAACAGTAAAAATACAGGAACAGTCTTCATTAACACGTAACATATACCCGAAAAAAGGCTCCAACAGGGCCCAAAGGAACGTTCCCTAGACACTTTATACACTGAAAAGTATGATGACTCACACCTAAAATTCATTAACAGCACCTATACGTGGCAACTCTAGAAGCAAAAATAAAATTAAAAAAAAGGGGGAGATTTTCGAGAAAAAACTTTGAGTCCAAGAAAACACAATTTCTTCCAACCGATTTTGAGGCCTGTCCACAGACACAAACACGGGCGACTTGAATCACATCTTCTACGATGATTAAAATTAAATCTCAACAGAAGAGAGAACCTAACCACAAACATATCTTCTTTCACTAAAAGCTGATCATCCAAAAAAACCAAATAATAAACTAACCACCGACGCAACAACGCCAAAAACCCAAACAACCACCATTAATGAACAAGCATAAAGACCAGGGAACAACACATCTAAGAACTCTATTTCCTAAGAAAAAACTTAACTAACGAAACAAAATTAGTTCAATACAAAAGAACAAAGCTAACCCATCACCATACATCCAGAAATTAAAAGAGGGAGATATACTAAATTTTTATAGCAGAGATACAAAGAAGAAACATAATCCATCAATTGCTGCAATTTCAAATATACCCAAATTCAAGACACTAACCTGATTCGGTCTCGTCCGGCCACGAGGCCCGGCATCACAGAGGGGACTACCAATTAAGGGTGCATTTTATACTTCGGGAAATTCTTTGTCAAATTAATAAACTGCTGTATTTTTCTCGAGAATTAATTTTGGAGAAAACAAAAGAATTAAATCCGAGATGTTGGTGAAAATTTAGTCAATATCATCATCTATTGTTTGGTGCTCAAGGGGAGTGTTTAGGATAAGAACTGGAGGTTGTAATCTTCGTTAGTCAGACCCGAACTGAAGTCCAGAATCTTTAGTACTCAAACCCTTAAAATCAGCAAATTGGGGTCTTGCGTGGTTGTCTTCTTGTATTCGGTCGGTTAACTGACCTGTTTCTTTTTTGTGTAAGAAACGAATAGAACTAAATAGTGTTGTAAATAAATGTATTGTGGATGACATCACCCTTACACCACCATCAAACTCTTTGGTCTTCCATCTTCCTCACCATAACTTTGTAACATAACTTTGTAACATGTATACACTGAATGCTAGCATGAGTGGATGCCATTAACCTCCATCCTTAATGGTATTCAATACCTACTTATAGAGTAACTTATAAATGGAGGGATCATCTCTTTGTAACACACACATCTAATGAGAATTTCTTCTTTCTTTTGTCTCTACTTTGGATGTCTCATTTTAGTTTATAACACCTTATCAACACGCTCTACACGGAGCTTCAAAATTTCTAAGAAGAAAATCAGCAAAGGAGAATTGGTGTTATAAGAAAATTTTCTTTCTAACAATTTATATTAGTAATTGTTTTATAAATCTCCAAATATGCTTGCATTGGTATAATTTAGAATCTTATGTTAATTTTTGGTTTGATTTTTTGTATGTACTCTACTTGGCTGGACTAATACAACTTTGATGCATAAGCAAACAAAGACAATCTAATGGTATTGTTGGTTTCATTGCTAACCCTTTTTTTTTTGTACCAATTTTGTTAAGGTATTTCTGTAATATATTTTAATTGATTATTGAATCAATTTAGTTAGCCTTATTTGGCATATTATCGTTTTGTCTTATTGACAATAACAAAACCCATGTCTATGAGATCATAAATATGTTCTCATTAGAAAGTTTTTTTTGCGCGATGGATTTCATATCTTCACTGCGCCAAATTTTAATTTTTGGGTGCAATTGAATTAAATCCATTGATTAATTATAAAGAGACATGGTCCATATCTATATATGGGTTGTAGGTGGCCAATATTTGAAGGAAAAAAAGTTGATTCCCTTTCTTCTCAATTTTTTTTATAAAGAGAAAGAAACAAAAAATCCATCAAAAGATGGTTTACAATTTTTATTCCATTAATGAAACTGTAATCACCAAATATTGGTGTTGTCGCAATTTAATTACCTATCCGGTAAATAATCACGTGCATGGTTGAAAACCCTACGACCAAATTTTTTTTTTTTGGTATCTTCGTTCTTTAGAGGAAGATCATGTGACTTTTATATTCGGTTTCTATTCACCTACAAGAAACAATCTGTCTAACCACAAAGTGGATTTTGACTTTGCGATAACTAAAATGACAATATCTTTTTATTTTGTCGATACGAGAGCTTGATAAATTGTATAAACCAATTGGTGTTAATTTTCTCCATCGTTTCTATACGATGAGAAAATAAATTGGCGTATTTTCTAATTTTTTGCCAATGAGTGATTTTTTCGACCACATAATGGATTATTTTTTTAATATAACGATGATGATTTCTTTATTTTTTTTAAAGAAACATTTTAATCTAAACGAAATTGGTTTTCCTTATCGATCCCAGAATGATATATCGTTATTATGGCAGATACCAATAAAATGAGGAATCGCTGTATTCTTGAGGGATATTTAGCAATTTTTGGTTTTTCCTCATGGTAATAATCTCCAATATTGAAACCATTCCACTTGTAGATGGAATATGGTTGGACATAAAAGATCAAAGGGTGCGCACCCGGCTAGTTAGCTTATATTATTAGTCTTTTTAGAGACTATATTGATCTTGGTATAATTTTCTTTTAATACGTCCATAATTTCCTTCTAAATCATTATTTCGTTGGACCTCAAGGTCACGAAATTATTGGAGATTTATTTAAATATTTTATATGTTTTTGGCTGTAACCAATAAAATCCATGGTTGATCTTTAATTTGAACGTCGAGTAGACTACAAATTTAGGACATTTTTTATGGCTCTTGAAGTCAGAATCTATTGTCTAACCTGGTGTTGCTAAAATCAAGAATTATTATAAGTATATCCTCGAATTAATCGGATAATACTTTATGAAATTTGTTTTCGTGTATGAGATGAAAATATATCCACCATATTTAAGGATAGACTATACACTAATAAGTTGGTGCTAATCAACTTTAGAAAGTTATATAAGTTACTCTCCTATTATGAGCAAATTAAAAGAGGCTGCCATCAAATATGCGTGAAAATATCTCATTTAGCTTCTCTATAAGCTTATGCCTTTGAAAAGGCAAATACGATCACACTTAGCAAGCATGTAATGTTTTAGTACATGCTAAAGATAGTACTCTTATAGATTCTATCATATTACAATTAATATCTCCTCGTTTGAAGATGAGGATATTATAACGCTTGTGAGCACTGGTACCAGTAAATTTTGAATGTTTCAAAATATGCATACACTAGATAATTGTGTGGGATCATTGTAGTTTAATGATTTACAGTAGTTACTGAATAACAAATGATGGTGGTTGTGAACCCCTCTACAGAGAAATATCGACAGATGTGATTGGTAGGCAAAAAATCCAAATTACGTTTGGATTAAAATCTCTTGAATAACGCAATATTTGGATCCAAGACTTAACACCTTAAACGTGCAAGCTTGAATTCTGAAAATTACAGGTTGGTGTAGTCTTCATGCGTTATGTGAGAAATATGATCGTTGTATAAACGATTTGAGAGTTTGATTTTTTATTTCTCAAACCCTAGGATTGGTTCAATAATACTTTGTTCACCCTATGATGAATTTGACGTGGTAGTCATTAAGGACTCATATTGCATTCACACAAGAAATGTGGTCGGGGAACATATTTGAATTCGGGAAGCCACCTGATTCGATTATGTCAGGTTTAAATATCATTTATGTGTTTTTAGGAATTTGGTACAAAACCAAAAATCTGGTTTAATAATTAGTTGATGATATCAACTTTATATGTCTCTTAAAGAGTCCTTAAAAACACAAAAATCCATGTTTTAGCAGCATAAATATTATTATTTTTCTTAAATCTGTAGTTTAATAATATGCTTGGACAAAACTCTTCTATATATGATATAGATTAGAGTTATGATTTTGATGCTTGTTTTCTATAATACTCATATAGTTGAGTTAGCATCCATAAATCGTCAAAAGTTGTACTCTTTTTCCTTCGTTTCAGGTTTTGTCCCATGTGGTTTTTCCTGACAAGGTTTTAACGAGGCAACATCAGACGTTAAATTTTTTATGTAAAATGTTGATATTGTGCTCTTTTTTCTTCGTCCATTTTTTTTCCCCGCTGGGTTTTCAAGGGAAACGTTTTAGTGAGGAAATTTAATTCAACATGGTGGTCATCCAAGAGGGAGTTGTATCAGTTTTGGTTATTTGGTGGATTCCCACCATTAGAGGTCAATCTGTTAGACCAAATATGCATAGCCATCTCCTAGAAATTTGGATGTCCTTCTGAACCATATAAGGTTTAGTTACAAATACGTTTTTTTGTTCACGTATTGAAATGTATTCATATCTTGGCGCTTTGTTGAAGAACCTACATCAACTACTTCTGCAACTCATCTCCGAGTAGCTAGCTATTCAAGAAACAGGTCCCCAATGCATTTAAAGAAGCATGAAAACTCGAGAACACTACTATTAGAAGACTAGCACAAAAGAAAACTTCATCAACTAGTAATTGCTTCATGAAGGAACAAACAGTCTTTTGCATTCAAGAAATTTGTTCATCGAAATTGGGAAGTTTCATCTCAAAGATTTGCAAGCCAAGATTTAACTGAAGTACTTATCAGGGGGAGGATCATACTAAAAGGTATTTTAATGGACTATAGTGTTGTACTCTTTTTCCTTCGTCAAGGTTTTGTCCCATGTGGTTTTTCCTGACAAGGTTTTAACGAGGCATCATGTGCGCGTCCATCACTACTCTATATGTTTTGTACTTTTTTTCCTTCGCCTCTGTTTTTCCCTTTGGGTTTTCCTAGCAAGGTTTTTATGAGGCAACATTAAGTAGTGTGGTGTCATCCAAGGGGGAGTGTTGTAAATAGATGTATTGTGGATGACAATACCCTTACACCGCCATCAAACTCTTTGGTCTTCCATCTTCCTCACCATAACTTTGTAACTTGTATACACTAAATGCTAGCATGAGTGCATGCCATTAACCTCCATCCTTAATGGTATTCAATACCTAGCTATAGAGTAACTAATATAGAGAGACAATCTCTTTGTAACACACACATCTAATGAGAATTTTTTCTTCTTTTCTCTCTACTTTGGATGTCTCATTTTAGTTTATAACAAATAGTTTTCAATAATTATTTGTTTGGATTGTGAAGCATATTAAATATCCATCTAAATAGAATCAATTTTATTATCTAAATTTCATTAAGATTTTTTAAGAAAATGAAATATTTTAATAAAAACCATGAATACGAATGATGCTGCTGTAGTTTAGTGGTAAATTTATAGGTATCACATAAGCGATGATAACCGATGCGAGATTCTTTATCAATCAAAAAACTAATAATATGCTAAGTAAATGAACTCTCATTGTTTAAATATCTATTGTTGTTTTCCAATAATTCGAGATACCTCGGGATACTCCCCGACAAAGATTAAAAGCGAGACTCGTTTACTTACATATATTCTAATGGTAGAGGACATTCTCCAACTGTCATTGGATTTTCTACCGGGAGAAATTGTTGTGTATCTAGGATCTTTGATTGTTTTCGTACTCGGTGTGCAATTTACGTTTGTGTCAAAAATACTATATATGGCGAACTTTCCCTCAACTAATCCAGAGAATCAAATAGGAACTCAAATCGAATTTAAATCAGGATTATGTAATAATAATACCCATAGTACACGTATCTTCAATTAAATCAGGATCCTAGTTAGTAAGTTCGCGAATTATACTCGTATAATTCACGAATCCGTACGTATCAGCCGTATAACTGGAACCCCAACTTAGATTCGCGAATTTCCAGCTTAAAACGAATTATATACGTATTCACGAATTATCGAATCATATGCATGGCCCGTATAATACTTTGCTACATTATCACTAAATTATCATTCTTTATTGACTTTTAAAATTTTACATACACCATTCTGATTCCAAAACCATCCACGTACATATTATTTGCTGATTGTAATGCACATACCATATGTATAGTTCATGTCAATTATTATATTGTAGTATCTAATTAAGGAGAGATTATATTAGAAATTATTTTTTAATAGGTTAACATATGCCGAATTCATATCTCTAAAAGGAATTATACACGTGCGTATGTCGTTCTGTGTTATTGCCGAATCACGAACCATTGACCGAATGTTCGACCGAATTTGAATTTTACGAATCCGTATAATACTTGTACGTATCTCGTTCCAAACATTTGCCTTACCCAGAATTGCCCACTAGGATCAGGATTATATTTCATCGAATCACCTTAGATATTTGATAAACTAAAATAGGAAATTAGGTGTTGAAAACCTTTGACTACATTATAGATTGTATCCACTTGACCGCGCTAGGTCTCCTATCACCCTCCAGACATAGGTGTTGTGCCTAACTTCATATTCATTCACCAATTTCACTGTTTCATTTGCCGATGCTTCTGGTTGTATATGATCTAATGCTTCTGTTGGGTAGCTTCTAGCACCGTGGTATGTCTTTGAAAAATATCTATCAATTTTGACAGTTTTTAGAGCACTGCTCGGTCAAAATCGCAAGCGTTGCTATCTCAAGCTTGTTGTCAAGTTTAGTTGTCAAAACTATAAGCCTTGATTTCTAGTCTACTTATAGCTAAGTCTCGGATTAGGATAGAAAGTGTAGTTGAACATTAGACTTCACGGCGTTCATCGATTGAAGACGAAGAACTACTAAGGGGAGCTTGTGGAACTTCATCAACAAAAGGTATATGGAGACTTGAACTCATCTATCACTCAAAAGTCTATCTACTCTATCTCCTATTTGAGACAAAAGTCGTATAGCTATATAGACTTCAATTATACACATTTGATATTTCGAGCTGTGTTTAACTCGATTACATATTTCTCAAAATATGTGTTGGTAAGATTTCGCTTTAACCAAGTTCACCTTATATTCTTGACAAAAGTCAAAAGATGATCATGTGAAAATCGCCTGGTAACATCTTACATGAGTTGTGTGAGACAGTCATTTGATGTAGACTCGGAATGTTTCGTATTATCATTCGATCACTTGAAAATTGCTTTGAAGCTAATAATTTGTACGAGACAGCTATTGTCGTCTTCCGAGAATGTTTCAATGATTGAAATGAGAGTTTAGAACAATTAGATATAAGCATAGTATGCGTACTTTCATATATGTAATCCAAGTCCGGGAACCATGGTATGCATACCCGTATGCGTACTGCTTGGTTTGGTGAAGTCCGGGTATCAAGTACACATACCGGTACGCTACTGGTGTGAGGTTCAGGTCCGGGAATTTCTGCTGAGTTTGGATATTGATTTGGTATGCGTATCATTTCGCGTACTGGCAAAACCCAAACTTAGTCCGGCCACTATGGTATGCGTACCCCTTTGCATACCTAGTGGATAATGTTCTAAAATCAGTTTTTTCATGAACTAATACATTTATATAATAAGGAATGCAATCTTTTGAAAACCGTGGCTATAATGTTCATGACTTAGATTCAAGTGAATCAAAATCGATTTTTCTTCAATTGTGTCTTGCATACTTCTATGAGAATATAAACAATTGAACAACTCTATAACTAGTTTCATTTGAGTCACTTGAACTAGTTATGATTAAGATGAATAAGGTTGATAAAAGTGTTCATATGGCTAACCTCGGTTAACTATTGTTGAGCAAACAAGGTGCACACGCTTAGGTACGGTTTCATATTTAAATGAAGTCACTTTTCATTTGTGTGTAACAAGCTAAGTTCGATCTAACGGTTGAAAGATATTAGCTTGAGTCTAATCAGGTTTTCATCTAACGGTGAATATTGAATGCTTTGTTGCCAAGGTAACTTAGATTGCAAACCATGATTTGAAGACTATATAAAGGAGAACTCTAGCAACTGGGAAACCTAATCCCCACACCTTCTGTGTGATACTAGTTGCGACTAGAGTCGATTCTCCTTTAACCTTAGGTTTTTCACGAAACCTTGTAGGTTAACGACTTGAAGACTTCATTGGGATTGTGAAGCCAGAACCAACTATTTTCTCTGTAGTTGGGTGTTCTGATCTTGCTGTTTTCTATCGTGATTGGGTACTATCTTCTCTAAGATTTGCTCGAGATTTAATCTCTGATAGGCAAGATAAAAAGTAGTCACAAACATCTTCGTCTCATCGTTTGTGATTCCACAATATCTTGTTTCGCTACCATACGATTAAGATTATTGTGAGGTGATTGATATTCTAGGCTGTTCTTCGGGAATATAAGTCCGGTATATCAATTGTCTCCTGTTCACCTTGATTTATCAAAAGACGGAACAAAACTCATAGGTTTATCTGTGGGAGACAGATTTATTTATACAATAGACTTTTCCGTGTGAGACAGATTGGTTTATCAAGTCTTCGACTTTGGGTCGTAGCAACTCTTGGTTGTGGGTGAGATCAGCTAAGGGAATCAAGTGCGTAGAGTCCTGCTTGGATTCAGAGACGTAAGGAGCGCAACTGTACCTTGATCAGTGTGAGATTGGTTAGGGCTCAACTACATTCCAGTCCGAAGTTAACTTAGAGTAGGCTAGTGTCTGTAGCGGCTTAATACAGTGTGGTGTTCAAATCTGGACTAGGTCCCGGGGGTTTTCTGCATTTGCGGTTTCCTCGTTAACAAAATTTCTGGTGTCTGTGTTATTTCTCTTCCGTATTATATTTGTTTATATAATTGAAATATCACAGGTTGTGCGTTGTTCAATCAATTAGTGAATCAAACCTTTGGTTGTTGATTATATTGATTGACATTTGAACATTGGTCTTTGGTACCATTCAAGTTGTTTCACATAATAATCAGGCTCACGGATTTCTATCTGTTTGATTTGCTTATTACATTGTGAAACAGAGATACAACTCATGGATATATTTCCATTGATTGAGTCTAACTGTCTAGTTGATTCTCTTGGAATTATATTGGAGATGTAGATTGCAAAGCGAAATATTGGGTGTGGTTGTTAGACCCCCGCTTTTTCAACAGTCATATCATTTGGAGTGCAAAATCTAATAGGTTTTCATTAGAATCAATTTTAAGCAAGTTAGGTTGATAGCTTTAGGCGTGTTAACACCAACTTATATAAACGTATAAATGAAACCTTCTTAAAGATAGGAAAAAATAATAATTTGTGACTTCTTGTACATATCCAAGGCCCCTACAACAAATTACTTAATTTCATGAGATTTGCGGTCCTTATTTCCATCCAACCTCCAATAGTATGAAGTGTGGATACACACATGGTATTTGATAACCCTTTATAGTAGTCGTTTATAGACGCATTTATGTGTCTATTTTCATCTCTTTTATGTATAGTGTT
>JAJJMB010001870.1:717408-781654 GCA_023531105.1 Papaver atlanticum
ATTAAATAAATATAAATACTAGATAAAATCACTTTGAACTTGGAAAAGTAATGGAATCTTAGCCTCAGTGTTCTTTTAATATTGATATCAACTTTGTCAGTGTTTGTTTTAAATATCAGTGATTTTTTATATTTTAGTTTTAAAATTTAAGTCTAAAGTTATCCTTCACAAGTTCGAGAATCGAATCCTACCACCACTATTTTTATTACAACTACAAAACTCATCAGTCGTAGATGTATTTGTGTATGCAGGGAAAAAAATATGAGTTTGTATCATTTCTATTATGCTTTCTCTGGAACATCGTCAATGTATGTTAAATAAAAGAATAAATAATAAGAACAAAACTAATCAAGTTTACATTTTGTACATCTATAAATGCGTGTACAATTAACACGTACTTCAAAAAAAATATTTGGAGAATGCAAACAAGAACTATAAATTAGGATGTTGATGGAAATTGATTGAAGATGATGCAGGAAAAAAACGAATGAGATCGACTAACATGGTTCGGTAAAACTTGTCTTTTGATTTAAGATGGTTTTTGTGAAAGAAGGAAACATGAAAATGAAGAATCGGAAATCGAATATGTGTTGTTAATAGTAACTTAAAGTTCTCATTTGAAAAACGGTTAATGGGTGCCTCTATTGATTTCTATATGTTCTTTAACGAATCTTTTAGTATCTTTCATAATTGTTTAATTTATTCCTATATTAGTAAAATAATAAAAAAGATTTTTATTTCTGTATGAATCCAAAAATAATAATAATAAAATAATTTATATTTTGATTATATGAAATCATAGCCATCAAATTTTAAATGCAAAAGGTGCTTTTTTTTTTCTTTTTTTTTTATTAGTATAGCTAACAAAATTTATAAATATCAAAAGAATATACGAAAAGTTCAGGGAAATATCATGGAGATACAACACCCTAACAAAAAACAAAAAACAGAGCAACCACTAAAGAGAGCACCCTACCAAAAAATATTAAATCTAATCTTTACATAAAACTAATTTTGGAGAATCTGTGCATCAATTACGTACTAGGATTGTTGAGATTATTATATTAGTTCCACATTGTTGGGTTATCTAAGATCCTGTGGTTTATAATCCTTAGGGCCTCTCCACTCATTTCCTATTGGTTTTTGAGTTGGATGCCCATATTCTAACATGGTATCAGAGCAGGCTATTTGTGACGAGTCTTTGACCGCGCCTTTACTCCACGTCACCCGATTTAATTGTCCACGTGTTAGACCCAACGAGGCTACACGTGAGGTGGCGTGTTGAGATTATTAGTCCCACATTGTTGGGAATTCTAAGATCCCGTGGCTTATAATCCCTTAGGGCCTCTCCACCCATCGTCAATTGGTTTTGAGTTGGATGCCCATATTCTAACATGTTGGTGGAAATTAACTCAAGATAATTTAGGAAAATGGGGTGTGATTGGCCGATAAATGATGGTTTGTTAACTTAAATTCGTACAAGGTTACTTACTTACTTCTTACTTTCTCTCTCCTCTCCCACTTCCCTCAACAGACCCCTGCTGGCAACATTCACCTGTTCAGATCTGGTCCGTTTGGGCCGGATCTGAGTGGGATTTTCGTTTTGCTTTTAACTAGATCTTCATTTTAGCTAGGTTTATTTATGTTTATATTTTACTATTTAGTTAGTTTTGTACACCTTTATGGAGGTTTTATCTCCTCTACTAGAGAGGTTTATCTCGGCTTTTAATGTTCGTTCTTGGTTTCTATGGGTTTTAAGGCCACTTGAGATGTTTTCCGACGACGATATTTTTATCATTTTTACCCCCGGCGACAGAATTTTAATCGAAATCTCCATCTTAGGATGATCCGGCGACAAAATCTTCATCTGAATCTTCATTAATGATATTCTTGATGGCGGAATTATCATCACAAGTATTAAGAGATTTGACAAAATCACTCCACTTTTAGGAGCATGTCTTTGTGATGAAGAAGAAAAAAACAAAATGGTAGGAATATAATTTGAAGAAAAACCATCGACCTTCTCTTTCTTTTTTCCATTCTTATTTATGTTTGTATTCGTCATGTTCCGTTAATCCTTCTCTTTCTCTTGTTGGATTTTTCGTGTAATACTTGTATGGAATGTTCTTGTTACTTTGTATTTTATAATTTTTTCATTTTAAACTCAATGTAACCTTGAATTTCTATTGATGAAAAGATTTCCTTTCTTTTAAAAAAAATGATTATTTGTTACCTATTTAGAATAGTAATTCATTTTTCTATTAGTTGTGGTACGAGGAAGAAATGTGACATTAAAAGGAAAAGTGGGAAAAAAGGATGTGATTTTGAAGGTTATAAGTTTATTTTCAGAATCATTGCTACAAAATCATTGCTTCTCACTGTATTTTTCTCGTAAGAGCTGCTAATTATTTTTTCCATTCTACTAATTTTCAGTTTGATTGTTTTATAAAGTTTTCGCCATTCCACTAATTTTCAGTTTGATTGTCTATAAAGAAACGATTATTTTTCTTTAAAAAAGAACAAAAAAAGAAAAGGTTAAAGTGAAAAATAATGCAATTATGTAATATTTTTGTATTTCATAGTACAACCAAAATTTTATATACTAAAGATAAATAATCTTATGTATTTTCTTCCCGGTATCAAGAATATAAAGCACAGTTTGGATAACTTTACCTATATAAGCGACGGTTCAGATTTGTCCTCACAAGTGTTAAATATAGGGATGTAATCGTTTGTCATAAGTGATGGTTGTGATTGGGATTTAAAATGCATCTAACGGACAAAATTTATTATGTCATTAAGGTTCCATAATTCTTCATAATAAATACTCTATTAATTTGCCATGACAATATTTTATTAAATGTCAAATTAAAAATGATAATATATAAATTATTCTACTAATGATGATAATAAATATATTTTTATACTCAACATTAGTTTGGTATTGCTGTGAGCTTTACAAAAGTGCTTTTCCGATGTACGTTACTGTGCCGAGCTATGTAAAAAAACAATTGAATGGTTGCCGATGTATGTTACTGTGCCGAGCTCTGTAGAAAAAAGCAATTGAATGGTCGCAAATTATAAACTAAAGCAAAAACTTATTTTAATGGGAAAATATCAGGTTCAACTAGTTAATGAGAAAATGACAAAAGCAGACTTATATGTAATATTAAATTTACTAAATCGTATTATTACTAAAAAGTATTATTTTTCTTAACCACTTTTAAAAAATCAATAATTGTTTAATATTTATTGTTGATGAATTAAAGTATATAAGCGATACGGTATAACATAAAATGTAGTTTGAAAATAAAAAATAATTATCTTTAAAGAATAAAATATAACGAATAAAAATTGGTGATATATAGATTCAAGGATAATTTTTGTCAGTTATAAAAAAAAGATGGGATAGAATTGGAAAATAAAATATGAAATTAGGGTGAACTATATCATTTGCTTTTGAAGCTTTTAAAAGCTCTTTCTCCCTCACTTTTAAAATAATAGATTTTGGAAGTGTTTTGCATAAAAAACACTTTATGAAATCTTTACTAAACACTAGGATGAAAAAATATTGTTATAAATATGTTTTCAAAGTACTTTTTTTTTTGAAAGAAAAGAAGCAGTACATAACTTAGTTAGATTGGGCAACAATTATATATGTGGACCATAGTGACAGTGGCAAGTATTGGTGCCCAGTGAGTAATTTCGCATTGTCTCACGTATTTCTTGATAAATGGTTTAACGTTATTTTTATTCAATGATGATGCATAACAGAGTTTATTGTTAGTAGAGCGTATTGTTATTAGGTTAAGTACTTAACGATTTGACTTACTAACTAATCAAGGTTTTATTATTTTTATGCAACGAATAACCTCACATTTGGAAGCGTAATGTCGTAGAATTTAATGGCCTGACCCTCTACCGATAATGTCCTCACTTAGCCACTGCGGTCATCTGACAGTATGGGGTTTTTCAATGGTCACCGTTGCGGTCATCCAGCAGCAGCTTCTCAGGAGGTCACCCATCCTAAGATTACTCAATACCGAGCATGCTTAACTATAAAGATTTTTCGCCAACTATGAAGCCAATTATGTTGAAAAGGTCTCGGTGTTAGGTAAGGACAAACCATTACATATATTTCATTTGACGAATCCTACCTTCCGAGTCGGAGTACTATAATACCACCAACTTAATTTGGATCCGTCCTCGGTTCCGGAATATGTTCAATCCTTGACTCTGGCATTTTTTCTCACTCATGAGACCCTTTCCCGACACAATCCGTCAAGCATACTCTTTCACCCTCGATAGGTAATCCGTGGTCGACTATAATACCATTTGTAAGGACCTAATCCTCCGCGAATACTTTCCCCACTTAGTCACTGCGATTATCCAACAGTGTGGGATTTTCAACTGACACTGATGCGATCATCCATCAGCAGTTTTCTGGGAGGTAGCCATACCTAGATTACTCTCACCCGAGAACGCATAAAAATACAGTGTTTTTTACCAAATCTGGATCCAACTATGTTGAAAAGTCCACAATGTTACGAAAGGACAAGTCATTACCTATATTCCATTCGGTGAACTCTTCCTGCCGAATTGAATTTTGTACATAATATATCTGGGAAATTTGAAAAACTAGAACTAGATCGTATTTGATTAAAATGGTTGCCATCGGAAATGACTTAACATTTTAAAATATAATAGCTTAAGTGAATGAATTAACTTTTCATTATGTCATTGAAATAGTAAGAACATACAATACATTATGTATTTTTGAGTCAATTCTGAGTTTTACTCTTTTCAGACTATTCTTAATTGAGAAAAAAGCAACAAGGATCCGAACACTGTTAATATCTACACAATTATTCTGGAGACGAATGAGTTCAGGTGCTGAAATTTTGTTACAGCTTACATAGTTTAATGTTTTGGTTCCGCTCGGTTGTTGGAGTATGTGGCGCGATAAACCATATATGTATAGCTAGGGATAGTCCCTCATGGAATAAAAAGTAATACATGTGGAGCTTAATAAGCTTGGGAATTTCCATACATAGCAACGAGGCCTTTTAGTTAAAAACCCACACCTCTTATCCCAAGGTGGTCAAGTAGGGTTCGGGATTATGTGGTCGGGCCTTGAGTAGTGTCTGATGGTCCGTGAAGATCCTATTAATTGGTATCAGGTCAGAGCCCATGGTTGGGGATACTATCCGAACGTAGAAGTGGTTGTGGATGTCACCCGGTTTAGGGCACAAGTGGAGTCAGACTCAAGGTGAATAAGGCAAGGCCCAAAGTTGAACTGGCGCTAAAGGTGGAGTTAGTGTCTCACCCATTAACTCAGGTGGAGCAGGTTCTAGATCGGCAAGGAAATGCTTAAGGTTGAACTGGCACTCAAGGTGGAGTTAATTTCTCACACACATTAACTCTCAAGTGGAGCAGGGTTCTAGGTGGGCAAGGAAATTCTCAAGGTGGAGTTAGTACTTGCCTTCTCATTAAATCAATGTGGAGTAGGATTCCAGGGCGCATAGTGACAATAATCATGATTGATGGGTAGCATATACAGATGGTAATCATATGATGGAGTCTGATTGGACTGGTGAAGTGGTTTAATATCGCTAAGGTGGAGATTGTTGGAGTATGTGGAGCGATAAATCACACACACACATATATATATATATAGCTAGGGATAGTCCCACATGGAAGAAAGAGGAGTACATGTAGGGCTTAATAAGCTTGGGCATCTCCTTACGTAGCACCGAGGCCTTTTAGATTAAAACTGCACACCTCTTATCCCAAAGTGATCAAGTAGGGATATCATCAGTTCTATGTGGTTGGGACCATATATAGTAGGTTCCTATGGTCCATGAAGATCCTAACATCGTTCACTAAAATAAGGAAGACGCAGAAAGTTAATACCATTTCAAAGGATCGATAAGATATCTTTGTAAACTAAAAAACATGTCAAATAATGTTTTTTTTTGGGGGGGGGGAGGGATATGTAAAAATTAATTCCGATATAATTTCATGGCTGGCTTGAGGATGCAACTCGAGAAAGGATAGGCATGATATGGGAGAATGTCAAGGCAGAAAATGATATAAAGGATTTGTGGATTGAAGGATAAAAATATCTATCGGGTTTAAATATGTTGGAAAATGCATAACTAAATAAAAAATTTGCCTGTGCCATTACGGCACGGGTTAATCCCTAGTATAAATTAAAAATCTACGCATTATTTTGTTTCCCATCGTTAAATTATATGGTGTCATTGTGAAGGAATTTGATTTTCAGATCATATACATCACCATCCACGACCATGCTGCGTTTAGCTACAAGGTAAACATATTTCATAGTTCGGACTCGTAAAACTTATTCTAGTATTCGGCACCAAGTCATTAACGCATGTAAGCTTGAGCAATGGCTAATTAGGAACCTAATCACGTAGAGATTTCATTGGCCTAACCAAACAAGTCACCGTTTACTCCCTCAGATGCTTTCGTTGAAGCCCGCCAGGCTCCCCAACAAAAGCCCAGTTTAATTATCCAGCAATTTCTAGTAAGTTCCGGAATCTGAATCCCAAGTGTTTTTATTTCAACCTTCTACCAGCTTCTAGACTCGACGGGAAAAAAGATCAACAGAACTATCTAGAAACACCAACAATATATCATCTATATATAAACCCCACCTGCATTTGAATGCTATCAATCGAAGATCAAAATTATAAATCAAAATCTCCACAAGCTACAATCAATTCAAGTAAAATCCTCGTATTAGAACAACAATAATGGCTTTCAGAGTAATTGGTTTCATGATCCAATTTTCTCAGGTCTTCAAGACATGTTCGATGTATCTGATCATGAAGTTGAAAAATTAGGGAACACACCGTCTAAGAAGTATGTAAGAGGTGCAAAAGCAATGGCAGCAACACCAGCTGATATCAAGGAGTATCCAGATTCATATGTGTTTGTGCTTGACATGCCAGGGTTAAAATCAGAAGAAATCAAGGTTCGAGTAGAAGAGAATAACGTTCTTGTAGTGACGGGAATGCGACAAAGGGAAGACGAGAAGGAGAAAGAAGTTAAATACGCGAGGATGGAAAGAAGAATTGGGAAATTCATAAGGAAATTTATTCTCCCTAAGAATGCTAATATTGATGCAATTTCTGCTGTTTGTGTTGATGGTGTTCTAACCATTACCGTTCACAAATTGCCTCCACCGCAACCTAAGAAGCCAAGGACTTTCCAGGTTCAAGTTGGGTAAGAAAATTTGGGGTCATGCAGTTACTAGCTAGCTTGGGTTGAATCAGATGTCCATCCATAGTGATTGTATGATTTAGGTTTGAAATACCTTTTTGTCTGTCCTTTTTCTCTGTGTTTCAATCCAATGGAAAACAAATGAGATTCATTTGTGTTCCAATTCTATCCATATGTGCTTAGAGTTTGTGATTTAAGGCTTGATTTTTTAACGTGATTGTGAATTATAAATAAATTTGAAACTCTTCAAATTAAATTCTTATCGAGCAAGAACAATCAGGTAAGTCGGACCAGCAGAAAATCTTGCGGAAGAGCTGTTAGATGAAGACATGGTAGGGAACGAAGTAAGACTGAGTAACGGTGGTGTTCGTTGATCGCTAAGGTAGTAGTGTAGTGGGTGAACGTAAATCTTTCTAGAAATGTTATTCCTGGTTGTCAACCGTAGTACTCATATTAGTAGTTTTAGACGTGTTAGACTAAGTCCAATGGGCTAGATTTGGATGCTAGATTAGCCAAAAAATGTTGCAGTTCAAAATAAAAGTATTGTCTATTTATTAACACTAGTTCTGTCTCCTAGCAATTGCTCGCGTGTGAACTAGTAGCGAGATAGTTGCGCTGAATGGTTCAGCGCAATTAAAATCACCTTTTCGCGGAATGGTTCAACGCATCTATATTTTTATTTTTATTTCTGACGGCTGAGATTGGCTGCGCGCTGAACCATTCAACGAAACCTTAATCTATTTTTCGTTGAATGATTTAACGCATCTAGTATGCTAGATTAGAACTACTTCGTTGAACCATTCAGCGCAACCTTGTCCTAGCTGACGTGGACTTCTAATCTAGATGCTAGACTAGAATACCATAGGACTAGGCCTTACACCTTCCTGCATAAGTGTTTGAATCAAACTTTTAGATTTCAGAGTTAAAAACAAATAGAAGTTCCAGATAAGAGTTAAAAATAAATAGAAGCTCGAACACTAACTAGTCGCGCCTTGGTGTTTCTTTGTGGGGAGAAAAATAAGTATGAGTACATATCATTCTAATTACATTTTCTTTGGGACATTCTTCACGTATGTCAGATAATGAATAAGTGATGAGAAGAAAACTAATTAGCTTTGAATGGTTGCACTTTGCATACATATATAAATCATAAATGGGTGAACAATTTGTACTTCCCAAAAAAATTTTTTTTTTAATATTAAACTAATTTTGGAGAACCAAAGCGTTAACTCCGTAGAGTGTGGATTAGGATGTTGGTGGAAATTGACTCAAAATAATTCAAGGAAATGGGGTGTCGGATAGGCCAATGAGTGGTGATTTGTCAGCTATCCAAAATCTGTGACGATAATAGGATAATATAGTTTTCCCTCCCTAAGTATACTTTTCTTATGAGCTTGGGAGCTTCTCAAAAGTTTTATAATTTCCTAGATCGTTTAATAAGAAACTGCAAGTTGTTTGACCGGGGGAAAAATAAAATGCAAATGAAATAAAATGTAACAATGTAAATCTCTATTTAGAATGTATAAAAGGTATAATCATCGGATTTTATATGTTAAAGATAAATAATCTTATATCTTGTTCATAGTTTATGAATTCCAAATCTATGCATTTTCTTTTTCTAATTGGTGGTTCCTTTGTGCTTGGCCCGATTCATCCATATCGTTTTGACGATGTTACATCATGATGTCGTTTAAAAAATTATCGAACCAAGTGTTTTTGTGTGCTTTCAAAACATAAAGAAAGAAAGAAATAAAAAATGGTTTTAATAGGTCGTTGCCACCTGGTAGGACAACACATGGTAGGAACAGGTGGGTTTCTGTTTAAGAAACATTTTAATACCTTTTGGTAAAAATCAAAGTACACCTCTTGAATTTCTCTGATAAAAGTCTTGTTCGTCTAATAAGTTTCACTTTTCTTTTTCCTCTTCATTTAGATTAGTAATTTATTTCAAGTGGGTTCAGTGAATATCATTTTTACTGATCTGTTTCAATGGGTGACTGTCTTATGCTGGGTTAGTTTTTAAAATACGATTATAGTTTTTCGAATGAGCAGCAAAAAATTTGTTCTTCGGTGTACTTAATAGTAGTGGAAATTCATAATCTCTGATTAGGTGGTTTATTTATGAGATTGGAAGATTTGATGAAATAGGTTAATTGATCCCCGCTAATTTTTGGAATATTACTTGGAGTCTGGTTCTATATCCTCCATTCCAAAACTCAATTGGTCGATTTGCTTATTTATGATTACTCCAACTGAAAAAATCAAAGGAATCCAGGTACGCAAATTCCGAAAATCTCTTAATTGGTTGATTGCTTTCTTTCAGTTATCTTGTTTCATTTTAGACTGCAATTTTCTTGCTTACAATTTAGAAAATTGCCCATTAGCTGAGGTTTCAATAGACTCAGGATTACAGCCTAGACTACAATCTTCTTGAAAAAAATTGCTCATAAGCTGAGGTTTCATTAGACTCAAAATCTAAGTGTTGTTTACTTTGTTTTTTATTCTTCTACTTCTCTTCTGGTGCATTATGAAAATTATGGCATGGAACACACAAGGGTGTGGCCATAAAAAAACTCAACAACATCTTCACAATTTGTTAAATCTTGAAAAACTAGATGTTTTATTTTTATCTGAAACCAAGTCACAAAGGGGCTTAATGAGAAACATCCTAAATTATTTTCCGAACACTCACATTTTAGACCCAGATGAAATAGCTGGGGGGCTAGCAATTTCTTGGGTGGATGGGTTTCATTTTGAAGTGGTTCAATGGAACCTTAACATGATTAACATCATTGTTAAAAACAATTTCCACTCAATGGTTATTAACTTGTTTCTATGGCTCTCCAAAACATGAATTGAAATTAGAAATAATGGGTTACTTAGAGAATATTGCGCAAAGAGTTAACATGAACTCAGTGCCTTGGTTAGTAATAGGTGACTTAAACATTATTTTTAATAGTGAGGAAAAAGAAGGTGGTCTCCCTTTCAATAGGAAAAAAATTGAGCCAGTTATGAATTTAATTCAAAGAACTGGATTAGAAGACCTGGGTTTTAAAGGAAACATTTTCCCTTGGAGTAACAAAAGAGAGGGTTTGGCTAATATAAAGCAGAGGCTTGACAGAGCCTTAGCCAATGCACAGTGGAATCTCGAATTCCAGGAAGCATCCCTTGAAAATATGGTGGCAATTGGCTCAGACCACGGGCCAATCTGCCTTTCTCTCAAATCTTCTTCTTCCTTTTTATCTCCAACTTTCAAGTTTTACGACACCTGGCTTAGAGAACCTACTTGCATAGGGTTATAAAAAATTCTTGGATTGTTAATTCAGGAACCATGTCTTAGATCTTATTGAAAACATCTCTACTTTAGGCGACAATCTTAGTACCTGGAAAAGAGATGTGTATGGAAAACCAAATAAAAAGATCAAGATAATCTTAAAGAACATAGAGAGATTAACAGCAAAACCAACAAATAAAACTAATACAAATCTCATAAATAACAAGTTATTAGAACTAGAAGCACTATATGATTCACAAGAGGAAATTGCAAAACAACAATCAAGAAACAACACTATAGCTTTGGGGGAAAGAAACACGACTTTCTTTCATGTCACAACTTTGAAAAGAAGAAAAATAAATAACATAAATTGTATACAAGATAAAAACAATACTGTGGTTTCTACTAGAATAGAAATTGAAGAAGTTGTGACTTCTTACTTCTCTGAGTTGTTCACTGAGACTTCCACTAACTCTGATGACCAAATCTTTTCTCACATTTCACCTTGTATATCTTCTGATGAAAATAATGCCCTAACAGAAGTACCATCTTCAGATGAAATATGGGAGGTGGTTAAAAAACTTAAACCAAATAAAGCTCCGGGGCCAGATGGTTTCCCAGTGAGCTTTTTCAAACATAATTGGGGTATAGTAGGACCACAATTAGTGGTTGTAATACAAGATTTTTTTTCAAAACAAAAAACTAAATAGTGAGCTAAATAGAACTTTTCTTTTTCTAATTCCAAAAACAAAAAATCCGAAATCTCCTGTAGATTTCAGACAAATTGGCCTGTGCAATACACCTTATAAAATCATAGCTAAGCTTATGGTTAATAGATTTAAAAAATCCCTGGAATACATAATTTCACCTTTACAGTATGCTTTTCTTTCATCCAGGCAAATTTCAGACAACATTATTGTTTCTCATGAAATGATGCACTCTATGAAATAAAGTAAAAAGAAAACTGGTAACATTGGCCTCAAAATAGACATGTTGAAGGCATTCGACAGGGTAAATTGGGACTTTCTGATCAAAACTCTACAAGCTTTTGGTTTCTCTGAACATTGGTGTACACTTATTTACCAATGTGTTTCTACTTCTTCAATTGCAGTTCTTCTTAATGGAAACCCTTGTAGTGAGTTCAAACCATCTAGGGGAATTAGGCAAGGAGATCCATTGTCTCCATACTTATTCATCTTGTGTATGGAAGTTTTTTCAAGACTGTTAAGTCACTTAGAAAGTACGAAAAAAGTTTAAGGAATTAAATTAACTCCTAAATCAACTCCAGTTTCCCACCTCTTCTTCGCAGATGACCTCCTTCTGTTCACTAGAGATGATCTGGGTAGTTGTAAAAATCTACTAGAAGCCATTCACATGTTTAGTGCTTCATCAGGACAGGTAATAAATTTTACAAAATATGGATTGTTTTTTAGAAAAAAAGTTCACAATAAACACCAGGGCATAATTTGCAGATTAATGAAGATAAAAAAGATAAACATAAAAGACACACATCTAGGGGTACCTTTGTTCATAGATAGATCAAAGCTTAAAGCCTTCGACAACATAATTGAAAAAATGGAACAAAAAATAAACATTTGGCTAGGAAAGATCCTGTCACAGCCAAGTAAAATAGTTTTGAACAAAGCAGTTTTGTCTAGCATTCCAATCTTCAGCATGGGTTGTTTTGTATTACCAAAAAAGATCACAAAAAGAATCAGTAACATACAAAGAGACTTTTGGTGGGGAAAACACTCAAATTCTAAAGGTATTTACATAAAATCCTTTGATTTTCTATGTAAACCAATAGAACAGGGAGGTCTAGGCTTTAAGGAGGCAAACAAGGTCAACCAAGCCATGATCAGCAGAATAGCTTGGCGGTTATTAAGTAACCCAGATGATCAATGGGCTCAAATTCTAAAAGGGAAATATTTTAAGAAAACATGAGCCTTACATTCTAAGAAGAAATCGAAAGCTTCTTGGATATGGAAGTGCATCTTACAGGGCATACAACATATTAAAAATTACAGTATATGGGAAGTGGGTGATGGTAAGTCCATCAATATCTGGGATGATAAATGGCTACCAACCAGGGAAGAGACTCTGGCCGAGTCTGTTCACCAAGGAAACACAAATATAACACTTGTGTCTGAGCTAATGGACTCAAACACGAAAAAGTGGAATTTGGAATTGCTACAATCTTTGTTTGACAATTCAATAGTACAAGAAATTAATAACATTAGACTATATACGACTGCCGAAGGAAGTTTGAAAAGAGATAAACTAAGATGGATTTTAACTAAGAATGGAGAATTTGGAAAGGATTATGGAGCATGGATACTTCTCAGAGAATCAAGTTGTTTATCTGGAAATGCTTGCAAGATGCACTGCCTACTAGACAGAATTTAAGATCAGTGGACAGTAAATGCGTGTTTTGTAATGATGCAGTAGAATCTACATATCACCTGTTCTTTGACTGCGATTATGTAAAGGCTGTGTGGAATCTGCCGCCAATGGCCTTACAGGGAGCACCTCATAACTTAAACTCTGTCAATATTTATTTCTTGCACAAATATAATGAATAGATAGCAGGAGATATGAATTCTATATCAATGGCACTCATAACAACCAAGTGCTGGTTTATTTGGAAGGAAAGATGTCTTAGAATTTTTGAAAATAAATCTTGAACACCTGATCAGCTTACACTTGATATCACTAGACACTATGCTTACTGGCATCCAACTAAATTGAATAGTTTGAGTGAACCACAATGTAGAACCATAAAACCAACACCACCACATTGGCAATTCCCACTCATTAACACTTTCAAATTGAATTGTGATGCTTCTTGATTATCTGAGAATACTAATGAAGGTTTTGGTTTTATCCTTCGTAACTGGACAGGAACCTTCAAGGGAGCAGAATTAGGCATCTTCAGAACTTCCACAGCTGAAGAAGCAGAAGATCTAAATGTACTGCAGGCAACTAAATGGGCCAACTCAAATAACTTGCAAAATATGGTCATTGAAGGAGATAATCAGGCAGTAATGAGGTACTTACAAGGAAAGGTTTCAACAATCCAATGGCAAAGTCTGGCCATTCTCGAAGAAGTAAAGAAGATAGCATAAAATCTAGTTTCTTTTTTGGGTTTTCACTATGTAGACAGAAAAGCTAACAGAGTAGCTGATCTTTTGGAAAATAAGGGAAGGAAAAGCAACAACACAACCTCCTGGATAGACCAAGCTCCTAGTTTTTTAATTCCAACAATAGCTTATGACACAGTTAAAACTTATGAAGTGTGTAATTTAAACAGCTTTCCTGTAACAGTTTCAGTGAAGGTTAATCTAACAGATTCATTCATCGGAACAACTTTTCATTCTTAGATAGTAACAGATGAGACTGAATCAATATGATTAACTTTCTCTTCTCTCTATAAATACATATCTATTTTCAAATAAAAAAAAAATTAGAATAAAAAAAAAATCCATAACTATGCTGCTTAAGTACAACTGTCCAGGGGAAAGGAGACTTCATAATCCATTTAGCCTAACCAAACAAGTAGCCTTTTACACCCTACTACTTTTGCTTAACTCTAGGATCACCAACCAACGCCTAGTTTAGTTTTGTCGAGAAAATTGATCCATATTCAGGAGTACTCTAGAATTTTAAGATCCAAATCCCAAGTGTCTTATTTGAACTTTCTACAAACTACAAGACTCGACGGGAATAGGAATCATCCAGAAACACCAACAAACATCTCTATATGAACACCACTTGTATGGTTTGTTGTCAATCAGAACTTCACAATTTAAGAATCAAAATCAATATCACCACAAACTAGAAAACAATACAGGGTACATTAATTAAATACCTCTGGTTTTGATACCCAACAAATATACCCTTATACAACAATAAATATACCCTTATCTTTTAAAAACCTTACCCATTAAAAAATAGATTACCTTAATACCCTCACTTATAATTATTTTTCACTTACATCTTATCCATTAACAAATTTCTTTCTCTATTAATTCAAAGCCACTACCACCACCACCATTCCACCACCATTAGCACCTCCGCCACCACCACCAGCACCGCTTACTAACTACAACCACCACTAATATTCCACCACCACCACTAATATTCCACCACCACTATTGTCGACGCTATCAACGTTGTTGTCGCCACCACAACCGCCGCCGCCGCCACCAAAATTTGGTGTCAACAACCGAAGTTGATCAAAAAATTAAAAGTTCAATTATTTTTTTTACCAATACATATTCCAGTTTTTTGTGTGTCAACAATCGAAGTTGATCACAGTGAATGGAGTCAACAACCAAATTTGATACAAATAACAAAAAAACATTCCAGTTCAGTTGTGTCAACAATGGAAGTTCATCCCAATGAACGGGGTCAACAACCAAAGTTGACATAATAACTGAAAAGATACTCCAGTTTTTTTGTGTCAACAATGGAAGTTAATCCCAGTGAATGGAGTCAATGATGCGTGTCGTAGGTGCAACAAATTAATCAAGATATTTCCCACTAATTAACTAGTAATATAGCGGTAGTAAGGATCATTCCCACAGAGAGCTGTGTAATTGATATGTTATTTAGATAGAAAAATAAGATAAAACAAAGGGGGATTGGTTTATGAAATAAAAAGAATAAAAAGAGAATAATATAAAAGGGATGATCAAGGAATCCTTCGCTATTACAAAGCGTTGACTCAGTAGTATACTTATCTATCTTCGTTAGAACCATTCATCTCCAACCGTAGGAAAGAAGCTAGAGCAATGTTATCCCCAAAGTTCCTCTTGTAACCGGATACCGAAGCGCTTGCATATCAATTTCTATCCAACCGAACCACCAAGTAGTAGCGCACTCAAGGTGTAACCCAATCGGAAGCTTTAAGTTATGTGAACTTAGATTGATCCCAGCAGTTAGACTCTTAGCGCAAGGTCCACTTACTAGTGTTTTCTTCACACACGATTGCTCCACAGAATCCCTCTGCGAGGTCTCATGTTCTCTATTTGTGTAAGGATTATTCAACAATTACACGGATATCCTAACCCTTTACTAGCAATAGAATGATCAATAGATTAATCTAGTGTGCACTCCAAACAATATAATTAATCAATCATAAACCCTAATAATAATGAAAACAAAAGATGATGTGATTAAAACTCCGAATAACTTGTATTAAAAAATCAGACTTCACGTCTAGAACATTGAATTCATCCTTAATCAACAAAGGTTTAGCTACACATGATTACAAAAGAGAATGGGTTCCCCCTAAAGGGGTAAACCCTAGGTTTTGATGTAGAAGATGTAATATGGGAGGTAGAATTGTGTCTTCCAAGGTGTGGTATATGATCTTCTTATTGTATTGAGGGTCTTCTTATATAATGCTCACCAGGTCTAGGGTTTAGAACCCGTTCGGGACCGCTATTCCATGATTTAGAAGCCCAAACTCGTGCAAAACATCTTAGTTACGGTTGGGTTCAAACTAGACGTAACTCTGACAAGAAAATATTGCTAAAACTCCCAGAGTTACGGTTGGGTCCGAGTCTCTTGGACCTGGCCGTAATTGTTCCTGTATACTTTTTGTCTTTCGCCATTTCGGTTGTAACTTCTTCATCCGATGTCCGATTGACCTCATTATTTTTGGGTTGCATTCGTATCATCGTCCTATATAACATAGCAATTCCCAAATATTCATATATCTTCACTTTAGTTTACGGTTGGGTTGGACCTAGCCGTAACTCCTTATGCAAATTGTAGTTCTTCTCTTTTACGGTTAGGTTTGGGGATGCTTTTTCCCAACCGTAAATCTTCCTGGAACTTGTATCGAAGAGTTGTCTTTGCACCTTACAACTTATTCTTTTCATGTGGGAACGAACTCCTTTCCTCTTCTTAGCTCCTTTTAACTCCATTTCCATTGATTTTGGATGATTCACCTAAAGAAATAAAAAAAATAGAAAACAAGAGTAATACAAGGATAATATGCAAGAAACATAGAAAATATTAGTATGATTTTGACACTCTAAACATGTAAATTAAGCACCTATCAAATTCCGCCACACTTAGCTTTTGCTAGTCCTCGAGCAAACCACCTAACTTTAAAATAAAATACAACAACTCTCTTTCGTTGAGAAAACGGTTGCACTTAGCAAATGCAACAATCCTTTAAACCCCTAGGTGTCCCTAGTGGACGAGTTATAGTCTCGTGAGGGCTTACAAGAGGTATACCCACAAAACCTTCTCCAACTTCAAAGCGTTCCAGCGTCCCAAGCATCCAAAGAGCTATGAGGACATAGAGTTTATGCATGCTAGTAATAAGAAGTTAGAAATACCAAAGAACATATTCTCATTCTTAAATGTTGAGTGAGAAATAACCACATCATAATGAGAGAACGCGTGTTTGAGAGCGATCAATAAGCATTTCGCCTCGACTTCTGCCTCACTTAAAAGGATTTTATGATAATTACAGTCAATAAGACGGCTTTTTTTGTGGGTCTCACATGTGTGTAGGTGGGAATGAAGAGAGAAATCCTACACACGTTGAATGGTGGGAAGGAAACCTTCTGAATTATTTCTGGAGACCCTACAAGATCGTGGGAAATAAAAGTCCTTTTCTGATGATCTCTAAGAAAGGAAATCAACCATTATTGCGAGGATGGGATTACTTACTCACTTTCACATCCGATTGTAATGATGATAACACCACTCTCACAGCATCCAATAAAAACGTATTCATTCGGCTAGTCTTCTTTATCTTCTTGGTCTTCAACTGTTGATGATAAACTCTTGAACTTCGTAAAACTTTGACAATTTGTAACTCTTTTCCACAATTTCATTGTTGCTTGAAACTTCTTTATATATTTTTGTTCCCCATGGCTTTATTGAACAAATAACAACCTAAATGCAAATTTTTTTTTTTTTTTTTTTTTAAAGATTGCAACTACAATAATAAAAATGAAACAAAATTAACATGGCCACGAAAGAAGTACTTTACCACTTGAATCTTCACAACTTGTATAGTCTTCGTATCATAAAATTCAATAACTCTTATCTTTTGATTTTCTTCGCTATTGTAAATAAGTCTTCAACTTGGATATAGAATTCCGCTCCTTGTATTGTAAGTCTTCAACATGCATATAAAAATCCTCTCATTGTATGTTGCTTTACTTGGATATGAAATTTTGCTCTTCCTTGTATTGTTGCTTGTAAACCTTAAACGTCTTCAACTTCCCTTGTAGATTTTGATGTCGCTCCCTTATTGATGATGATGGTGTTTCTATGGACCTGTTGTTGGCGAGAGAGAGAATGGTGATAACTGCAAATCAAACTACAAGAAGGTGGTTTTCATCTATAGACGTCACCCTCATGATTGACAAAATTAGTACTCAAGAGATCAAAGAGTAGTGCTTCTATTGGTGGGAGGTTGGGTAGCTCACCATTCTACCCGGAATTAACGTACGGTGACACACACTCAAAAGAAAGCTCTTTAGTCAGCTACAAAGAAAATTTGGTTTGGTGCCTCTGTTGATTTGAAAATAGGTAGTCTTCATTAATGATTGATCAGCAACTCTAATAATGCATTTCCCTCTGCACCTCATTTGCCACCGGCATGATTAAATCCATTATTTAACACTCTAACAAGAAAGAAATCCGAACGTAGTTCCCTAACACTTCCAAGTTCAGTTATGTCGGTCAGAAATCTCTATGTAAACATACCTAGAAGTATGCTAGTGACTCTAAAATCTCTACAAGTTGGAGGTTTTTATGCAAATATTTACAATTTTTTTGAAAAACTCTATATGCAAAATATCCAAACACTCCCCCACACTTAAACTTTACGTTGTCCTCAATGTAATTGACTCATCCTAAGTAAAATCAAGGTGGGAAATCCTAATATGATATGCAAAAGAAGAAAACTAAAAACAAAAGGATAGAAATACAAAACCAATGGGTTGCCTCCCATGCAACGCTTAGTTTAATGTCCTCAGCCTGACCTTCTCGTTATCGGCCATACACCAACAATCTGAAAATCTGGTAGTCTGCCCAGAAAACAGTCTGCAATTCTAATAACAACTTCATAAAAACATTAGCACAAAATATAAATATTGAAGCTATCACTTTATTGAAGTTTCCCCCACACTTAGTCATTTCTACACTCAGAAGTGGATAGAGAACATAGAATTCGGGAACTTTAAAAGGTTCTTCAGCTTGGTGAACCTGCATACTGCTAGAATCAAACACATCAAGTGGTGGATACTTAGAAGAAAAATAATCCGTTAAAACTTTGGAAGCACGTAAATCCAATCCTAAGTGAGGTATTTTCCTAAAAGTCGGGTTAATAACTCTTTGAGAAGCTACTTCACTTGGATGGAAATGATCAATAGATATTAAATTATGTAAAGGATTAGACAAACCTTGTTCGAGATCCTCATCGTTTAACTCTAGTGAATTATTTACCTCAAGCATATCGTGGTCTTCTATCGAACTCTTAATTTCTGCTTTAACCGAAATCTCAGCATCATTGACAAGCTCAATAGGGTCTTCCATAACTTTAATCAATTTGGTTTCATTCTCAATCATATTCTCGTCAACAACCTCGTCATCGGAATCCTCTCCCAGAAAGTCTAGTTCGTTGGTGCAAATCTTAAAATCTTCACTTGTGTACGTTACACCATTGATAACAACTGTTATGTCATATCCATTCTCCTCCTTTTGAATAGGCGAGTGATCGTTATAATGATCCGGAGTTGGAATAATCGTATCATTGTTGCAAGGACTTTCAACAGGTTGCTCTTCTTCATCAGAGTCATCGCCAACCTCATAATCTTCACTATCCCAACGACGCTAGAATTCCATTTGTATGGCGTTATCAATTTCTTGAAGAGTCTCATCTGATGCTCCATCTTCTTCCAGTTGATTGTATCTTTTATAAAGTTTTTTGATATTTACACGATTTCTATCATTACTCACAATAGAGTACCTAGACCGCAACTCTTCCCTTTGAATATGTGAAATATGAGCAATATGAGTGGATTTGGTTACACTATCATAAGTTTTGAGTTCAAAACTCTCTGTCATCTGCACATTACTAGAAAACAATTGATCAGAAGCATAACTATCATTCCATCCTCGTGATTGTTTTACATGCCCGTCATAAGGTTGTTGACATGTATGAGAATATCCATAAGGTTCCGTGGGATATTGATCATGTTAGAGCATAGATCGGTTGAACCCACCAAGCGTTGGTATGTCAAGTTTGGTTGTCATATTTTAGTGAATCAAAACTCATTTAAAGAGTCGCTTGATTATATACTAGAGTCAACTTCGTATAGGTTAGCTTGAAAGTGTTAGGATATGAGACTTACAAGTATTACATGAAGTCTTGAAGAATGTGAAGAAGTATGGAGCTACAACGACAACATCATCCTTCCTCTTGAGGTTAGTAATATTTGACTTGATCTGTTTCATTCCCTAACGTATCTTTCAAGTCGTGCATATTGAAAACATAACTGCGAAGCTTTGTATGATACTCTAGTTAGACATAGTATTAAGGAATACAATACGAGGTTTATTGCTTTACAATTAAACTTTGTATATAAGACATCGACATGATCATATGAATGCTATTGTGATTATGTATGGGTATGAGTGAAGATTTCATCCTAGGAAACAATGTTTTACACTCGTTTAAAGGAAGTAAGTTCATAAACTTGTTTTGTGAATCGAAAGGGAAATCGCTAGGCTTATTGGTATTGTTATTCATTGCAAATCTATTTTGAATTACCAATATGTGTGTTTAGTATAACCGCTCATAAACTTGTTTATGTATCTTGGTAAAACTATTCACAAGGCCTGACTTATGTATTGGTATGACTTTTATTAGTGAAACTGATCTTAAGTAATCACTCAAGATGGTATGATCGATGCCTTGTAAATAGCAACTTTTATCTAGCCATTGGGGAACCGATCCTAGTAAGAGGTGCAACAAATTTACAAGAGGGGAATCGATCCTTGTAAGAGGTGCAACACGGTTTTAGTAGATGGGGGAACAGATCCTATGAACATGTGCATCAAGTTCTTAGAAGATGGGGGAACCGATCCTATGGACATGTGCACCAAATACAGGTAGTTACCATAAGTATATGGGGAACCGATCCTAGTACCTAGTTAACCGAGTTTTGGTAACTAGCGTGACTATGCACAGTACTCACATGGAGGTAGAACCGAACTTGTTTTGGTAGAACCGTGAAACCCATGATTGGTGATTTGATAGGATAATCAATCACATAGTTCTTGGAAGTCAGATGAACCAATTCTAAACTTGTTTGGAAGTGTGGCAAATCGTTTCCAAGATTGTAAGTATGAAAAAGGACTTGCAAAGTAAAGATGTCGACATACTTTGAACATGTGCAGTAACTCTTGTCATTAATTATTCAAAGATATTCCTTAATAGCCAAAGGAGAATCCCAGGATCGAAATAAATTGAGAATCTTTTAATTAAGGTTTCTTAGTTTTTATATGTTATTTAATTTCAAGCAATTAAATGCATATCTTTAGAAAATAATAATTAGTAATATGTATTTACTGATTATAGATTTTCTATTTGGATTTCGGTCAATATTTGGACAGTGCATTTCCAGGAGTTATGAAAACCGATTTTGTGTTTATTGCATATCTTTGAGAATATTCGGTTTTGGAAATTCCTTGGTGTCCAAACTTCCTTGTCTATAAATATTGAAGTTTGCATTTCTAGCAAACTAATCCTCAGAGCCAGCAAAACTACCTCAGTTGTGTTGTTACTGGTGGAGCCGCCTATCGGAGAGGAAGGTACCATAATTAGGAGAAATCTCTTACGGCCGCTCGGTTTAAAGACTTCTTTGGGATTGAGAAGCTCTATTAGTACCATTGGTGGGAAACTAGATAATTGCAGTTTATTTTAGTTTTCGATTGATTTGATTGACTAACGGTTGTTGAACTTTGATTGCACCTAGTTTGTTTATGCTTGAGAATCTTCTCTTCTGATATAAGATTCACTCAAACTAGATCGAAGTTTCGACGGGGATCTTTAGACTATTTGTAGATCTAAAGACGTATTGTGACAATCCAACGTTAACAGACTCCGTTCTGTGTGTGATTGATCACAATAGATTCAAGTTGATTGTGTGCAGGTGCTGATTGAAGATCAAAGAAGATTTGAAGATAAGAAGACTTTTTGGGTTCATAATCTTTGGTGTGCAAAATACTTGTTTCGGCTGGAAAGGGATCCAACTATAATCGGTTTATCTTTGTGATAGATTGGATTGATTAGTTGAGTAAATCGGCATCAATACACTTCTTTGTGATTAATAGTATTGATTGCATAGTCTAACAATTACTTCGGTAGTTGTTGAGAGATTGATCTAAGGACCCGACAAAGGAGTTTATTGGTTAAACGGAAGAGCCTTTGTCAAACTCATATCACGTTGTTTGAAAAGAGTTGTTACAGAACAAATTTGTTGTTCCTTTACTGTTTGGAATACGAACCAAAGGAATTGTTCAAAGTGCGTGACTTACTGCAAGTTTGAGGCGCAAGGATACTGAGGAAACTAGGTGAACTATAGGTTTAGTTGCTTGGTCTCAACTATACGAAGTTGGTTTGATTTTGTATAGCGGATTAATTCTGAGAGTATTCAATTCTGGACTAGGTCCCGGGGTTTTTCTGTATTTGCGGTTTCCTCGTTAACAAAATCTTGCTGTGTCATTTACTTTTATTTTCCGCAATTATAATTGTGTTTATTGTAATTTAAATTAAATCGCACAAACGTTAATTCATATTTTACTTGATAGACAATCCCTAGAGTTTGGTTAAGTCCGAACCTATTATCAAGTAAACATACTTCGTTGTTGTATTGTCTCGATCTCGTATCCATAGACGATCACACGAAGTGTGAACTGATTAGTTGTATTGTCTCGACTCAGTCCATAGACAATCACTTTCGGAAAAGGACTTATAGGTGGAAAAGTTTTAGATTGAGGTATATTTGGGTACCCTCGTCTTTTCAGATCATAGCCAAAAGATAGGTTATGATTTTACCCATAGGATGGTTGGCAGTTGTCATATGAATAAGATTGAAAACCATATTGATTACCACTGTTGTATGTGTACTCTTGTGCAGGGTACATGTTATTTCTGTAAGGAAACATGACGACTCACAAGATAGAGAAAATCAAAGCAAAAAAAATAAAAAATGAAAACAAGCTAAACAAATAACAAATCAATTAGCACCCTCTCCCCGGTAGCGGCGCCAAAATTTGATGCCTGTCATAGGTGCAACAAATTAATCAAGATATTTCCCACTAATTAACTAGTAATATAGCGGTAGTAAGGGTCATTCCCACAGAGAGATGTGTAATTGATATGTTATTTAGATAGCAAAATAAGATAAAACAAAGGGGGATTGGTTTATGAAATAAAAAGAATAAAAAGAGAATAATATAAAAGAAATGATCAAGGAGTCCTTTGCTCTTACCAAGCATTGAATCAGTAGTATACTTATCTATCTTCGTTAGAACCATTCATCACCAACTGTAGGAAAGCAGCTAGAGCAGTGCTATCCCCAAAGTTCCTCTTGTAACCGGATACCAAAGCGCTTGCATATCAAGTTCTATCCAACCGAACCACCAAGTAGTGGCGCACTCAAGGTGTAACCCAATCGGAAGCTTTAAATTATGTGAACTTAGGTTGATCCTAGAAGTTAGACTCTTAGCGCAAGGTCCACTTACTAGTGTTGTCTTCACACACGATTGCTCCACAGAATCCCTCTGCGAGGTCTCACGTTCTCTACTTGTGTAAGGATTATTCAACAATTACACGGATATCCTAACACTTTACTAGAAATAGAATGATCAATAGATTAATCTAGTGTTCACTCCAAATAATCTAATTAATCAATCATAAACCCTAATAATAATCAAAACAAACGATGATGTGATTAAAAATCCGAATAACTTGTTTTAACAAATCAGATTTCACGTCTAGAACATTGAATTCATCCTTAATCAACAAAGGTTTAGCTACACATGATTACAAAAGAGAAGGGGTCCCCCCTAAAGGGGTAAACCCTAGGTTTTGATGTAGAAGATGTAATATGGAAGGTAGAATTGTGTCTTCCAAGGTGTGGCATATGATCTTGTTATTGTATTGAGGGTCTTCTTATATAGTGCTCACATGGTCTAGGGTTTAGAACCCGTTCGGGACCGCGTATTCCTTTATTTAGAAGCCCAAACTCGTGCAAAACACCTTAGTTACGGTTGGGTTCAAAACATTCGTAACTCTGACAAGAAATTTTGCTAAAACTCCCAGAGTTACGGTTGGGTCCGAGGCTCTTGGACCTGGCCGTAATTCTTCCTGTATACTTTTTTGTCTTTCGTCATTTCGGTCGTAACTTCTTCATCCGATGTCCGATTGACCTCATTCTTTTTGGGTTGCATTTGTATCGTCGTCCTATATAACATAGCAATTCCCAAATCTTCATATATCTTCACTTTATTTTACGGTTGGGTTGGACCTAGCTGTAACTCCTTATGCAAATTGTAGTAGAAATTCTTCTCTTTTACGGTTAGGTTTGGGGATGATTTTTCCCAACCTTAAATCTTCCTTGAACTTGTATCCAATAGTTATATTTGCACTTTACAACTTCTTGTTTTCATGCGGGATTCCTCTTCTTAGCTCATTTTAACTCCATTTCCATTGATTTTGGATGATTCACCTAAAGAAACAAATAAAATAGAAAACAAGAGTAATACAAGGATAATATGCAAGAAACATAGCAAATATTAGTATGGATTTGACACTCTAAACATGTAAATTAAGCACCTATCAGACAACAACCAAAGTTGACACAAATAACTGAAAAATGTTCTAATCCAGTTATGTCAACAATGGAAGTTGATCCCAATAAATGGAATCAACAACCAAATTTTGAAACAAAAAACAAAAAATGACATATATGAATGAGTGAATTTGGCGTGAGTCGAACACGCATCATCTGACGTGGAGTCAGTCATGCTACCATTGCACCACAAATTCAACATTTGAAGAACTTTACAGCTATAAAATCCAACACCACCACCACTACCATCAGTCAAACAACAATGCACAAACACAAACCAACAAGAAATTAAGCTAACTTTTTTAAAAAACATGATTTAAACTACAAACATGACTATACTAATCCAAGGAAATGTTGTCAACAATATGACTCAGTAGTTGATCCCATAGAAAATGCTGTCAACAACGGGAGTTGATCCCACAAATGGGATCAACACCAGTAGTTGATCCATAAAAAATGGTGTCAACAACAATAGTTGATCCCATAAAAACTGAAGTCCAGAGATCTTTCGACCATGGAAGTTAAATACCTAAGAACCATACCTGTAAAATGGATATAGAACAATATTGGCTCCAATATAAAAGAAATGAAGATAATTAACATATCCCGGTCAATTTCCAATAACACATATAAAAAAAAATGTGGTTATAAGTAGTGAAACACATTCCACATGCTTCCAACAAACAACTACTACTGAAGAAGCAAAAAAGAAGGATTAACTCATTACCTTTCTCATTAATAAACACATGGCCATCAAAGAACTCTGCAAACTCAACAATATCGTCCATCTTCTTAAAAATCGATATAAGCTAGAGAAAATATTTAATGTTTATGGCTGCAAAATTCGTTCAAAGCATAAGTTGCTGGCATATATTATAATGTTTGGATTTCTACTACACCTAACTGCATGTATTAATGTCCATTCAAATGATTAATATAGTTACATATTCACAGACTACGACTAAGAAAAAGTATCTAATCGACAAGTAGACACAAAAACGCTTATAACCACAATCCAAAATTTGGAGAATCAGTATGACAAAAAACAATGATACAATAAATCAAAAAGACGACAAGGTACGCAATTCTCCAAAAATAATACCTGTTTTTTCCTTGCTTTGCAACACCTAACTTCGTCAGCCACCTCATAGTCCTCACCTCCAAGATTAGGTCCATCACCGCCAAAGTTTGACAAGAAGTGAAACCACACCTATTTTGACAGAAGTGGAACCCACGGCAACAACTGCTTTCTGCCATCGTTTAAGTCTAATATTCCACCTTGCCAAATGATCCCTTGGTTAAAAATCAACAAAATGTAGTTAGCATAAGGAACATAAAGGAAAAACAAAATCCAAACTCAAAACAGGCAAGATTAATTTTGTTATGTCACATCATTTCACTAAGTCTCAATTAGAAAATGGTATAGAACTATTGAAACGTCAACATCTATTGGAATTCATATTATCAAGTGGTAAGAAAAATGAATTCCCAAGAAACGCAACGATGACACTACAATCTACAATACAAAACAGAAGGGGTTTTTAAGCCACCGACGGACGGATAACATTTTCAGAGACAAACGGATGATCCAACCATCCCAGTCTCATCCTAGCCACTTACATCTAACGAATGTAATAGTTGTAACCTTCTTCCATTATGGCTATATGCATTCATAACCCTCATAATTAGCTCCACACTAATTTTAAAAAAAAATGTCCCACAAAAAAAATAAAGTGGACAATTAAATATTAAAAACATGTAGAACTTATAGTTTTACACTCATATTTTATTATAGAAAAAAAAAATCCTTGCACCATATCTTTAAGAAAATCAGATTAGCCAAACCTTCATCAACCTGCAAAACACAAAGAACATTGAACATTAGCGGTTACAACGTGTAAAACCCAAACAACAACAAAATTTAGATCATTTTTTTTAAAATACAAAGAATAACTTTCATTATATTCATTGTAAAGGTAATAATTGAAAAATGAAATACATATCCATAAAATGACTCACCGAAAATTTACTCTTAAATTACAGGCCTTATTTTAATTTTAGCGGTCGAATAAGCCAGCCTTCATCAACCTGCAAAAAAAAAGTAACATTAGAGCATTTGAGGTTGCAATGTGTGAAACCCAAAGAACAAACAACTTTAGATCCTTTTTTTAAAAATACAAAAAATAATTCTCATAATTTTCATTATCTTAATAGTCGTATCTTCATGTTCCCCTGAAAAATGAACCATGTTTTCATCCATAACAAATTTAGCATTCTTAGGAACATTTGAGCATTCTTGATACAGATTATGACTATCTTTTCGTCCATATAAATATGATTGACAATCGTGGTGGCTTGAGTTTTTACGGGGATATCAGATCTTATTTGTTCATTGATGCCATGAATAGTTTAATCAAACTTTGCTTCCTTTTTAAATCGAGACTCTTTGCCGTGAAAAGTGAGATATGAATGGCTCGAGCAGCGGTTTAGCCTTATAAATGTAAGCACAAAAAGTAGCGTTCTTGATCGTGTTTAATCTTAAATTTAAGCACGGACAATAAAAATCTTGATCGGATATCTTTCTGCAAAGGTACAATTATCGAGCTCACCCAGTTCACCGTTGTTTAGATTTTGTGTCCTTCTGGTGGTCTGTTTCTACACCAAGAAACGTTACAAAAAGGGTCATCATATTTGAGGACATGCACTGCGTGATTAAGCCATACAATTCACTTTTTTCTTATTTTAATCAGACCAAAAAGACCGAAATAGAATCACCAGAGCATATGGGTAATGAACATAGGACGATAGTCCTTGCGACCTAAGAATAATTTATGGGAGGATGTAATTACATTTATTGCTCATCAGATGAAGATTTTGCATAATGGTCTCATTAAAACCACCAATCTTTGGGGATCATTAAAATTTATTTAAGGCCAAAGTAAGACAATTTACTTGGATTTTTATCAAAAACTATTATTTTAATCAGTTGGAGGTGTAACCGAACTTATAATTAATTGGATGAAAAATATCTAAGATACTCATAGCTACAAAATCTCACGAGTCAAATTAAGTCTTATGATAGTGTGTAGTAGTAATTATTAAAATCATTATGATAAAAATTATCTAGTCTGATGTCGTGCCAGGTTATTTCTAGTATATAACAATTAAGGAGTTGTATATGACCATTTCGAATTGTAAAGCATATAAAAAACTATAATCATCTCGATTCAAACATTACTCATGAAAAATCTACATTTTAGATACAATTATTACTTACGAGCTACTGCCTCAAATCAAAAGCTATAAAGGACATTGATAACAACAAGTCCAAACCAAAACACGTGAGATGAACTAGTTAGCGGCAAATTGGAAAACTGTAATACCAATTGATGCAATATACTAGAAAAGTGAAAGTTTGCTAGGCCTATGACATAAAGTGCAATACCAAAATAAAAAATGAATAAATAAACGGAAATGTTATTCAACTCCCTATTCTCCACCTCCCTATTCACCTCCCAACGATCTAAGCCACACATCTGTATCGAAATCCGCATTCAAGTTCAGGTGGGGTTTACCATTCCCCTAATGTGGGGTTTAGATTGTATGGAGGAAAATAGAGAGGTGGAGAATAGGGAGCTGAATAGCACTGCCGATAAATCAATATCTCAAAGCATACTATGGATTGGATTAGGTAAGTTAACAATGGGGGATCTGCTAAATGTTTGTCCCACAGAAGTATATGACTTGTTTGTTTTTCACTGGTTGTTACACTAAACTAATGTCAAAATTAGTGAAAGAAGCAACAGTATCTCGTTTGGTTCACATCTCACTTTTCCCCTAAATTTTACACTATTTGGGTTAAGCATGAATTTTTCAAAATCATTAACTCTTCATGTACTACTATAAATTAACTTCAAAAATCGTACTGAAACATACTAATTGTAATTGAAAATAAATAACATAAATACGTACCTCATCCTCCACCGCCACCATTATTATAAAACAAATGGAACAAAGATGTGGTATCGTCCTCCACCTCCACCCCTACCACCATCATCATCATCTAATCGAACAAAGATTTGATATCCTCTTGCACCACCTCCATGAAAATCATTTCTATCATCATCATCACCACCACCACAACCATCCGCATCAACTAGTGAGATAGAGATTCGTGAATTCCAGTACGAAAAATCATAAAATAAATTAACTGATAGAGATTTGATACCCTCCACCACCATTATCATGACCATTAACGGCGGTATAAAAAAGATACAGAAACGACGGTGGTAGTGGTGGTGGTGGCTGTTTTGGAGAGAGCAGCAGAGAGAAAGTTTAGATCTGAAATGAATATAAAGAAACGATTTTCTTTTAAACCTTACGAATATGGATGGGTATGGATGGGTAAATATGGTATTAATGATACAGTGAAATTTCCTTTAATAGACGAGGAGTATAATTATTATTGGAAGGGATATTTATGAAGATCAACAAAAAGTAAGGGCATTTATACAAATTCCACAATAATAAACACTACAATGATATTCAGAATAATTGACTTCAAGGATCCAATTTTCTCAAGTCTTCATGAAAATACTACAATAACATGTTCGATCTATTTGATTATTATGAGGTTGATAATGCACCATCAAGGAAATATGTAAGAGATGCAAAAGTAATGGTAGCCATACCAGCTGATATCAGAAAGTATTTTTGAAGTCAATGGGCCTAACTAACCTCAAAAACCGTCTTTCAAGATTAGAGTTTCCCAAGGATTATAAAGCACAAAGTCTTAAACTTTTCAAATTGTGTAGGACAAATATAATCTCAACATGCCCTCTCACATGTAGCCTCGTTGGTTCTAACATGTGGACATTAAATCGGGTGACGTGGAGTAGACGTGCGGTCAAAATGATATGTCACATGTCTGCTCTAATACTATGTTGAAATCTATGGGCCTAATTAACCTCGAAACCGTCTTTCAAGGTTAGGGTTGCCCAAGGCTTATAACGCACAGGATCTTAAACTTCCCAAATTATGAGGGACTAATATAATCTCAACAATATCCAAACTCATATGTGTTTCTACCAAATATGTCAGGGTTGAGATCAAAGGAAATCAATGTTCAAGTGGAAGATAACAATGTGCTCGTTATGACGAGAATGCGACAAATGGAAGACGAGAAAGATAAAGAGGTTAAATACGTGATGATGCAAAGAAGAATTAGGAAGAAGTCTATGAGGAAATTTTTACTCCCTGAGAATGCTAATTAATGTTGACACAGTTTCAACTGTTTGTGTAGATGGTGTTCATATTATTATTGTTCAGAAATTACCTCCACCTGAACTTAAGAAGCCTAGGACTATCCAGTTTCAAATTTCTGGTCGAGCTCTTACTAGCTAGCTTGGGTCTAATTAAGGAAATGTCTGTTTTTAATATGTATGTATATGTTAGTGAATGTCTTGTCTAGTGATCATGTAGGCATGGAATGACGTTTGTTGTGTGTGTCATGCTTTTTTTTTGTGGGTTTGAGTTTTATCAGAAATAAGCAAATTTAAATGATTTATAAAGTAATCTACGATCATGTAGTTAGAATTTAAGTGATCAAGTAGGCATAATTTAAATAATTTATTATGTAGTTAGAAATAAGCAAATAATCCTAACATTAATATAAATGAAGAACATCTGATTCATCATAATATTAGTAGCATTTATATGCTTAAACAATTCCTCATCACAAGACCAAAGAACTACATCTCGCTTAACAAGCACTATAAGTTCATCCACATCTTTAAGCTCGAACTGACTTGTCGTGAGTCTCGTGCTTTTGTGTGCGGAGAAAAACAAGTATGTGTATCATTATAATTATCATATTTTCTTTGGGACATTCTTTATATATGCCAAATGAATGAATAAGTGATGAGAAAAAACTAATCAGCTTCGAACGGTGTAAAATTTGTATATGATATACAAATGGGTGAACAATTGGCACTTACCAAAAAATATCAAATCAAGCCTTTACATAGAAATAATTTTTGAGAATCGGTGTGTTAGTTACATACTAGGATGTTGGTGGATATTGATTCCAGATAATTTAAGAAAATGGGGATTGAGATTGGCCAGTGAATGATGGTTTCTTAACTCTGTATTCTTACAAGGTTATTTCCCACTTTCTCCCCCCTCTCCTACTTCCCTCAACCGAGAAAAGAAGACCCCTGCCGGCAACATTCATCTTTACAGATCTGGTTCGTTCTGGGCCAGATCTAAGTGAGATTCCGTCTCTCTTTCTAGTTTTTAACTAGATATTATATTAGCTAGGTTTATTTATGTTTATTTTTTACTATTTGATAAGTTTTATACAACTTTATGGAGGCTTTATCTCCTCTATTAGAGAGGTTTATCTCAGCTTTTAATGGTCGTTCTTGGTTTCTATAGGTTTTAAGGTCACTTGAGATGTCTTCCAACGACGGAATTTTCATCATCATTTTTTATTTATTTATTTATTTTTGATTGAAAGAGAAATATATTAAGAGAAGAGAATATACAAAAAACCAAGGCTACCAGAGGTAGCTGATAAAACAGAAAAAATAAAAGACTAAATTACAACAAAATATAATCCCAACAGAAGATAGAACTAGAAAAATCTATGTGTGCTCTATGTACAGCTACTGCAGACCATGCTAACACTAAGGACTTAGCATCAATATCTAAATCTGTATCAGTCTTAAAAACATAGTTTTCCTTGAAAGTTCTATTATTTCTTTCCGACCATAAGACCCATAAAACTGCAGCTGGTATGATATTCCAAATTCCATTAGAAGTATACGCTCCTGACCAACATTTGGCTAAAGAGTAAACTGATTTCGGAAAACACCAAGCCCAATTTGAGGGAGTGAGCATGGACCAGACTCTATAAGCCACTCTACAATGCAACAACAGATGATCAACAGTCTCATTAGAATTACCACAAAGTATACAAGAATCATCCAGGGTGATGCCTTTTTTCAGAAGTATATCAATTGTATTTAACTTTCCATGAGAAGCACACAAGAATAAGAAAGCCACTTTAGGAGGTATCCAAGAGTTCCAAATGAAGTAGTGGGGAAAGTCATCTATCCCAGAATCTGCAATGAGGTGAGAGTATAGAGTTTTAACAGAAAAAACTCCATTGTTACCAAGAGACCATCTTCTCATATCAACCAGAGCATCTAAAAGTGGTGGAGTAGATCCTATTTGAAGCAGCAGGTTAGCAAACTGCTGAATTTCACTATCTCTAAGAGCCCTTTTAAAATAAAAAATCCAACTATGAGTGTCAGAAATATGATCAGCTACATTAGAGAGTTTGTTTCTAGATAATTTAAACAAAACAGGAAAATTCAGCATTAAAGAATCATCACCAACCCAATTGTCATACCAGGAGGATGTTATTGTGCCATTATGAATAGAAATACTTAAATTTCTATTTATCAAAACTCACTCTTCTGCAATAGTTCTCCAACAAGAAATGCTGAAAGGAGACTTCACTTTGTCTGGAATCCAAAAAGAAGTATTTGTACCAAATTTTTCAGCAATAATCTGATACCAAAGGTGATTTTTTCCCACTCAAAATCTCCAACACCACTTGGATAAAAGTGCAGAATTCATTACTTTTAGATTCAAAACCCCAACCGCCTCTAGCTTTAGAAGCACAAACCATCTTGTAATCTATAAGATGTGAAACTTTAGAGCCGGGCTTATGCTCCCAAAGAAAGTTTCTCATTTTCTATTCAAGTTGTTGAATTACTGAAGAAGGAGCTCTAAATAATGAGAAATAGTATAGAGGTAGAGAAGTAAGAATACATTTTAATATCGTCAACTTACCTCCTTTTGAATAAGAACTTTGATTCCATAGAGACAATCTTTCATCAAATTTAACCAAAATAGGATCCCAAATAGCTTTAGAGTTTGCTTTGGAACCTAAAGGCATACCAAGATACTGAAATGGCAAACAATCTGTAGCACAGCCAATTTTCGTAGCCCAAGTGTATAACTCTGGACAAACACCAATTGGTATTAGTCTTGTCTTAGCAGTATTTAGCTTTAAACCTGCAATGAGCTCAAAACAAGAAATTGTAGAAAACAAGTTAAGCAACTCTTGCTTACTATTATCTAGGAAGAAAATAGTGTCATCAGCATAATGAAGGTGGTTTATAACTAAACCATTCTGTTTAACAGAGGAGCCACTAAATAATTGCAAATTATATGTTTTTTCTAGATACCTAGAGAATCCCTCCATGGTAATGTTAAATAAAAGTGGAGAAATAGGATCTCCTTGCCTCACACCCCTTGAGCTTCTGAAATATCCAAAAGAAGACCCATTGATTAATACTGAAAAAGAAGCAGTAGAGTAACAAAATCTAACCCAGTTACACCACTTTGAGCTGAAACCCATCTTTTTCAAAACCATTTCAAGATAATGTCAATTAACTCTATCAAAAGCCTTTTCAAGATCAATCTTGCAAATGATTCCTGGTAAATTAGAAGAAATTCTTGAATCTACCAACTCATTAGCAATCAAAATACCATATGTGATTTGTCCACCCTCTACATAAGCACATTGCACTTGAGAAATAAGTTTATCCATAACCAGAGACATTCTTGAAGAGAGAACTTTTGAAATGATCTTATAAACACTTGTGAGTAAGCATATAGGCCTGCAATCCTTTATGGTCTCTATGTAGTCCTTTTTAGGAACTAGAGATATGAAAATAGAGTTGTGTCTAGTGTCTATAGTACATGTAGACCAAAATTCTTGAATTGTACCCATTAAGTCTTTTTTAAGAAAGCACCAACACTTCATAAAAAACATAATTGGATACCCATAAGGCCCAGGTGTCTTATCTTGAGCTAGATTTTTGATTGCAGAAAGAACTTCATCTTCAGTGAAACATGATTCAAGAATAGCGGCTTCATCTGAACTAATGGAATCAAACTCAATATCAATAAGATCAGGCCTTATAAAGTTTTCTTCTGTATAGAGTTGTTTATAGAATTCAACAATATGATCTTGTAGTTTGGATCTATCCGAAGTAAGAGACCCATTAATATAGAGTTGTCTGATTCTATTGTACCTTCTTTTAGCTGATGCAGTCCTCATGAAATGTGATGTGTTCCTGTCACCCTCCTGAATCCATTTGGTTTTGGATTTAATTCTCCAAGCAGTTTCTTCCATAAGAGAAATTTTTTCAAATTTTGCCATATGCTCAATCTTTTCTAAAACCTTTTCTTCTGATAAGGGAGAGTCCTTAGTTGCAGTGTCCAAAACTTGAATTTATGACAAGATGTTGTTGAGATTAGATGTTGTATGCCCAAAAGTTTCTTTGTTCCATTCTTTCAACTTTTATTTCAGTGCTTTCAATTTCAACCAAAGAATGCTACTAGGGGTACCTGCAAAACAGAAAGAGTTCCACCATTCCTCTAATTTTTCAACAAAACCATTCTCTAGAAACCACATAATCTCAAATATAAAAAGGGAAGGACCCCAAGAAGGATCAGAAAGATCTAAGAGAATAGGAATATGATCGGAAGTAGGTCTAGGTTTGGAAAGTTGAGAGGCTAGAGGATATTGAAGCTCAAAAGAAGGAGAAAGAATGAATTTATCAAGTCTGCACATGATAGGATTTGATTGATTATTGGTTTAAAGGAAGATCAATGAGATCATGCTCAAGAATGAAGTCAGCAAATACCTTCATACTCTTTGTAATTTTAGTACAACCCTTATTTTCTTCACATTTGAGAATGGTATTAAAATCTCCTCCAATACACCATGGGAGATTTCAAAAGATGCATATATTATCTAACTCTTCCCAAAAAGCAGGTCTATCATAAGGATTATTAGGTCCATAAACACTTGTTAAAACCCATTTGAAGTTATCTGATTTGTTAGTGCAAACAATGGAGATGGAGTAGTCTCCAACCAGACTATCATGAACATCCAACAAATCTTTATTCCAAAGAATGATCATACCTCCTGAACTTCCCATGGATTGTTGAAAAGTCCAACCATAATTCTTGTTCCCACATATTTGAAGAATATCAAAATCTATACAATTAAGCATTTTAGTCTCTTGAAGTAGTATTACTGGCACTCTATATAACTGAATGACTTTCTTAACAACTGTTCTTCTGGCTATAGAACAAAGTCCTCTAACATTCCATGAAAGAATTTGTAGATTCATTTGGAACCAGCATTTCCCAAAATTCTTCTTTTAGATTTAGCCTTAAAATTTCCAACTTCAGCAATAGGAATTCCAAGTCTTCTGTATTCAGATTTGAGTCTTTTTGGAATCAAACCTTTTTTTGAATGAGTGGAAGAAGCATCATCCAAGATTTCTTCATGAGTAGAGCTCTGTGGTTCAAAGCCAGGTGAAAATGTTGGAGTTGAAGAACTAGAAGAGTTATTTTCTTCTGAACTTTCTTCTAGGTGAATAATAAACGTGTTCTCCAATCCCCTTAAAGGTGCAGCTTTTGTCTTTTGCTCTCTAAGAGTGATTTGCAAATTATTACTATCACAGGTTGATAAGACTTGAACAGGGAACTCTTTTTTGATAGAACATGTTGTTGGGCAAAATGAATACTGAGACTTAAAAACAGGACCATCACTTAGACTTTAGAAAACAGAAATTTCTTTGTGTGGTTAGGAAGAAAACCAAAAGAATTACAAATTTGGTTCCCAAACTCAAATAACCTATTAACTTCTTGCATTACCCAAGGTTGAACAACAAACGTAATACTTTGATGAAAAGAAATATGATTTGTAGCAAGAGAATAAATGGGTGTAGGTAAAATTGGAGGATTTGGTAAAATTGGTTGAGGATTTACTGGTTTTAGAAGATTGTGGAGGTTTAGATATGGGGAGATGGAAAAAGGAATGGATGAGGAAAATCCATTGCGACTCAATGAAATTGTATAATTTTCTGAAGCTTGAATCACATTGCTACCCAATGGAAGATTAGGAAGGTGCATTTCTAAATCACATTGCGACCCAATGGATAATGAAGATGCGGGGTTTAAGAAGGCATCTTTAACAGGTTCTGTTGAGACAGAAGAAGGAATTTTTTTGGGAAGTTCCGGTGTTGGAATTGGATGATTAGGAAGATGCATTTCTAAATCACATTGCGACTCAATGGATAAAGAAAAAGATGGTTTTGGTGAAGCGTTTGTAATAGGTTCATCAATATCCATCGGTGTAGCTTCACATGGAATAATAGAATTAACCGATAAATCAGAGAAAGAACATTTCACCTGCCATATGTCTTTTTTAAAGTTGGTTTTGTTCACCCTTGTTTTCCTAGCCCGTTTTTTCTTCTTCTTCTTTTGATGAGATGGCTTTTTAAAATTCAAATTTGAATTTAAAATTTTAAATACCGGTATAGCCAGAGGAGGATTAGCCGGACAAGAATCTGCCAGAGAGATTTTAGAGTTGAATTCTTGGTGTAAATTACTCCGAGATTGAAGCTGATTAGACTGATGCAGATTGACTGATGATGCCATTGATGAACCGAAGAACAAATCTTTAGGATAAAGATTGTAAATTCCCATAATAGAAATCATAGCTGTGAAATGACCATGATCAGTATGAAGTTTTATTGTTCTTGGGACAAAATTTAAACCTCTGGAATTTCGTATCTTCATTTTAATAACTGTCAGATCTTCAAGCTTAAGAGTGACCGGATCAATGCACAAAATTTCTCCACAAGCTTTACCAAGGATATTTATCAAAGTAGATGTCCATAAATGAAAAGGAATTCTAAATATTTAAATCTTGAACTCTGTTGGGAAGCTATTTTTAGGGGTTTGCCATAACCGTTTTTCCCATTTGAAGATAGAAAATAATGAGTTCTCATAATCAAAAGAGAATTTGAGGTTGGCATTAGATAAATCTTTGGAGGCATGAAAAATAGCTTGAGAAGAGTTGATAGGGTAAAGTTTTAAGGAAGAATTAACTCGGAGGATATCACATAGAGCATTGCTAACATTAATCCAAGAAGTGACATATGTGGAAGAAGATATCACATATGTATCTTGCCAATTACCTAATGGATTGTTGGAGGAAGAGTTGATCTAGATAAATTCTCCCTGTTTTGAATTATGAATAGAAGTTGTAGTTTGTGCAGCCAGTCTATCACAAATAAAATGAGAGATTTTATGCCTTTGTCCAATAAATGGTTTTGAGCCCAAAATACTAGAAGAAAGTGATTGAGCGTAAGTTTTTTTGGTTGCTGGTATAGAATGATTTGTTTTAGGTGGTGGATATGGTTTGGACGAAGAATTAATGGAGGATGAAAAGGAGATTAAACTTTCTAAGGCTGTAGCTAAATCAAACCAACCATCAAAAACAGGTCCAGATGGTATATAAAAGGAGCAAGGTGCAGATTTGGCATTAGAACGGGAGAGGAAAAGATTGAGATAGAATCCTTTTTCATTTTGATGTTTGTTGACCATGAACCAAATCTGATTCTCAGTTTCTTTCCAATGATTTCTGCCAGCATCTCCATTATTAGCAACTTCGAAAAGGATAAGTTGAAGTTGTTTTGCTTGGGAAAAAGGTAGGGTTATATGAGTAAATCCATGTGGGAGAAACTCAGAGAAAGTAATAGAAGAATAAGGGGTTTTAGCACTACAAGATAATCATTTTTTCCTGTAGCGACGGAATCTTTATCTTTGGATGATCCGGCGATTTTTTCCTGTAGCGACGGAATCTTCATCTTTGGATGATCCGGCGATGAAATCTTCATCTGAATTTTCATTAATGATATTCTTGACGGTGGAAATTTTATCACAAGTTTTAAGAGATTTGAGCAAATCACTCCACTTTTAGGAGCATGTCTTTATGAAGAAGAAAAACAAACAAAATATTTGGAATTTAGTTCGGAGAAAAACCATTAACCTTCTCTTTCTCTTTTCGGTTGTTATTCATGTTTGTATTCGTCATGTTCCATTAGTCCTTCTCTTTCTCTTGTCGGAGTTTTCGTTATTGTACATGTATGGCATATTCTTGTTACTTTGTTTTTTCTAATTTTTCATTTTAAACTCAATGTAACCTTGAATTTTCATTAATGAAAAGGTTCCTTTGCTTCAAAACAAAATTGATGCTTTGTTACCTATTTAAAATAGAAAATTTATTTTGTTATTAATTGGGATACAAGGAAAGAATGTGACACTATAAGAAAAAGTGAGAAACAAGGATGTGATTTTGAAGGTTATAAGTTTATTTTCAGAGTTGTTGCTCCAAGATCATTGTTTCTCCCTGTATTTTTCCCTTATGATCTGCTAATCATTTCGCCATTCACTAATTTTCAGTTTGATTGTTTTATAAAGAAATGGTTATTTCTTTTGCTTCAAAAAAGAAAAAAAAAAAAAAAAAAAAAGATTGAATTAAAAAATAATGCAATTATATAATTTTTAAAATTTTCATTGGGCCGACCGACCGAAGGGAGGAACCCCTCTTATGGCCATTTTTGTTTGTAAAATGAAACCTAACACAAATGTGCAATTTGATAAAAAAAATATTGGAAATTGTTTGGTGGAAGTCTTTGGGACCTGAAAAGCCCGAAATGACATTCCCTTTTAGTCTAATTATTACAACTCCTTATGTATCATATTTTTCAGGGGTATAATTGGCAAGCAAACTAGAATATAACATATCTAAAAATTCGTGCCTTGAAATTTTACAAATTGTATCTCGTTGGAAAGATTTTAAAGAGATGCACACAATGAGTACAAACAACAATATAAAATTTAGAGTTTTTTACGAAAAATTCAGAGGTGTTTATCCTTTTAGGCACAATTTTCAAAATTTGAGTACATAGCCATTATGCAAACCATCACAAAGGATGCATAACACATTATGCATCCATATTTTGGTTTATGCATCAATTAATTTTCCGTTGCAACTAATAAATCAATGTACTCCTCCCGTTTTAGGAAAAGTGATACTTTCACTTTTTCAATTTGACATATTTGTCTTTTGTTCAGTCGACCCTCTCCACCGTGGTAGCGGTGTTCTAGTGTATGAAAAATACAACCAAAATTCTATGTGCTAAAGATAAATAATTTTATATCTTCTTCACAATATATAAAGTTCAAATCTACACATTCTTTCCTTTTACACCGCTAAATTATATAGTGTCACTGTGGAGGAATTTGAGTTTCAGATTATAGATATCAGTATCATAACCATGCTGCGTTTCACTACAAGTGAAACAGACTTCAGAATTCGAATTCGTAAAACTTATTCTAGTATTTAGCTCCAAGTCATCAACGTATTTAAGCTTGAGCCATGGCTAATTAGAGACTTCATTAGCCTAACCAAACAAGTTACCATTTACACCCCGAATGCTTTCGCTTAGGCCAGCCAGGTTCACCAACCAAAGCCCAGTTTAGTCATCAAGCATTTTCTGGTAAGTTCCAAATTCCAAGTGTTTTATTTCAACCTTCTACCAGCTTCTGGACTCCACAAAATACCAAACAACTCGCGTGTACCTGCAAAAAAACTCTCTCTCCTGAAAAAAAAGAAACTCTCTGGCGATTGAAAACCCAAACAACTGAAAACCCCATCTGCTAAGATCTGCTCCTTTGGAGACGATCTAAGCAGGTCCACATCATCAACAATCTTTCCTTGTTCTTCTATAATCCTCTACATCTTATTTTCTTAAGTTTCCTTCCGTTTTTTATTTTCAGTTTCCGATCCAGTAATCGTTTCTTTTCTAGGGTTTTGTTTGATTTTGAAATTAGGTGGAGTTTGCTATGAAAATGAAAAATACAGTTAGGGGTTTAGTCCTTTTCACAAGGAAAAAAATCTTCAACAACAGATTCGACTACATCTACAGCAGCAAAATCATCAAGATCAAGATCATCATCACCTTCATCAAATACAGCTAGAAATGATACCAAGACTCCCAAGCCGATTCAGACCGACTCAGACCTATTACAATTTATTCCGACCAATTCAGAAGACTTCTGCTACCTTTGTTGTTTATGTTACTTTAGATTAGGTTACTGTATTGAGAAAAAAATGGTTGGATCATTCAAAGATCCCATCACTGCTTTTGGTAGTGATGCAAGTTTGTTTTGTGAAGAAATAGACTTGGCCTCCTGATAGTTTAGGTTATTTTGTTTTACAAAGTATTTAAAAAACCCGGTTGGATCTAGATCTTTTAGAGATCCCATCACTGTTTTGGGCAGTAATGCAAGTTTGTATCATTATGAAACAGATTTTGCCATTTGATGTGGAGTTACCACATTGGAAGTCTATTTTGATTGTAATGATTTTACGGGTTGGAGTGAAAGTCAAGAATTGGGGGAGAAATTTAAACTATTGTGATTGTATGATGATCTTTTTTAATCTTTGTAACGATTCCGATCTCAAATCGGCAGCAGTATTAATGAAAAGTTGAGGCATGCCTCTTTTATGGAAAAATAAAAACTCGCGTGTACCTCCTCTATTTTATCGCTCTCACACCTTGAACCAGATATTTGAGGGGTTAACCCCCTCTGAAACCCTAAAACCAGAATCAACCATGGAAATCTTCCCTGTTCTTAGCTAAGTTTCTCTATTCCACCGGCCCTTCAGGTACAACTAGGATTGGATTGCTAAATTGTTGTGATAACTCTTATTAATTTTGAAATTTCATTGATAATCAAAGATCTTTGCTGCTATGAAATTTCTTGATCTTCAATGGAGGAAGTTTCGGCTCGGTTCTTCATCGCTAATTATTCTCCTTTTTCTTCGTTGTATGGTCACCGATACTTTTCTAGATATCAGGTAATCTTATGCCTATTGGATTTCATTTTCAAGCCTATCTCCCCTAAGATTTACCTAGGTCTTCCGCTGTTGCTTGAGATTTTTAATTGGCATGCTTTTATCAATTCCTTCCGATCTAAGCTTGATCATCATATCCTATTTCAAATCGAATTTTTTCCCCCAGATTTCTGCTGAAGTTGTCATCATATCCATTATTTCTGTTTTCAGTGTTTATCTTTTGAGATTCATGGACAAAGGGATATTAGTTTCTCATTATTTCAATTTCAACCCTTGTCTGTTTTCTGTGTTTCTTTTTGTTCCTAGATTTGAGTTGTGTTATAGGACAAATCTCTTTCTCTGAACGCCACCAGTTGTTGTTGATCAGTTTTTCTCCGTTGGGGTTGTGTTTTGTTGGTGGTTGCCTATAGTTCAGACTTAAAGTTGTTTATTTTAGATGAGTTTTGGTCCTAGTTGAATGGTTTTGGATGTTTTTTCTTCGACAGCCATGTTGGTTTTCAAGTCTACGTTTTAGATTTGTAGTCTTCTTGTTTTGGTTCCTGTTCTATGAAAAGGAGTTTCTGTTTTCTCCTTTGATGGGTGTTTTATTCTTGAAGTCTCTTTTCTTGTTGAGATTTTATGAGGTTTTCTGTGTCTTTGCAATCTCTTTTGAGTATCTTGAAGGGTTACTCATGTATGATGACTATTGAGGGGTAGATTTCAAACAATTGAGCTAAGACGTGGTTGGCTGTAGACAACTACTTTCGATGGATTTTTTTGCCTTTTTTCTCAGCAACCAAGGCTACCTAGAAACTTGATATCTTAGAAGCCAGGGTTTTGGTTCATTCATTTGTATTTCAGCGACACTCCAGGAAGAAGTATTAACATATTTCCCCATCCTTGCTTTTGTCGAGCATACCATATCCTAAATCTGCTCCAAGCTCTTATCATGGGGATAGTTTCGCAGCAAGAAACAATTTTCTGATACACAAAGAAATCTATACTATTCAAGCTGTAAATTTGAAGTTTTTTCCATCCCAACAACAACCAACAAGTCCTAAATAGTTACTCTCGGGGCCGGTGGAATACCAACCTTTTCTCTGATAAGTTCTTGCTTTCAGTTGTGTACTATTTCTAGCTGTAGGTTTTGTTGATCAGATTAAAAGTGTTTAAGTATTTGTTTACGTCTACTTGTAGTATTTTCTAGGTTTATTTCAGACCTCTTCTAGCTACTCTCGGTCTCTCACAGAAGCGCGCACGTTTTTTACCCGGAATTCTACTGAAGACTTATAATTGGGATCATCATATTGGGATTATAATGGTACTCATCCAAGGAATCAAGTCAAAAGAGTCACTATGGATCAAACAGAAAAAAAAGGAGATGAACACTAACTATCGGGCGACCCTCCTCAGCATCTGGATTGAAATGCCTGACTAGAACATCGGATCAATTCCATCGGACCCCACCATCATCAACCAAGTTCCTATGGGCACTCATGTGTCCTACAAAAATACAAATTTTCTTGTGGAAAGCATTCGAAGGTCTGCGGGCCGTCGACAACCTAACCCATATCCACCTCATCGATTTCGACAACTACCACCTATGCAATACTGGTTCGGAGACTACATATTACACTTTGCTCCACTATCATGTTACTGATGATTCCTGGCATGCTGATTCAAGTGTAACTAATATCTACTTAGATATCATATATCCCAATGTAATAGCTTCTTATTAGTTTAATAAAAATCATGCTTCAAAAAAAAAAAAAAAAAAAAAAAAACTTCTGGACTCGATGGGAAAAGGGATAAGCAGAGCTATCTAGACGCACCCACAACATATCATCTCTATATAAACCCCACTTGCATTTGAATGCTATCAATCGAAGATCAAAAATTAAATTATAAATCAAAATCTCCACCAGCTACAATCAATTCAAATCCTCATATTTGAACAACAACAACAACAATGGCTTTCAGAGAAATTGGTTTCAATGATCCAATTTTCTCAGGTCTTCAAGACATGTTCGATGTATCTGATCATGAAGTTGAAAAATCAGGGGACGGTGTCTAAGGGAACTTCATGATTTTTCAAGGGAAGCACAATACTTCTTAGACGGTGTGTTCCCTGATTTTTCATCTTCATGATCAGATACATCGAACATATCTTGAAGATCTGGAAGAAAAAAAAAAATCCAGGCCGGTAACACCAACCTAACTGAACCAACAAGGATTAACCCAGTTGGTCAGGGATTTAACTCCCAAGTTATAAGTTAGGGGTTCAATTCTTGCTTCTGGCCGGGAGAAGAAGGGGAAAAAAAACACCAACCTAACTGTCGTCAGTTATTGTACCCAAGGTCGATGCCCGGAATTACTAAACTCAGCCAGATCTTCGGTCCTCATTCCCAACCTTCAATAAAATAATATTGTAAGTTATGACAGTCACGCCGTACTTTGATAACCCCGTACAACATAGTTTTGGATGTGGGAAAAAAAAACTGAGTTTGTACCATTTTTGTTATGCTTTCTTCGGGACATTGTTTTCGTATGACAAATAAATGAATAAGTTAGAAGAAAGCCAATCAGCTTTACATTTTGTACGCTTTTATAAATAAATGAGAGTAGAGTACAATTTACACTTTACAAAAATTGGTTAAGTTTTCACGTCCAAATAATTTTGGAGAATGCAATCAAGAACTATGGAGTAGGTCAGTAGGATGTTGGTGGAAATTGACTGTGGATAATGTGAGATAAAGAGAAGTGAGATCTGCATGTAGATGTAGTAAAATCTTTCTTTTGATTTAAGACGGTTTCAATGAAAAGAAGAAAACATGAAAACGAAGAATCGGAAATGACATTCCAAGAATGGTAAACCCGATATCACATTCCAAGAATGTTAAACCCAAGATCAATCAGTACCTATATCGTTTCCTATCTTTTCTTTTAAATGAATCTCTTAGTATTTTTATTATTTCTTTAATTTATTGTTAGGTTAGTGATAAAAAAATTCTTAGTGTTTTTGTTTGGTCTAGGAAATTTGAAAAAGAAAAATAATTTAATTTAATTTCTGATAATATAAAAATCATAACTATGAAATTAATTTTGTACATTAAAGGTAATAACTTTAACTCTTGTTTCCATGCTTACGCCTATCTTTTTTCCCCTTTTAACAGTGAAATGTAAAGAATGATGAGTTTACATTTTAGTCCATAGATATTACCATCGAGAATTTACCTACTTAGGATATGTGTACCATTGACATTAAAATTTTGCATATAAAGTTTACCCAGGAAATCTATTTTGAAAGCTTGCACTCTGGGTTGCACGGGCGCTGCATTTTTTGAGCTGTGTCCGCGTTCGACTCGTGTCGGACACTGGATGCGCGTGGGACGCTGACACGACGCGTGTTTGACGCGCTAATATGCGTTTCTCGTGCGCGTCTGGTTTGGGCGCACTGATGATTTGGGTTTGAAGCGTTTTTTTTTCTTTTTCTTTTAAACTTCTTCTTTTATTTTAACTATTATTAACTAAATGAAGAAAGACAAACATTTTGATCAATCATTTAGGTCTTTACTAGGTTTTGTAATTGGAAATGACATCACGTATACCTTTGATTGGACATATGTTGTTCTAAGAATGCATTTTGATTGTGCCATGTGTTTAATAGTGATTGATTGCTTGACCTTCGGCGTGTATAAACAAACGATCTCTTCTTTTTCTTTTGAAATTTATACACATGTAGCATCATTTTCTAATTTTTAGGATCGAAACACTTGACTTTGCTGTATAAATACATGATTGTATATACAAATAATATATAAATAAAATATGTATATACGTGTCCGCGTCCTAGTTTTTTTAGAATTTTGTAGTGTCCGCGTCCGAGTCGTGTCCGCGTCTGTGCAACCCAGCTGCTAGTGCATTGGTAAGCTCTTAATGCTTTGGGGGGAAAAAACCCTTGTACTCCTTTTTTTTTCCAGATGCAAGAAATCTCAATACATAAATTTTATTTTCGGTCAATTGAATTCTAAATTTGTTAGAGCAAGTTGAACCCACAAATTTTACTATCTCAAGCTTGTTATTAATGTTAGATGATCAAAACTATATCTTGATTTCTAGTCTACTAAGTCAAGTCTCCGAATAGGTTAAAATTTGGTAGTTGAGTATCAGACTGAAGATCGACGAAGACATTTGGAGAACTTTTATATCAGGTATGTGAAGAATAAACAATTCTATTTTACTTACTATCTTACCATTCTATCTTTTTGATACGATGTCGTATGACTTCTAATAGACTTACAAAGAAGAAATTTCGGATCAAGCTTGTTTTGTTAAAAATCTCGAAATATGATTCCGGCAAAGATGTTCGACGATCCTTAACAATATTAGTTCTAAACAATTTATTGTGTGAATTAATTGAAATTTTCCTACGCAAATGATTTTATCACGTGGGAATGTTTCAAACATCATAAGAGAGAAATATTGAACTATCTGATATTTCTGCTCAGGGTAGGTTGGCTAACCAGTTCGCAAACCGTAGATATCTGAGTTTCAGAAATACAGGAGGGTTAGCGAACCAGTTCGCAAACCACAAGTTTAGATGGGAACAGTTCATGAACCGTGGTCAACTGAGTTCGGTAGTCTTATAGGGTTGGCAAACCTGGTTCACGAGTCGTTGCACCCTGACCCGTGAACAATCCTAATAGTTCACGAACCGTTGTACCAACCGTCCCAGTAGATTTTAGCAGATGCCCAAAGACTTATTTTGTAAATATGTTTAGCATTGCTAGAACTCTCTCAAACACTTCTAAAACTTCATTGATCACTCAAACACTTATGTATGTGCGTCATGATTAAATTCGTATGTGTTTAAATGAACTTTTTTGGCATACTTGCCAAACTGAACAATCATTATACAAGGTTCCAGAACCGGTTCGTGGTGTATGTTTTTTTATTTTATTTTCAAAACCTAAAAGTGTCTGCTTGATTCTAAAGTTATCTTAGATTGAATTCTAAGCAACCCCTGATCTTTGAAAACTATAATAATCTACAGTACATGCTACCTACAATTTTTACATTTAAGGCTTGGTTTTCAAATTAAGTTTGTAAATTGTGAGAGAATTTGACAGTCATCAAATGAAACTCTCGTCGAGCCAATCAACTTTTGAAATAAACTGGTCGTTTAGGCGTGGTACACATACTGAACAACTGATAAGCTCTTGGTTCTGAAATCATCCCAAGAAAAATTCAAAAAAAGAAGGCAGGGAATGAAATAAGGTTGAAAACTCAGGTGCGAGTTATTCACTGACACAGTGACATGGATTCTAAGGTTGGCCAGTTGGGTGCACTTGGTGATCTGATCAGAACACTGAATTTTTAAGCTTTTGTTCTTTGCCATTTCCCTTCGCCTCAGCTCATAGAATTCACATCATTCATCTAAGATGAAGTGTTGATAAAATTCATTAGCACGTCTCCTTTACTTCTAAGTTAAAAAAAAAAGAGGGCCAATAACCAAAGCTTGCACCTACCGAAACCCCAAAACGCACAACACGAATAATATCCAATCAAATTCAGTATTCCTTGGAATTCGACCTATTTTTTGGTGACTCGGTCGGTACTACCAATACAGTCTTTGGACACGGTTTTATCAACATTTTAATAGAGAATTAGTGCTACAAGGATGGGTTTTCAATTTCATTTTACTAGTGCAAAAAGAAATTGCGATCGGTTTCTAAGCAATTCAGGTTCGCTGTTTTATGCGTGTTACACCATCCTGCACAAGCATTTGAATCAAAATCCCAAAGATCAAATTTGAAACAAATAGAAGCTCGATCTAACAAGTCATCACTTGATATTTATGTGTTTGGAGAAAAATAAGTATGAGCTTGTATCAATCCATTCATTCTTTTCTTTGGGACATTTTTTGCGTGTGTAAAATAAATGAATAAGTGATGAGAAGACAATTCGTGTACATATACAAATGGGTGACCAATTGGCACCTACAAAAAAAAAGTTTAAATCATGCCTTTATATAGAATTAATTTTGGAGAATCAATATGTTAATTATAGACTAGGATATTGGTGGAAATTCACTCAATATAATTTAGGAAAATGAGGTGTGAGAATGGTCAATGATTAATAGTCTCTTAGCTATTTAGAATTGGGATTTTTGCTTTTAGTTGGGTACGAGGAAACAATGTAACATTAAAAGAAAAACTGGGAAAGCAAGGATGTGATTGTGAAGGTAATCAGTTCATTTTGAGACGTTGCTCCAAGATCATTGTTTGTTGCTCCAAGATCATTGTTTCTCTCTGTATTTTTCTCTTATGAGCTGCTCATCGTTTTCATAATTCCCAAAATCGTCATTTGATTGTTTTATAATGAAATGGTAATTTCTTTGGCTTTGAAAAAGAATAAAAGAAAATAGTTTGAAGTAAAAAAATAATGCAACTATGTGATTTTTTTTTATTTTTTTTTAAGGTATGATTGGCATAACCAAATAATTATATATATATTTTAACCATAAAGCAAAACCTTTCATTTATTCAATAGAGTCATACAAAACCTTGGTTGGTAGCCTAGCAACAAGGTGAGCACCAACCCCCTTTTGAATAGCGATCCCTAATCTATAAAAAAGAAATTTACATACACCACTACTGACATCATTACTAACTAGGCAATTCTTCAATCTCTTAAAAAAACACAGAGTATCAGCACCAAACTCCCCTAACGTGGAAAAGGCTAAGACACCTAAACCGTAACCATGCGAAACACATTGATCTAAGTATTTGTTACATTTGCGAAAAGACCTCTGTTTTCTTTATATTAAGATGTAAACCTCTGCTTGGCCCCTCAGATTCTATGATGCTCAAAGCTTTAGCCACATCGAGAGTGTCACCAATAATAGTCCCGTCATCAAGGTACCAAGCATGCAAATCAAGTTTGCACTGAGAGGCAATAGATTTCACGAGTGGATGGAGTGTCAAGGCGACCAACAATGGGCCGAGTGGGTCTCCTTGTTGAACACCAAGTGCCGAGGACAGAGTGTATTGATCATAATAAAGTCTAGCAGGCCTACTATAGCAGAATTTCACCCAATGTGAAATACCAGGACAATGGAGCCTAACTTCCTTAATAAGATGAGACCGACATACCATGTTGAACGCGTTGGAGAAGTCAACAAGCAGCATAGACATATTGACGGACTGACCTTTCAACTCCAGCAAGCTATTTACAGCGTGTAAAATACTCTCACCTCCAACAGGAACCCCGACCCCAAATTGATGATCTCCCAAGTAAGAAGTCATGGCCTTGCAGTCAGCAGCTATCTTAGATACCAACCTGCGCCAAATAGTGCCCACAGCTATGGGCCTAAGACCACCACCGGGCTTCAATAATGGTGTTAGGGGTGCACTAGCTATGAACTCACCTAACCCATTGGGATATTTTCCTGCCAGCCATAACTTGACAACCCCTGTAATTGAAGCCACTAACTCGTCCGCTAATGCTGATGCCGCACCACTCAATGCATCCATTAAATGTTGCGCGCGCAAACCGTCACGACCGCAAGAAGTTCCTTTGGGGAAACTCTTGATGGCACCAAGAACATCCTTAGACTCAACCACAATTGAGCCAACACCAATAGGATCCGACGGAATAGAGGGGGCGGAGCTGCTGGATGTTTTATTTGTAATTCAACGAGAGTGGATTCGTTGCGAGGAGCAACACCACTAGACGACAACACCCGGATAGCAGCTGAGAAATGACCACTACTAATATTCTTCCGATACGCATTCAAGTTGGAAACATCATGTTTCATCTTAAAAGTATGTTTGCGCTGCAGTTGGGAAGGCTGATGAAGTAAAACACGAATCAAATCCGAACATCTACCATCTTTGCATTCTAAAAGAGCATGGTTGATGGCTCTAATTTGCAACTTTCTCCTCACGCCTGACTTCTCTTCCACAGACCCCTTAGGTATGTACACCCGTAGAGTGCCAATAGGGAGAAAAAGAAGCCTTATCTAGGCTGCAATACTGTCTCGAATTGGAGAGGACTATGTCAAGACAGAACTTGAGAGTTCTCGAGAATGCCAACTTGCATTGGTGCGGAATGCAAGAGACAGTCGAGAACTGTCTCTGAAAGTCCAGATGAAGCAGTTCCTAATTAAGACCAGTCTCACCTGTAACGTCACCACAGACTGCAGAGACGTTAGCTGTAACAGCCAACTGGTCAGAAGCATCAACAGCAAACTGGTCAACTAACTGGATAGGAGCATCAACAGGTTTGAGCAAACCGTGAATAAGATCTGTAGCAGCTCCATTTGCAGGTCCAACAATAACTTCCCCATGAACAGTTCCTCCTCTACCTTTGCAGGAAAATCTCCAGGCATGCAAATGCATGCATTTCTTGCAAAGCCACATCGGAAGGTGACGAAGAGCTCTCTCCCAAGCCTGGTAGACATTAGCATCCGTAGAAATAAGCTCTATGTGCACATGTTGTCTTCGTTGAAGAGATGCTTGTCCTGCAAGTGTCGGGGAAACGAGCCCTTAGCATATCCCCTGCCGTTAACCCCATTGCAATATCCATCAAAGCTCTTAAAGGGACACTGGAAGTATCCATCAGGAAAGACTTCCAGCGAGCCATAGGAAGAAGATGATGAAGCTAGTAAATCCTGAGACGCAACATTCTTCTGAAACTGGATAGGGGAAAGCTTGGTGTTTCTAGTCATGAGGGAAAACATATACCCTAAAAAACTAGTAAAAACCCTAAAACGAAAAGAAAAAAGAGAAAAAACGGACAACAGCCAGAAGGGTGTCGTTGTGATTGAAAAACCAAAAGAAAGAAAAGGAAAAACTAAAGGGGAAATCAAGAAAACAACCGGAGCTCGAATGATTCTAGTGAATTTTTCTGGTTTTCAGTCACCATAAAAATCGCCGGAGCCAACATATGCTAAAAATAAATAATTTTATATCTTATTCACAATTTCACATTATATAAAGTATAAATCTACACATTCTTTTCTTTACTATCCCTAAATTATATGGTGTCACTGCGAATGTAACTGCAGGAAATCCTACAGCACACCCAAATTATCGAAATAGGAACTGATCTACGACATGGTATTAAATTAGAAAACAAAATGAAAGTATGTTGATGATCTTATTAATATTTTCTTAAGTTTATAGCCCAAAACCTAATATGAAAAATGAAGAATAACTCTCACAACAAAACCCTCACCATACAAAATTACTCAACCCTCTTTACAATGCCCTAAGGCTTCCTTTTATAGGCAATCAATGGAGTGGAATACAGCTCATACTTACTTTGTTATTATTCACACAATTCATGTGATTTCACCTTTTACTTCGTTACTTCAATTTTCATTACAAATGCTACTACTATTTCGGCGATATCCCCGGCCTCTTGTCTGTACAGCTGTCTTCATTTCTTTGCTCAACAATTTATCTTCGCTCGAGATCGTCTTTCTTCGCTTCGATACTCTTCTTTGGACAAATCATTTTCTTCGTTAGGTTCTTTATTTACTTCGTTGTTATTATTAATTCGCGAATCTCCTATATTAATTTTCACTTCGCCACTACTATTTTGTATCACCCATTCTCATAGAAGTTCCATCGTACTCTTCTGTCAGTTGGTTTGACCTATCGGTCATGTTTTATCTTGATATCTGGTAACAATATTCTTTGATTAGATCTGACCACCGATTTCTCTTCTTAATAGACTTATACGTGGCGAAGACATTTTCTGTACCTACAATGAAAGAATTTGGGTTTCAGATATACACATCACCATCCACGACTTTGCTGCATTTAATTTACAAGTGAAAACGGCTTCAAAGTTCGAATCCGTGAAACTTATTTTAGCACTTAGCACCACGTAATCAACGTATTTAAGCTTGAGCCATGGCTAATTAGAGACTTCAATAGCCTAACCAAACAAGTTGCCGTTCGGCGTTTGCACTCCAAATGACGCTTAGGCCCGCCAAGCTCACCAACCAAAGCCCAGTTTGTAGTCATCCACCATTTTCTAGTAAGTTCCATATTTTGTTCCACCTTCTACCAGCTTCCAGACTCGACGGGAAAAGACATCAACTGAACTATCTAGAAACACCAACAATATATCATCTCTATATAAAATCCGCCTGTATGCAATTGCTATCAATCGAAGATCAGAATTATAAATTAAAATCTCCACAAACTACAATCAATTCAAGCAAAATCCTCGTATTAGAACAACAATGGCTTTCAGAGTTATTGGTTTCAATGATCCAATTTTCTCAGTTCTTCAAGACATGTTCGATGTATCAGATCTTGAAGTTGAAAAATCAGTGAACACACCATCAACGAAGTATGTAAGAGATGCAAAAGCAATGGCAGCAACACCGGCTGATATCAAGGACTACCCGGACTCATATGTGTTTGTGCTTGACATGCCAGGGTTGAAATCAGAAGAAATCAATGTTGAAGTTGAAGATAACAACGTGCTTGTTGTGACGGGAATGCGACAGAGGGAAGACGAGAAGAAGAAAGAAGTTAAATATGTGATGATGGAAAGAAGAATTGGGAAATTGATGAGGAAATTCATACTTCCTGAGAATGCTAATGTTGATGCGATTTCAGCTGTTTGTGTTGATGGTGTTCTTACCATTACCGTCCAGAAATTGCCTCCACCGGAACCTAAGAAGCCTAGGACTATCCAGGTTCAAATTGGGTAAGATAATTTGGGGTCGGGCAGCTTGGGTCTAATTAAGGAGATGTCTGTTTAAAATGAATGTGTTGTCTAGTGATCATGTAGGCATGGAATGGCTTTTGTTCTGTGTGTCCTGTTGTGGGTTTGAGTTTTATGGGAAATGAACAAATTTAAAAGATATTTTTGGTGTAGTTTGTCTTTCTATACTGTGAGCACCGAGCCTTTCATTTGTGTTTCAGTTTAGCCTAGAGACTACCTAGGAATTTGTGGTCCTCAATTTGAGTTTGTAGATTCTGGAAATACTTGACGTCTAATTGACATTCATGAGATGAAGCGCCTTAGAAGCCAGAACAAACAGGCAAGTTTTAACAAGTGACAAGTTCCAGACAAACAACAGTCTGGCTAAACAAAAACTCCTGCATTAAAGAGCCACACCACCTGAGACGATTCAACAATTAGACGCACCTGATGATACATCTCTTGTGATTTTAGGCGTGTCGCATTTCTTAAATAAACTTCTGATATAAAAACATTTCCGACTGGAAAAATTGAAACAAATGAAAGCTTGAAACGGACAGACCAGTCATTAACTTGATATTTTTATGTGTTGGGGTAAGTGGGATGACTTTGTCTTACTCCTGTCATAGGGTCATGCTTTCTTGTGCGACATAGCTGATACATTTCAAGCAAATGAAATAAAAATGAGAATAAAAGAACACTAATCACTTTCACATTTTCTATTCAGCCAACATATACATATATACCTACCTCCACACAAGTGGCGTGATGGTTCTCATACTCCCTTATATACCTATTTGGAACACTGATTGCACTTTCAAGAAAATGAAAATGAAATCTCATCGAAATTATAGAACACGAAACTACAGACTTAACATGACGGTGGAGATTGATCCAAGCTCATCATAAACAAAATCTAGCTTAGTGGTTAGATGATACTGAAGCAATCAGTTTCTAAGAAACGGTGATCCAAGCAATGGAAAAACAACTAACTACTTATACCAACAAGAAGTCGACAATGCAGTGGCGGACGATCTACGTCCTAAGAGCGTACACAATGGATGACCAAAACTAAAAATTTGGTCCAGAAACTAAATGCAGTGGGAGTAAAAAGTAAAAAGTGGAGTAAAACTAAAAAACGGAGTATATTTGGTTTGAAATCCGGATCAAAACTATATCTAGTCGAGCGGATGTTAAAAGTACGTCTGATACTAAGCATAGGTACATGTCTGTCTATAGTGGGACGTAAGTATAACATTCATATGATGGTGGGGCGAAGATTATATTTACATTTGAATCAAAAACAAGTATAAAGTGGGGCGAGGGTATAAAGTGCGCCTGATGAAAGGCGAACATTTATACTCCGCTGGAACCAGGCGGACTCGACCAAATTTTACTCCTGCACCGTAGCGTGGCACCACGGAGTAAACCAATTTTTTTTTAGTTTTTCTTTTTATACTCGCACCACTGCAGTTGCTCTAAGGCTGCCCACAATTTTTTTTGGAGGGCAATACCTTTCTTATTCCTTACATAGCTCTGCCACTAGATGAAAACAAAACTAACTATAGAGTAAACCAAAATTTTACAGTAATTAGAAAAATCAAAAGTAATTCATAATGCTTCAAAAATTGGGTAAGAGGGTCTACAACGCTGCTAAAAGAATACAATTTTACTAGGAAAGGTACCAAAACCTACATATGATGAATTAAAAAATGTTTTTTCTTAAATGTGTTTTGGTACCTTTTCTACTAACCTGGTATCCCTAGCAGCCATCCAAAAAATGGGACCTGCCTTGGGTTCAATGGGATGTATGTCCAAAATGACATGATTTACATGGTGGGATACCAACACCAGCAGGATGATATTATTTGAGCGATCGGACAATTAGAATGCTAAATTTGTTTCATTTTCTTTAAGAAAAAATTTGATTAATGATATATGCATTTAGAAGACTGTTTTTTGCGTGTGCCCTATTTTCTTTTGAGGGGTCTAGTTTTGTCGAAAAGGATATCTTTAGCAATGAAAAGAGTTTTGTCGGTAGCTAAGTTCCTATATGTAGCCATCAAGCGGTCAAACTTGACATTCATTACAAAACTCATACTGAAATAGAAGAAGTCATTATATTTTGTGCCAAATATTTTTAAAGACAAAAACGAAGCTTGAACACATATTGGTCACGTCTAACGTGTTTATATATGTGGTGTGGTTGGGGGAGAGAAATGGATGATTTTGTGTCATTTATATTTGGCGACATTGTAATAAGAGGTTATAAGTATTTACTCATATTAGATTTTTCAAATTAGAGTATGTGAAACAAATGAAGCAATAACGAGAAAAACAAAAACCGATCTATGTTAAATTTTATATGATACCATGTGATATGTACGTTTCTATAGTGTACATTTGAGATGTCGGTGGAAATTGACTTAACATCATTTTGCAATATCGGGAATAAGATTGACGAATACGATTGTGTATATCAAAACTTCATAACACCACCATTCAAGATTTGGATGGTTCCTACAGAAATGTTGTTTTTAGGAAGTAACATAAACCTACTCTTTCGTGCACAACCGTTATTTAAGAAAAAATATGAAATGAAGTTTTTTTTTGTTATATATAATTGGTGTATAGAAGTTAATCTATTATTCAAGAAACTAATAAAAAAGGGTAATGTCTGGTGTGTGTCCTCTCCTTAGGCTTTTCTAACTGTCCCTACAGAAAGGTCTATTTTTTTTCTTCTGATTCGCTATTTTCCGTATTACTTACATAAAAAATAAAAATTATAAGAACAAAAAGAAAAAATTATTTAAATGTTGTAATGCCTTGAGCCCATGTATGTGCTGCTCGTATAGATGTAACCATGGTTTACCTCATAACCTATATATAGATGCTTGAACCTATGTAACATATAACTTATCTCTAATGAGTAAGAGTTCTCCTTCTTCTGTTGTTCCACATTTCTATTTCCACTCAACACGATATCAGCACGACTCTACCAACGTAATTTTTTTTTCTTCATTCAAGATTGGTCATGGATTATTTCTTGAAGATTAGCGTGGTTCTGATCCTATTTTTTTATCATCATGGATGTGTTACCAGGTATTTTTCTTTTGAACAAAGAAATTTCGTTTTCATAGTATATATTGGGGTTCCACGAATGTATGACTATCAAACATAGAGATTTCACCGATAGATTTTCATGAAATTTTAGTATGTCCAACCCAATTAGGTATTACATATTATATAAAAATTTCAATCAAAGCGGACAATGATGCAATCTCCAAAACCTAAATTTCATGAAACTGTCTACGTTCAGAAAAAAACCTAGTTTATAACAGCGTAATTAAAACCTAACTTTTAAAAATTACAATCGTTGGATTATTCTGTATTTTTGTTACATATTCTATATTGTTCTTGTTGAGATATTGTATATGAAAAGACAAAGGTACCCAAATACACCACAATCTTTAAATTATCCACCTATATGTCCTCTTACCGAAAGTGATTGTCTAAGGACAAAGTCGAGACAATACTACAAACCAGTATTCACACTTTGTGTGATCGTCTATGGATACGAGATCGATACAATACAACAATCAAAGTGTGATTACTTGATAATAGGTTCGGACTTAACCAAACTCTATAGGATCAATATCAAGTAATACGGAATTAACATTTGTGTAATTTACTTTAAATTATAATAACAACAGTTATAATTGCGGAAAATAAAAGTAACTGACACAACAAGATTTTGTTAACAAGGAAACCGCAAATATAGAAAAACCCCGGGACCTAGTCCAGAATTGAATACTCTCAGAATTAAGCTGCTATAAAAAATCTAAACCAACTTCGTATAGTTGAGACCAAGCAACTAAACCTATAGTTCACTTAGTTTCTTCAGTATCCCTGCGCTTCCGACATTCATCCTTTTGATCGTATTCCAAACAGAAAGGGAACAACAAATCTGTTTGGTAACAACTCTCTTGATTCTTTCAGATGAAGATATCTCAAGTCATATGCAAAGGCTCTTCCGTTTAACCAATAAACTCCTTTGCCTGGTCAGATCAATCTATCCAACAACTACCGAAGTAGCAGAGTTTAGATTTGCAATTAATCAATATAGAATCAAACAAGAAACTATAAGGTGATGCCGATATTACACAACTAACCAATCAAAAAAATCCGATTCTAGTTAGATCCCATCCGATCAAGGTTTGTGTACACCCAAAGATATAGAAACCAAATCAGAAATCTTCTTTGTCTTCAAATCTTCTTTAATCTTTAATAAACACCTGCACAATACCACTTGAATCTCTTATGATCAATCACGCACAGAACGGAGTCTGTTAATAATGGATTATCACATGTCGTCTTTATATCTACAAACAGTTCTAAAGATCCCGTTGACACTTCGATCTAGTTTGAGTGAATCTTATATCGGACAAGAAGATTCTCAAGAAAAAACAAACTAGGTGCAATCAAAGTTCAACAACCGTTAGTCAATCAAATTAATCAAAAACTAAAATAAACTGTAATTATCTAGTTTCCCACCAATGGTACTCGTAGAGCTTCTTGATCCCACAGAAGTCTTTAAACGAGCGGTCGTAAGAGATTTCGCCTAATCATGGTACTTTCCTCTCCGGATAGACGGCTCCACCAGAAACAACAAAAAGATGAAGTTTGCCTGGCTCTTAGGATAGTTTGCTCGAAATGCAAACTTGGGTATTTATAGACCAAGGATGTTTGGACACCAAGGAATTTCTAAAACCGAATATTCTCAAGATATGCAATAAATGCCCAAATCGGTTTTCATAATTCCTGGAAATGCTTTGTCCAATATTTCTGAAATCTCTCAATAGAAAATATCCAATTAGTAAATGCACATTACCAATTTTTATTTTCTAGAGATATGCATTTAATTGCTGGTAATTAAAGCATATAAAACTAACAACCTTAATTAAAAGATTCTTAATTTATTTCGGACCGGGATCTCCTTGAGTTATTAAGGAATATCTTTGAACAACAAAAGATAAAAATTACTGATCATGTTAAGAGTATGTTGACATCTTTTCTTTGTAAATCCTCTTTCATATTTACAATCATGGAATCGATTATACCACACTTCCAAACAAGTTTAGAATTGGTTCATCTGTATTCCAAGACAACTATGTGATTGATCAAATATCAAATCACTAATCATGGGTTTACGGTTTTACCAAACACAAAGATCGGTTCTACCTCAATATGATTACTGGGACCGGTTACATCAGTTATCAGGATCGGTTACATCAATTACCAGGACTGGTTACCATATACTCATGGTATTACTTGTGATCGGTTACACCAATTACCAGGATAGGTTACACCAATTACTAGGACCGGTTACGCCAATTACAAGGATCGATTACAATACTCTTTTGTGATCGGTCACACCAATTACTAGGATCGGTCTCATCAATTACAAATATCTATCATACCATCTCAGGTGATTACTTAGGATCGGTTACACTAATAAAAGTCATACGAAATCATAAGTCAGGCACTGTGCTTAGTTATACCAAGATACATAACAAGTTATGATCGGTTCTACTAACTCAAACATATTGGTAATCCAAAGATATGCAATGAATAACAATACCAATAAACCTAGCGATTTACCTTTCGATTCATAAAACAAGTTCATGAATGTACTTCCTTTAAACATTGTTTCCTAACACGAAATCTTCACCTTTACCCATACACATAATCACAATAGCATTCATACGATTATGTCAATGTCATATATACGAAGTTCAAAAGATAAGCGTTATACTTCGTATCCTAATTCCTTAACACTATGATCAAGTGATCATGTCTCACTACTAGAGTATAATCATTCATAGCTTCGCAGTTATGTTTTCAATATAGTACGACTTGAAAGATACGTTAGGAATGAAACAGTTCAAGTCAAATATTACTAACCTCAAGAGGAAGGATAATGTCGTCTTTGTAGCTTGTTACTTCTTCACATTCTTCAAGTCTTCTAGTAATACTTGTATGTCTCATAATCCTAAACTTTCTAGTCTAACCTATACGAAGTTGTCTCTAGCACATAATCAAGCGACTCTTTAGATGAGTTTTGATTCACTAAAATATGACAACCAAACTTGACATACCAACGCTTGGTGGGTTCAACCGAGCTATGCTTTAACAATATAAATTTCATAAAGATCCAACCATGGGAAGTACTAAAACGTACGTGATATTTCCATATGTGTCCACAGAAACGTGAATTGGAACATTCATACAGCATCAAGTATATCTTTTTATATAGCCGTAGGATTACCTTGAATTTTTTTTTATGTTTAGCCAAACATTTGGATGAATCGTATGTAAATATTTTAACATCATCGGATATGTTTACAATTGGTTTATGATCACCACAATTGGATGATGAAATTTCCAATTTTAGGGTTAACAATAAATTTGGGCCTATATGCTAATAGTTTCAAGTTTATTATCAATGGGACTTAATACTTCATATTTAATGGACCATATATGTGGACTTTTGTCAACTATGATATAGTCAACCCAATGGACCGGGCCTTGACCAATCCGTTGACCGGGTTTTGATTAAACCAACTCGATTAAAATTTGACCTTTTGGACTCAGAAGTACTTGAGCGCCATTAAAGAGCCTCTGATACAGAAGTCAATTGTGTCTACAAGGGGTTTCTTCCATCATGAAAACCTTCAACCAATGACGATGCATTGTTCAAAAGATGAAGGCATAACTTCTACGTTTTAAGGTGACATAATGATTTCAGACGATGAAATGCTCTGAAGGAAGTTTTTGAAACATTCATGAAATTTTCCCCCTGAAAATTTGAATGTTATTCATTGGAATTTAAAACACTTGTAATATTGGCTCAAGTAGTAACAATGCAAAGTAAATGTATATACTGAGCATGAAAAAGAGATGTAATTTTGACTCATTTGAATGAGAGCTTGACACTTGGTATAAACATTTAATGAGTGTGGTACAAGCGATAGAATGCAAGTATCATATAGTAGCAGCCAACTACAAGATATATTGAGAGTTTAAATGACAACAAGCTCACTATATGTTAAAATAAGGTCATACCTCCGCTTGTCAACTTCAGTGGCAATAAGAAATTTGCCCAGTTAATAAAAATTAAATTCATTATCTGCACTTATGGAATGAAAAGTATATCATTTCCATAAGATTGAAATTCTCTAAAGAACTAGAGACATACTCAAAAGTACTTGAGTTATAAGGATCATTTGTACATTATGATGAAAAGTATATCATCTTCATGAACGGTAACACTCTAAAGTAAATGAGATATATTTTCTTTTGTTACGTAATAAGGCCACACCAATTATTACACGAAACTCTTAAGGAAATATATTAAACTGATTGTTGAATTGTTTTCTTATATAATATCATGCGATGATTGAATCATTACAGGTAATAGCTGAGCGAAGAAATACTCAATCTTTGTTGCCTAATTGGTATAAAGATTAAAAGTTACATGAGCTCTATAAGAACCAAGAGCTAATCACACTTTGTTTAGTTTCTACGAAGTCTGTGCAAACGGTTATTATACAAAAACTAATTGTGGGAATGGGAATGCATCTACAAATTACTAATGTGAAAGGAATCACATTTTAGAGAACATAATGAGCCAATTTGTCTAGTGAACTGTAAATCACTAATACTTAGATAATTGAATCCATATCATCACCGACAATGTAATGTTGGGAATTGACTCATTCAGGTTTTAACATAACCATAAAGACACTTAGGTTGTGATATGATGTTATGTTTTGAAAGAACTCAAATGGACATCCTTTTATTTGAGTGAACAAGAAAATGCGAATTCCAAAGATTGAAAGAATGCAAAGTGATGACATCTCTCATAATCAAATCTTGCTAAAGTACTAGAAACATCACCTCCCCTCCCATTATGATTTGACAGTAATAAAGCATGTAACTCATTTTACAAAGTCATTCTTTAGTAAAAAGGATTGAGACCATCCTAAGATGCAAATGGTAAACAACCCATTATTTCAAAAGAAACAAGGTGATATTTGTGAACATATCCATGCAGAATGCGAACCATTCAAGTGATTTATGGCTATGGATGATGATTGAGAGTGTTTAATTAGTTATTAATCACAAGAAATCATGCCGTTTTGAAACAATTCTAGCACATATTATAGAATATAAGGTCTCACCAACCTTGTTAATGCTATATATTTTACATCAAAAGGACTTGATGGATATTGCATGTTTAATAGGGTCATTGTAGAGAATCCTACACCCCATGGTCTCACATAGGCTACCATCAAAGGTTATAGATTGTGTCTAAGGATAGGTTATGCGTAACAACCTTTCTATAAATGCTCGGGGGATATGCAGTATTACACGCATATTCACTTACTCGTTTTAGAACCCACAATTAGTAAACCATTTCTGTGTACCAGTTGGTAACTGGATATAAGCTTGACATTTGTATTCTTACGCATTTTTGGTTGTGCTATATATGTGCCACTACGACTCCACATCGTACCATAGTTGGTCATCAAATCGATTAAGTACTTATGTTGGATATGAATTCCCAACAATTATCCGCATTTTGAAACCTTTAGCAGTCGATCTCTGAACCGCTATATTTGTGGATCGTCACTTTGATGAAACAGTCTTCCCATTGCTAGGGGGAGATACGAAAAAGGATTTTCTAAGGAACGATAGGAATTGTTGTGGTGTGTTCTCACTCTGTCCCATATTGATTCTTATACTCCAAAAATGTAAATGTGAAGTGAAAATAATAATCAATTTTCAGAAAGTGTACTGATATCGGTAACATGACAAGATCATACATACCAGCTGCAAATGTGCCTGCAAGGTTAGAAATCCTCAGTATGGGGTACACCATAGACTAAGGTGTTGCAACTATACTTGGTGGAAGTGTAGTTAAGGTCGTGACTCCAGAAAGGAAGATGGAGAGACCACCAAGTTCGATCGATACTCACCTAGAAAGGAAGTAGATGAGTAATGCACAACCTAATTTGTATCATTAATGAAATAATCTCATTCGATTGTCTCCGACTATGTCCATGAATTAATACTGGAGGACGCTTCGAAGTTTAATGATTCCAGTGAACAATGAAATCCTAAAGGATTATGAGAACACACACGAGTCAATGGAAAGATCGTGCGGACATATTAATGATTATTATTTCATTTACAGTTGCTCAAGGAAATTGAGCACGATGAGATCGAACCATGCTTATTATTGTTTGAATATTAACAAAGAGCATATTTGGCCTACACAATCCAGGTAGAATTTGATTCTTTAACAAATATATAGGTATTTGGTGCGGTAGTGCTAACCAACCAAGTGTAAATCCTGTGGACATACATGATTATTTGTCACAAAGCTCAGTGAGAATAATGAAGTCGTAAAGTATAAAGATTCTCCTTGTGGCGCGAGGTTTCTCACAACGCCCTGGAATTGTTTACTCTCTTGTAACGAACGTTATAGCGTTCTGCTACTTAGTTAGCTTGGTAGTTTCAAAAGGACTTGAAATGCAACATTTTTATGTGGTTATTACTTATCTATGTAAGGATTAAGAGATAAGCATATTTACAAAAGTGTTTAATAGCCTTTTTTTTCTCCCAAATCAAATGACTCTAGACCATGAAGTACGTTTTCAATTCGATTGGAACGTTCACTTATGAATTGAAACAATCGGGCGGATTTGGTATACCCGTCTAAGTGACTACTTGATTAGGAAGGGATAAACATGTAAGGTATTGTGCACTGCGCACTCACAAAAAAATGTTCCTGAATTGGAATTATAGCTATCTATGTCGATGGTATGGACATGGTATATACATACTCTTAATACAATAAGAGATTATACAAGATACTTAAAATTCGAATTTGAGATGAAAATCTGGGAAAAGATCGGTCGGACACCGAGCTTGTGGTATATTATTCCACCAGTTTGCATATGTCCAAAGTTGTCAGGAAATTTAACAAGGACATGCATCCTGCTAGCACTCCCATGATTAGTTGAGGTACAAATATAAGTAAATGACCATCTCGTTTAAAGGAAGATGACGAAGATGTGTTGGGATATTAAATACCCGTATCTAACTGCAATAAATGCATTGTTGTACTTAACATAATGTGCTCAACCAAAATTTTCATCCTCAGTGAATTTGTTAGCTATATATAGCTTAGCGCTGAATGGTTTAATTAATGTAACCATATACTTAAAAGGAACTATTGACATGAGTTGGTTTTATCCATACAAAGACATAAAGAGGACTACTAATGGAATTGCAATGCAAAAGTTGTTGATTATAAAGGAATAATAATCTCTTCTCCCATGAAAGTAATCACGGGGAGACATGACTGACTTATTTACTAAGTCATTTACTATATTCACTTTTGGAAAGTATATGACTAAAGGAACTGTCTGGAAACTCGTCTGAATTGAATCAGGGGAGATGCCGACATCAGGGGGAGGATCCAAGGATATGATGTCAACATATTTGACTCTGAAATGTGAAGTTGTGTTTACTCTTTTTCCCTTCGATCGAGATTATTTTTTCCCACATAGTTTTTGTTACTCGGCAAGGTTTTTAGTGAGGCAACCACAACTACACCAACTACGTGATAAATGATGAAGACCCGCAGATTGTATTGATATAATTGTTGAACAATATCAAAATCAAAGAAATGAAACTCGATAGTTTGTCAAGTGAAACAACTGCAGAAATCAGTACAACAAAGCAAGGATTGCATCGTAATAGTTTTCGGCACAAGTCAACTAGTAGTATTGATGATACTATTGTGTATTAATACGAGGTGTTTGATAAGTACCTAAAATATATCATTTGAGTATCACTTTCTTATGCTTTTCTTAGATATTTTCTCTTGTATTTTCGGATATTATGCTTGTTTTGCATTTTGTAGGTATTTTGGAGTCATGTGATAAAAAAGAAGAGAAAAAGGATCTCAATTTGCTCTTTGGGAACCTTATCCGTTAGTGAACTTGGAATTGACGGATTCGAATCGTGTAGAGACACAACACTCTAGTGTGTAAAAAAAAAAGAGTTACTGGAGCACCAGACAACCAAAACTCGGGGCTGCCAGTGAGATGCCTTGGTGAACTGTTAAGGGCAGACAACAGCGCAGATAAGGGACACCGTATCAGCTTATAATCCTAAGACTAGGTCGTGACTACCAACAGTTCACAAACTTCAGTCTCTCCAACCTTAGACGCTGCTGCCACTCAGTGCCGGTAAAACAGGGAGAAATTAAGCCGACTCGGTGATTTATGAAGATCATTGGATTTCCTGGATTCACGAGGAAAGATTGGTGTCTGTTCAACACCATTTTTTGACAGAGTTTAGGCCGGAGAATACAAGTCTCAAAGATGAGCTTCTTGCCATTGAAATAGGCAATAAACGGTAGAGAGATTGAAGGAAAGTTTGTTGCTGTTGGAGTTGAAACAAACACGGACAGTAGTGAGAGTGTTGTTGAATTTTATTTGAGCAATTTGAAGCCGAAATTACAGGGAGAAATGGATGTTTGCTGCCATTAATTTCCGCTGCCAAACTTATAATGAATGTTGAAGATTAGGAAGAAATTACACTCAATTGAGAGTCCTGGTAGTGTCTTGAATGAATGTGGTTTGTTTCAGATTTGAATTATGTGCAGGGAAGGAGCTGAGATCTGATAAAACAACAGCAGGCTCGTGCCTGTATCAGCAGAAGAATGCAGACGTGTTGTTTGCTTATATGCCTGAGTTACCAGTTTCACAAGTTCAAGATAGTTGTTTGAACTAGACTTCCCAGCAGCTATTAGCCATGGTTCTGGTGAGTTTTGTCGAGGGTCCAAGAGAGATTTTATGGTTGATAACAACACGGAACTGGGCTGGGGTCTGTCTAGTGGTCAAGTTCAGGCAACAAGAATGCCACCAGTATGTGCTTTGCTGGCTTTGTTCCAAGGAGAAGTAGCTTGAGTTCAGGTTGCAGTTCAAGCACAAATTCAGCTGAGGTTCTTTCCGCAGTACAATGGGCTAGAACTTGATTTAGAAATCAGATAAACAGAGAAGTTGGCTGAGTTATGGAGGTGATATGAGTTAGTCTTGGAAAGAGTTTGTGAATCTGAAACAGCTCCAAGGTACGAGGAGTATCTCGCAGTGGCTAGTGAATGTTTTTGACACCACCATGGGGCAGAGAATTAGGTATCAGGTCAAGGATTTGTGGGTCTGTTTGAAGGGTTTTGATACAACACAGAACATTGGGTGACCCAGGGGTTTACTGGCTTGGTACAAAGCCCTGAAGATCAGGTGAATAACTGAAGATTGGCCGAGAAGTAAAGATGGCAGGAGATTAAAAAGGAAAGTTGGGATGTACTCGGAATTGAGTTTCAAAGCGAGAAGTCAGGGCAAGAGAGAATGGTTGCCGTACAGATTAAAGGATGATGCTGCCGCCAGTAATGTTTGTTGTTGGATGGCTGAGATTGATATTGAGAAGTCGAGAGAACAAAGGAGTTGGGTCTCTTTCGAGATTGTAGAACAAGAAAACAGAAAGCTATAAAGAAGACCTAGAAAGAAAAGCAGGGACATCTAATACCCCCTTACCACCGCCATTCACAGCCAAAAGAGAGGAGCTTTTGCTCCTCTCCAAACCCTACCATCTCCACCTTCCATTGCGTAATACTTCCATCACCATATTCACCAGCATACCACCCATAGCATCATACATCTACATCTCCATCTCCATCTCAACAGTCCACACCATCTTTGCATCTCCATCTGCATACTACATTACCACCTGCAAACCACTCACCAGTTCGCAGCTCCTTTTGCATCTCCACCAGCACTTCAGTCCACAAGCCTTAGCAGCAGTACAGCCACCACCAGAGCACTGCGCAGGCCTGAATTCACAACTACTACAGCTTCCATCCATCACCAGTTCGATAGCAAGCAACAGCAGACTGCCTGGTTTCACAACCAACAACAGCATCGCGACCTTTCCATCATCCATCTCCGCAGTCAACATCAGTCGCAAGACAATAGCCACCAGTCCATACACCCTACCTCTTGCTGCTGTTTGGTTTGAGTTTTAGTTTGTTTTTCTTTGATTGTTATTGCCATGAACTCCATTATGTGTAGTTAAATACTTGTTTGATTAGGGATATTTCAGAAGCTATGTGACTTGATTTTTAATCCTCAATATCGTTTTATTGCTTGTCTTCTACCGTTCTTATGACCATGGATTGTTTGCAGGGAA
>JAJJMB010001870.1:797991-838266 GCA_023531105.1 Papaver atlanticum
CACGGCGGCGACCGCCGTAGCTATTATAGATGGTAGCTGTTACAGGTGGTGGCCGGTATTGAGAAGATCAGAAAAGAGAAATTGATACTGTGGCCGGATTCGGCAAGGATAAGAACGTACAATGGTGTTTGTGGTTATTACTGTGAGTTCTTATTTTGGAGTGAAATTGGTGTTGCTAGCCATGAATGGAGATGGATGCGATATTGCTTGTGGTGACTGAAATTGGGTACAACCCATTTGCTAAAGGAGGATAAGTAATGGAGATTCGGGTCAATTTATGGCTCACGAAAACATCAGTACTGTGGATTCGAATTTTATCTAATAGGGGATCCATTTGTGGTTTAAATTATCATCAGTTGAAGTAGCAATCTGAGAAAGAAGTTAGGGTAAGAAAGAGAATGGTGTTTGGTTGTTATCGATGGTTGAAACAATTAGGTGGTGCTAGATTTTTGTCTGTCTGCATAAAGAGGATGTTCATGGGTTTTGTATTCACATATTGGTTGTTTAATGGTGGCTGATTGTTAGAGAAGAAGACACGTTTTTATCACCTACTTCAGATTACGTCTACAGTTATTATGTCTTTAACGGTACTTAGGAAAAGTGTGGGTGATATTTAGGTAATATGTGTAAAAAACGTTTGAAAAATGCACAATACTATACGTATAAAATTTGAAAACAAAATTTCGGTAGCTATTCCGAGATTTCACCGAGAACCTCCCGAGATAAAATTGTTCCAGAATCTTACTCCCGACCGAGACGAACCGAAATCCAGAATTAACTACATTGGTCAAATCCAGAATTAACTACATTAGTCAAGAGTTAAAAGTTTTCATTCCACGCATATAAATGACTTGGTCAAGGGTTAAAAGTTCTCACTCTAAAATCAATTATTAAAAAAGACACATATTAATATATTATTTGTCCCACATGTTCCTATAGGAAAACGCCATATTAAAAATTTATTTTTAAGGGTTTACTTAGAAAAAAACAAATTAAAAACACAAACTACATGTCCCAAAATGTAATGAGAGTTTGTCAGCCTCACCAACCAAAGTCAGGTTTAGTTCTGTAAAAACAATGTCAAATCTAGAATATTCTGGTAAGTTCCGCTTCTACAAGCTTCTGGCGTGAATAGAGAAACTTACCTAGAAGGATCTAGCAAAATCTACTGCATACTTTAGAAACAGATCCAAACATCTCTATATTAGATAAATACCAATTGCATAGGTTTCTCGTCAATCAAACTTCACGATTTGAAAACCAAAATCAAAATCACTACAAACTGCATTCAAGCACCACTCCGCGTACTATTACAATGGCTTTCAGAATAGTTGATTTCAATGATCCAATTTTCTCAGGTCTCCATAACATGTTCGATATATCTGATCATGAAGTTGAAAAATCAGTGAATACACCATCAAAAATGTATGTAAGGGATGCAAAAGCAATGGCAGCAACACCAGCTGATATCAAGGAATACCCGGACTCATATGTATTTGTACTTGATATGCCAGGATTAAAATCGGAGGAAATCAAAGTTCAAATTGAAGATAATAATGTTCTTGTAGTGACGGGAATGCGGCAAAGGGAAGACGAGAAGGAGAAAGAGGTCAAATACGTGATGATGGAAAGAAGAATTGGAAAATTTATGAGGAAATTTATATTGCCCGAAAATGCAAATGTTGACGCAATTTCAGCTGTTTGCGTAGATGGTGTTCTTACCATTACCGTCCATAAATTGCCTCCACCGGAACCGAAGAAGCCTAGGACTATTCAGGTTCAAATTGGGTAAGGATATATTGTGTGATGCACTAAGGACATGTCTGTTCCAAATGAATGTATCTTTTAGTGTATGTTTCGTTTTGTGATGCAGTCGTGGATGGTAGATTTGATTGTCAACATTGGAATGCGTTCTTCTTCTTTTTTCGTGTGTGCGCGTCTGTCATGTTCTTTTTTGTGTGGGGTTGAAATTGCAAGAAAATAAACAAAATTTTACAGATATTTCAGATATAATGCCTCTCGCAATATTTATGTTCTTTTGATAAAAAATCAAAGCGGACGAAGAAATAAAATTTGCACGCACAATCTAATCTAGTACAGACAGATTTGTGATTTAAGGCTTGGTATTCAAATCGATTTTGTAAATCGTAGAATATTGACATTCACGAGCCAGATCGATCGATTTTGTAAATGGTAGAATATTGACATTCATCGAAGTCGAGCCAGATCGATCAGCTTTAGAAATAGACTGGCAATTTTATGCAAATGAAGACAGGGTATGGAACGAAATAAGACTGATAAAGTTTGTAAGATGGCTCGCTGATAACTAAGACAGCGGGTGAACAGAAACCCTTTCGGAAATGTTATTCCTGGTTGTGAATTTGTAAAAGAAAACTCACCCATGAGCTTGACCTACTGAACTGAGTGAAAGAGCTTGGCAGTCGTTTCTTATTAGTAAAAACTTAAAATAATGAAAACCTTTCCGTTAAATTTCTGATTTTATTAGCTAAACAACCAGTCCTAAATTGAAGAGCTTCACCACCTGACACTGGAGTTGGGTGCACTTGGTGATGTCCCTTAGTGCATTCCATTTCCCTTTGCATCTGCTCCTAGAATTCACATCATCTCAACTAAGGTGCAGAATCCTGTTAAAAAATTCATTAGCCCATCATCTCCCTTTCTTCCAAAAAATTTGAGGTCCAATTACCAAGCTTGCACCTACTGAAAAACCCAAAAAGCTCAGTGCGAATAATATCCAATCAAATTCATCTTCCTCGGAAATCGAACTATTTTGTGGCGACTCGGTATTACTAATGCAGTCTTTAGACAGGGGAAAACCACATAACCCAGCATTTCCCTCGAACGAGCTTGGCTGGAATGTTTGAAATTGATCACCTGATGGAATTTTGCCCACTAACTTGTTGAAGGAGAGGTTCAACACTGAAAGAAACGATAAGCCTGCTAATTGGAAGGGAATTTCTCCAGTCAGCTTGTTCTGCCATAGGTCTAATGACGAGATGTTTAAGATTACCAAAAGCTTCTGGGATCGAGCCTGTAAGAGCATTGCTTGAGAAATTGAGCATGTAAAGCGACGTGAGATTTGCAATGCTTTCTGGGATTTCTCCTTCAAATCTGTTATTTGAGAAGTCAATGCATTTGAAAACCGTTATAAAACAGTAAGGATACACAACTGCATTTTTTTTTTATTTTTTTTTTTTTGTAACTCCGACTAAGTCAAAGAGTCTTACAGTTTCTTAAAACAAGTTACCACAACATAAAATTTAGGAAAAAGAAATCAAGGAATAGAAATTTAAGGTTCTAACAAAGTCGAAGAAATTACTATAATTTAACAATACAACTATAAGTATGGAAATTTAGTAATTAACATTCAAGTGTAAAATTTTAGAACTTTAGGCTAAACAACATGACATCGGAGGCATGAACAGGAGATGCAATTTAACTGGGATATATTTCAGATGCAATCACACTTGCAAAATGAGTAGAAATTTAAGATGGAATAAGCACAAAAGGTTGCAAATACCCCTAGTAGTTCAGGTAAGAAAATTTAGGTTAGTTTAAAGTTAGCCCCCAAAGTATTACTTATGGTAGAAAATCATAGTTTGCAAGAGCCATTCAAATAAATAACCACATGAAGAAGAGACAAATGAACTAAAACATGAGTAAAATTTCGCAGCACTTCATTTCAGAGATCCAACAGTACTAATCCAGTTAAGTCTAAAAGATGGTAATATAAGTAAAAAAAAAAACAGACCCATATATATATACTTAAGTTTAGACATTTCATTTACATCATAACTAAGCAAAATGCGACAAAATGCATATTAGTCGATACCGATATAAAACTATCCAGCAAGAAAAGATTCCCATATTTTATATGCAACAAAATATAATAAAGGTATGGTTCATAAGCAACATAAGACCACCCCAGAGCCGTCCCCGTGATATACATATTATAACCGACAAGATACTAACTTTCTACGCTTGCAAGGCCTGCCGTAAGCTCTGCCCGGCTTTCTGCTGCAAGCTCCGCTCGTACTCTGTGGAAAACAAAAACTAAAAGGAGTGAGCCACAACTCAGTAGGAGATATACGACTTAGTACGAAATGTTGTCGTAAAAATATATAAAGGCATAGGCAAGAGCAGCAGCAATAATAATTTATGAAATGTAGAGCTTTAAAATAATCAGTCGATAACTGAAATTCAGTGCCGCAAATAAAGATAAGTTACTCTACTATTCTTCGGGGAACGCCGTTGTCAGGGTAGTCCAATACCAGCCACCGTTATCAAACAAACGGTCTTCCGGGTTGCCATCCGTAGATGGGGTGCCACTTAAGGCCTGACCTTCCTATAGTAGAGTCATCTAGCTTCCTACTATGCTTGTTCATAAGAACGAAATCTCACAAAAACATTACAGTAAGTAACTACACTTCATAAAAATAAGTAAATCATTGAACAGATGAATACATTGGATCATTTCACAAAATCTTGACAAGAACAAAACATTTAACAGCAAGATGTTAATAGCTTAAAGATGGTAATGATCAACACCCAACAGTGAAGACAAAAATAGGTATACCAAAGTTATTAACCAAACTTCATGGGATTAACATAAGATGGAAATGAGGTCATATGAATTGATGACGAGCAAAATGGATAAAACATAAGATACAAAATTGAGCAGTAAAACAAATTTGAAAACTATGGCTAATAAAACAGATGCAAAATTCTCAAAATTTTCCATCAAGCACAATTAACAAATCAAGGAGGAATGATGGTTTTGAATTAGTTTAAAATTTCTCAAAACTGAAGTAACTCCCTTTTGTTTTGGATACAAGTAAGCTTAAGAATTTGGGGACCCATGAGAACACGGCCAACAAAAACAAAACATGGGTTGCAGGGTAGTGAGAAGAGCAAGACAAACAAGAATCTATAAAATGATTTCAACTGTTGGCTATAGATGGAACTTCAAATACAAATCCCATTTGGTCATTTTAACAAACAGTCAAAGGGCTTGTTTAAAAATTTGTTTAAACTTTGATTTGTGATGTAAAAACATACTTAATACTTGAATGGCATTTTTAACATTCACTTGTAACACTTGAAATTTATCACAATAGAGACACGCAAGGGTTGAAATGCAGAGAACAAGGGAGTTTTAAAACAAGTTTGTGGCTACACAAAGCCAAGAAAATCTGGGGTCATTTGAAAAAGGAATTTGAACAAAATTTGTTAAACTCATAGTTATCAAAACATCTTCAAGAAATTTACTAATTCACATGGAAGATTAACATTTAAACGGTATTGCACATCTTCAAGAAATTGAAGTAAATGAAACATAAATCAACAGAAAAATGAGAGAAAAACATATTCAAATCAAATTAGGGCAGAAGCAGTTGGTGAGTTGAACTCAATTTTTGATTTTTAAGGCTACAATTTTCCTTTACTTGAGAGCCCTTTTGAGTGAAAACAGAAGCAAACATCTTTAGGGAAAAACAAAGTTTATGTTGCAATTCTTATAGAAGACTGAAAAAGGCGAAAAAGCCCCTGGCTGCTCATGCCTTACGCGTGTTTCTCATGCTCAAAATATCTAGTTTCTCTCTAGCATATACTATTTCAAGCTCACTAATACTACTGAGGGATAACCATTTTATATAAATCACCCATAATGGGTTGGGCTAGGGCTTAAAGCCCTAGGAAAATTCCCATGGTGTTACACTTCTAAACCTATATAAACCCCACACATTTTCCATTGCAAAGGTGTGTTTTTAGAGTCATAAAACTATTACTAGAAATTTAAGAGTTTGCATGTGTCTTCAAGAGTTAAAGAAGAGTTTGTGCTACATCTATTCGCGTTCGTTGTTCGGTGTTATCGAAGTGCTGCGAAAAACATCGAGGTATTATTGAATGTTGAAGACATATGCCGCTAAATCTGTAACAGCATTATATACAGGGCATCAAATGTCTTAAGCAAAGAGATTACTCGCCTCAATACACCCAAGTAAGTTTGTTTAAGTTTTGTGCTTGATCATCTTTTCCTATCCTTCTTTTCTTGTTTTGTTGTTGGTATTACGAAACGTAATACATGTTACAAAGAGTTGTAACGGATCGGTGGATAATACACGAGTCGTATTATTGGAGAATCGGTAACGAATATATTTATCCAACAATCTTAAGACATTTGAATTATCATCATTACTGGTTTGGGTATGTTGAGAAAGGCTCTGTTGGAAACTTAAACTTTCCACCATAAAGAATTATTGTTCATCCAACATCGGGTCTGTGAAACAATCAACAACTGGTTGACAACATTTGGTTTCTGCGTACCAAATTAGTTTCAAATTGTACGTGATCAAGAGGGACGAGGACAAGCCTGCTTTCATACGCCAATTATGGGATGGAGGGCTGGGATTCCATACCCATAAATTAACGAGACTCTAACGCAGAGTTAGAACATAATGGCGAAAAAGTCATAGCATCATGAATACAAACCCATTTGTGAATTATGGGTTTCATGATGGTGAGAACGTATAAAGGTTAACAGACCATGATTGTGGACAGTCGCAAAATTTACCCTCATAGTCCTTTAATGAGACGGACAGTAAATGTCAATCAGGGATGCGTCTTTCCATCAAATGACCGGCTGAATGGGATACATGTTGTAATCGTCTTGAATTCTCTTATGGATTTAAGAATCTTCATGTATTAGTATCCTATAGTTGGTACTATGGGTAGTTCCATTCGGTAACAAGTTCTGTAAATTAAAATTCCCTGTCCGTTGGGTAAAGAATGGAATGGTGTCTCTTGATAATTTGAGTAGTACCTCTTTGAAGAGGCACGTAGTTGATTTATAAATTACTACTCATGGTGGGTGCTTGAAGACAAAAACTCATACTTAGTTTGAATCTCCCATTCTCTCTAGTTGGAGTTTTTCCTTCTAACAAATTTAAAGGTTCAGTTTTGGCAGCATTGTGGAGATCTGGGAGTATCTCCTAACTGGGGATAAATTCTTCTTCCCGTTAAGTAACGGAAGCATTTTCAGAAATTTCAGAAAGTTGGGTTTTGTTTCTGCAAAATTTTTGAAGAGCAGGAGATCAGTTCTAGAGCAGAATGATTTTCCAATATGTTTTTATTGTTGCTCTTTTGATTTTGTAGTAGAAATCCAAGTTGTAAATCAAGATTTTGTCATGATTACCCAGTTTTGTAAATCTCCATTTGGCAAGATACATCAATTCCAAAATTGTTGGGCATGACTGTCAAAAGGTGCTTGTGTGCCATTAGACGACAGATTGGTGAAGCGGGTAATTATCTTTGAATTTGAAATTTTGGATTCAAAGGTATGTTCGCTTTTGGAAGGCTAAAATGGACCTGAAAATGTTGTTACTAAAGGTCACTAAAATCTACAGTAAACGACCGATCGTTGTGGTTTAGCATAGTAGATTTTAGTTACTTTTGCTGATCATGATATTGGGCGATCGTTCTTGTACTAATTGCATCTGGTCTCTTATACTGGGTCATGGGAGACAGATATTTATTCTTCATTTAATTAAATATGTAGATAATTTTGAAGAATAAATTATTAAGAATTTCATGACACGAATTGTATGTCTGAGAAATTAGAATATTTCCCAAGTATCCACTCTTGAGAAATACAATGATGGTGCTGTATTGGGAGTGAATGATTTTATCTACAGTAATAAAATCTCTCCGATACAAGAACCCACAGTAGAGTTCCCAACTAAGTTGCTGCTGTAGATCCCTGTAACTCTTGTCTATCAAGAGTTAATTAGTGAATTATTCCAAAATTGTATATTTTGGATTGGTGTTTGATTCCTAAGATTCCTCTGATAGATCGATCAATGACGGTACATTGATTAGACGGACTAATGGAGGAGGTTTATATTTTGAACTTGAAATGTAAACTTTGGGTTCAAAAGATGCAAGTGGTTCAGAAAGAGAGAGTCCCATTAGGAAAATATCCGGTGGAGAAGAGACGGAACTCTTGGTTGGATAACCGTATCAGATCATTTTGAATTGACTCGAGAAGGCACAATCAGAGAGGATGTCTGGTATGTGTATATGACCTTTCAAAACTGCTTGTTTTTGCACCCAAGGGAGGGTGATAGTGAGAAATGCTGATACGGAGAAAATGACTAATTTCTTCGTTCCAATATTTGCGAGGAAGGAAGCGTTAACTTCCTCGTTGCTTGATGATTATGATGACAGTCATTTTGAGTGACTTAAATTCAATTTAAATCCAAGCAGGGAATGCTACTGAGAAAAGTGATCAAGTATTAATCGATGGTTAATGATTAAACAATCATTGCATGTGTTGGATAAATGAATTATCTTCCTTGGAGAGCCTGTGACTCTCTTTGGTTGTTTTATATTATGATCATTAATGTCTGAATAATCCTCAGTTAATGCTGAAAATAACCAGAATAAAGGTAAGAAAGGTAAGAGAATAATATCTAATCTATTACACCCCCTTAGTCGGAGCGGGAGAAGAGCAGACGCTCAGACTAGTACGGAAACGAGTAAACAGCTGTCGAGGAAGGCCCTTGGTAAAAATGTCAGCATATTGATTTTCCGAGGGTATGTGTAAGACATGAATGTCACCAATGCGAATGCGATCACGTACGAAATGTATGTCAATCTCCACATGTTTGGTGCGTTGATGTTGAACAGGATCTCCAGACATATAAACTGCACTTACATTATCACAGTATACAATGGTGGCACGTCGTACAGGAAGATGTAACTCAAGAAGTAGGTTGCGAAGCCAAGTAGTCTCAGCAACTGCATTCGCAACTCCCCGATATTAAGCTTCAGCACTGGAACGTGAGACTGTTGCCTGACGCTTGGAAGACCAGGAAACGAGATTATCGCCGAGAAAGATGCAGTAGCCTGAAGTTGATCGACGAGAATCTGGACATCCCGCCCAATCGGCATCGGAATATGCAGTTAAACCAGAAATTGTGGTAGCAGATAGAAACAAGCCATGATCAAGAGTACCCTGAAGATAACGAAGGATCCGCTTAAGGGCCTGCATGTGAGGATCCCTAGGATCATGCATAAACAGACATACCTGCTGAACTGCATAAGAGATATCCGGTCTAGTGAAGGTAAGTTACTGTAGAACCCCAGCCAGGCTTCGGTATACAGTTGGATCCTTAATTATTGGACCAGAAGTTGCACTGAGTTTCGAATAAGTATCCACCGGTGTGGCTACGGGATTACAATTCATCATGGATGCCCGTGCAATAATATCCTGCGTGTAGACTGATTGAGACAAGTAGAGACCTGAAGAGGAGCGGTGAACAGAAATACCCAAAAAATGATGCAGCGGGCCAAGATCAGTCATAGCAAACTCTCGTTTCATCAATGCAATAAAACGACAAAGAAGTTGATTAGTATTTGTTGTTAAAATAATATCATCAACATATAGTAGTAAGTATGCCGTCTCGGATCCGGATTGATAGATGAAGAGAGAGGGATCGCAAACACTACCCCGAAAACCACAATTAGTAATAAACTTGGAAAAACGCTGAAACCACGCACGAGGTGCCTGCTTTAGACCATAAAGCGATCGACGTAGTCGACATACATAATCAGGGTGAGCAGGGTCAACAAAACCCGGAGGCTGATGCATATAAACTGTTTCAGTCAAATCCCCGTGGAGAAATGCATTCTTGACATCTAGCTGATGTATAGGCCATGAGCGTGAAGCTGCAATAGTGAGCACAGTACGAATAGTAGCCGGTTTGACAACCGGGCTAAATGTTTCAAAACAGTCAACTCCAATCTGTTGGGATTTACCATTTGCAACAAGGCGTGCCTTATGACGCTGCAAAGAACCGTCGGTATTAAATTTGTGGAGAAAAAACCACATAGAACGAATAACATGTGCATCTCGTGGCCGTGGAACAAGTACCCAAGTATTAGTTTTCAACATAGCATTGTATTCATCTAGCATGGACGCATTCCAGTTAGGGTCCCTAAGAGCATATAAGTGAAAACGAGGCAATGGAGAGATCACATATTTGGACTGGACATGAAGATTGAGTTTGTGATTGGGGAAGAAAATGCCGCGTGAGGCCCGAGTAACTGGACGAGTAGTAGGAAGGATGGTTGGATCCGTAACAGTGGTGTTCTGAACAGAGTTTGGAACTGGAGAGTCCTGACTGGGAGAGGCAGACGATACGGAAACTGTAGGTTATTCAGGTGAAGTAGTAGGAGATGGACTCTATGGAATAGTAGCGGAAGGAGCAGTAGGCATTGTAGGTCTGCGCCTGTGGGGAGGAGTATAGGGAATAGGGAACTGTTAGCAGCAGACGAAGAGGTTGAAGGTGCTGCTGACGGGTAAGCAAGATTGTCAGCTAAAGAGTGATGGATAGGCGAAGGAGAGGATTCAGAATCTGTAGGATCGGTGGGAGCAACGGTTGCAAAAGGAAAAACAGTTTCGTCAAAGGTAACATGACGAGAGATGATTATTTTGTGAATGGCAAGATCAAGACAACGATAACCACGATGATTGATAGGAAAACCAAGGAAGACACATTTAGTAGAATGGGAATCAAGTTTGTGAGGTGTGGTGGAGGAAAGATTAGGGTAGCAAAGGCAGCCAAATACGCGAAGGTGATCATATGTAGGTTGGCGACCATATAGAGAAAAAACAGGTGAACGAAAATGGATAATTTTGGTAGGAAGAATGTTATAAAGGAATGGAGGCGTGAGACATAAGCGTATGAGTAATGTCGTTGACACGACGAATCATACGCTCAGCCTTGCCATTTTGAGAGGAAGTTTGAGGACAGGAGAAGCGGAAAACAAAGCCATTTGTATGAGCAAAATTATGAAAAGAAGAGTTATCAAATTCACGACCTAAGTCACATTGAAAACTTTTGATGTCACGCTCAAATTGAGTTTTAATAAATGAATGAAATTCCAAGAATTTTGTGTAAACCTGTGATTTGAACTTTAAAGGATAAACCCATCGATAATTAGTAAAATCATCCAACAAAATAAGGTAATATCGGAAACCTGTCTCGACATGTGATGGACAGGTCCATAAGTCACTATGAATAATATCAAAAGGTGCAAACGTATTGGAATTAGACTCATAAAATGGTAATCTAACATGTTTGCTAACTTGACGGGAATGACACAGTGTAGAACATGCACTTTTATTACATGAAATAAGACTTTTGGTGCGTAGGACATCTAAGATAGCCTTGCCAGGGTGGCCAAGACGGTTATGCCAAACATTGGGCGAACAAATAGCAAGAGAGATAGGTTGATGCAGGGATGTAGTGGGAGAAGATACGATAGACTTGGTGATAGGATAGAGCTCTCCAAAACTGTCACATCGTAGAATAGTCTTCTTCGAAATCAGATCCTTCACTGAGAAACCAGATGGGTCAAATTCAACAGACACATGATTATCAGTGGTGAATTTACGAACAGACACTAAATTTTTGATAATATCAGGGACAACAAGGGTATCTTTGAGCTGAAGAATATGAGAAGAAAGGTTTATGAACTTGGTACCACTAGCCGTAACCGGAATGCTGTTTCCATTGCCAACTAGAATAGAACGAACATTGCTAGAGTTGAAAACGTTATGTAGCGTACCTTGATTTGTAGTGAGGTGCGATGTGGCATCGGTATCCATGTAGAACGCGTCGTCAGGTGGTTGAAGACTCATGGAACTATATGCCTCTGCAATGTCGTCTGGTTGGAGCAGTTCAGTGCTGGGAGTGAGGAAAGCTTGGCCACGGCCAATTCCAGGCGGCCTACCGCATTGTGTACGCTGGTGATGTTGCTGTGGAAAAGAGTTGTTGCTATGTAGCCTGCGGGGTGAAGAGGAGGGTTGCCAGGAAGGTGTTGTAGGGTACGGACAAGGGGGCAATGGCCAGTGTGGTGGCCAATACGACTGGTAGGTGTGCAGGCGAGGCATAGTTGGTGTTGGCAGTAGGAGTGGTTGAGCCACTGTGTTGTTGTAACTGGAGGTAGGGCTAGGACCACGTCGACCATTGTTTGAACGATTTGGCCGCTGTGTATTGCGATTTGTATAGTAGGAAGCAGCAGCAGCTAGTGTTGTAGGCGGAGATGCTAGGGTTTGCTGGGAGCGACGATTCTCCTCCGTACGAAGTTGTGAACGAGCAGTATCAAAGCTTGGCATGGATTGTTGAATGAATGAGGCAACGGTGTTGTATTCCTCCGGAAGGCCATTAACCAGTTGGATAACCAACCTCTTTTCATTCATGGGAAAATCAAGATCACATAATCGATCGGATAGTGATTTTAGCTTATCACAGTAATCATCAACACTAGTACATTCAACAAATTTAAGATTTACAAATTTACTTTCAAGGGTTGCGGCGCGATTACCTTTGTTGTCTTGAAAAAGCTTCTTAAGGTGATTCCAAATCTCTTGAGCAGTGTTGCCAGATTTGAGGACGGTAAGCATTAAGTCTTTGTCCATGGTAGAGAACATCCATTGGCGATAGAGAGCGTCTAGTTGTTTTACGGTATCGGCATCAAGATCCGCTGGCGTTGCTGATCCGTCAATAAGAAAGAGGAGACGGTGAGCTTGAAGATGAAGTTCGAAAAGAAACACCCATGAAGAGTATTCATCCTGTTTAATGTCTAGGAGAATGGGGATCAAGGTTTTGATGTTTGTGACAGCAAACGCCGGATGTAGAGTTTTTTTATCACCTGCCATATGGTTTTTAGGAGAAGAAAAAAAAAAAAAAAAAAAAAAAAAAGAGGATCGAGGTTAGGATGATACCATGTTGGATAAATGAATTATCTTCCTTGGAGAGCCTGTGACTCTCTTTGGTTGTTTTATATTATGATCATTGATGTCTAAATAATCCTCAGTTAATGCTGAAAACAACCAGAATAAAGGTAAGAAAGGTAAGAGAATAATATCTAATCTATTAGCATGGTTAGTCAACGGTAGAATTTGGCCTATGTTTGGTGCTTGATTAGCACAGCAATCATGCGTATATCCCATAGAAATTCAAGTTTAGCTTGAATTTCATTTTTCTAAACTGACCACTTAAGATGTATGGTCTAGATGACGCTGGGTTGGTTTGAAATTGGGATTTGTATATCGTTTTAGCCAAAAGTACAAAACAATTGTTGGTTTAGAAGAAATAAACATCAGGGAAGCGATGTTAAATTCTCAAGATCAAGTGTACCACAAAACTGTGGGGGCAAGTTGTTCGGAACAACTTGTAATAAAGAATATTTACGAATGTACGTGGAATAAAAGATGCATTTCCATAAATTCAACGAAATGTGGGGGTCGATAATGGACGTGAGTGCACAACTCACGTAGTCCAGCGAAGTGGACGGGATTGCATTAGAACTGACTGTAATTAAAATACCAAGCATGTCAGACGGATCCCCTCGTGATAGATAGAAAGCATGTGTTGTTTAAGGCAACAGAAATTGATGCCAGATTTATTGATTAATGGACAATTAATCAGCGCTCTCTAGAATGCGAGTGGGCATCACTTTTAATAGGAAAGGTCTAACAATCAGATTGAGGCATCTGATAACCACTTGCCAAAGGTTAATCTCTAGTTGAAATTTGAACTGGCATCCAACCGCAAAAGAGGAAGATAAATTATAGAATATAATTTACTCTGTGAATCTATCATTGTTGAAACAAAACTATGTGTTTGTGGTAAAACCGATGTGGTTTCGAGTAAGGAATTATCCGAATAAAGGTTGACAGTCGGATCAACTATGTACTCCGGGGCTTTGGACGCAAAGTCGGAGAAGAAGTAAGAGTAACTTCGGAATTTCCTTTAATATTCTTATGGCCAAAGTATACGTATGTTAGAAATAACACATAGTTTGAGTATGGTACGTCTCGACAAATAAATCGATGACATAGCACCATAAAACAATTGCTCTCAAATGCGCGTATCTAAAAAAAATAGTGTATGTGAATTGTATCTAGCCGGCAAATGATACAAATTCTAGAGAGCGTATAATTGCTTCATCGGGGGAAATGGGATAGCCTATATAGCGTAGTATTTATAGCGGACACTCAACCTAGCGATTGGAGATCCCATGATTATCTAGGTTCAAAAGGGACAACCAAGTTATAAATTTATACTCACCGGAAACACTGTGAGAGTTTTCTCTCTTTCCCATTTCTCTGATGAAACAGTGTTGCCTGTCAAGTGAGAGGTTGAGAATTTCTCTTAATGATTTCTATGGCTTAGTTTAACTAAGAAAAGTATGGCAGGATACTTTCAAATAGGAGATCACCTATATGAGTGTGAAGTGGTGCCGCTTCTATGATAACTATAAGGCTAAGTTAATGTAGAGCTCTCATGAAAAACCAACATCGTTCAGGGCCGAAATGAACACAACGGAGAACCGGATATGTAAGGAAATAAACTGTGTGATATCTATAGCATCAGTTTACATCATAAAGTTGGGCAGTTCAAGACATCGCGTTCAATGAACAACTAGTAAACCCGGTAGGTATTCACTACGGAAGACTCAAAGCCAAAAGCTATCTCTCCCGATGCAGTGATCTTCCGCGCACAAACTCTTTCTAGTGTCTGCATTAGTTTTGCATGGATTTCTATTCAATGTGGGGGATTGTTGGAATTTTGAATAGAAATATTAGTTAGTTATAAAGTGTGAATGGATGTGTCCACTCACTTAAGCCTTTTCAATAGGCAGTGTCTTATCCCAAGGGATATGACTCTCCACTAAGGGTTCTGACTCTTCATGAACGGATTTCTCCAAGAGTCACTTCTAAACCTATATAAACCCCACACATTCTCCATTGCAAAGGTGTGTTTTTAGAGTCATAAAACTAGTACTAGAAATTTAAGAGTTTGCATGTGTCTTCAAGAGTTAAAGAAGAGTTTGTGCTACATCTATTCGCGTTCGCTGTTCGGTGTTATCGAAGTGCTGCGAAAAACATCGAGGTATTGTGGAATGTTGGAGACATATGCCGCTAAATCTGTAGCAGCATTATATACAGGGCATCAAATGTCTTAAGCAAAGAGATTACTCGCCTCAATACACCCAAGTAAGTTTGTTTAAGTTTTGTGATTGATCATCTTTTTCTATCCTTCTTTTCTTGTTTTGTTGTTGGTATTATGAAATGTAATACATGTTACAAAGAGTTGTAACGGATCGGTGGATAATACACGAGTCGTATTATTGGAGAATCGGTAACGAAGATATTTATCCAACACTTCTAGCTCTATACAATTGGCAAGAGACCTTGCTATCTGGCCTCCAAATCTGTTTCGATTGAGGTCGAATGTCTTCAGACTACAAGTTTCTGAAAATGTTTCTGGTATAGTTCCATTGAGATTGTTTCCTCTTAAATTTTTAGAACTCTGAGGCTTAAATTGGATAACAGACATGGGGGTATATCTCCACTCAAGTCGTTATGTGAAAGATCAATGACTTGAAGATTATTATATCTAGCTTTACATATCGACCTAGGAATTTCCCCATTAAGTTGATTGCTTGAAACAGAGAAGGATATAGCAAATGTAAAGTACGAACCTATATTGGTCGGAACGGAGGTGAGGTTATTCTCCGAGTAATCTAGGACGGTAGCATATGGTGGCAGAATCAAGTTCTTTCCTTGAAGCTTGTTGGAATGGAGATCGAGGAGGTTTATAAACTGAAAACTGTTGTCAGGGAAATGTCTATGGGGATCCTCGAGAAAGTTGTGAGAAAGATTTAAGTTAGTGAGATTTCCCGTCCTCCAAAACCAGTTTGGTATTTTCCCATGGATTTGATTGTCTGAAAGGTCTAAGTAGCCCAGTATGGATTGGCTTCTCAAAAAAATGGGAATATCTGTCAGGTTACAGGAACGCAATTTCAGTGTGCCTAGTTGGGGGATCACTGAAGAATTTATCCAAACAGTAATAATTGTCAAACTATTACTTGAAAGATCCAGACTAGAAAGATTACTTAACTTGTTAAAGAGCATATCAAGTCTCATTGTGCCACTGAAGTTATTTGAAGAAAGTGCAAGAATTTTAAGTCTTGAGAGTTCTAAAATTGGCGATATTCTCAAGTCAAGCGCCTCCAATGGAGATGAAGATCCAGTAAAAAACTCACCAAGGTAACCAGTGAATTGATTCATTCCAAGTTGTAACCTTTGTAGCGAAGGTAGGGTAAACAAAGCCAGTGGAATTGTCCCGTTGAGTGAGTGTTATTCCTCAAATTCAAAACGACTAGTTTAGAAAGTTTATCCCATTCAACAGGAATTGAACCTGCTAAAGGATTACGGGAAAGATCTATTACTATCAAATCCTTGGACCAACCGATTGACGGAATTAAACCAGTAAAATGATTATTTGAAAGGTCCAAGTATCGAAGATGGTTAAGGTTTGAAACCAGAGAAGCCGGAATTGATCCATTAAATCCACAGAAGTCAAGATCTAAGTGGGATAGTAATCTTAGATTACCAATAGAATTAGGTATTTCGCCTGCAAAACTCGTTTCTGACAACACTAAGTCTTGTAGCAATGCATCCTTGTGAAATTCTGGCAAAGAACCTTGAAGAAGCTTATTGTCAAACAGATTTAGAGTTCGAAGTGTCCGTAACTGAACAACGTTTTTTGGGAATATTCCATACAACCCACAAGAGCTTAGATGTGGGGAACTTAAGTTGGAGAATTCACCGAAGAACTCAGGTACTTTAGCAGAGATATTATTCAGGTTAAGCCGAAGTTCAGAGAGTGAACGAAGTTGTGATAAAGATGAATCGAAAGGCCCTGAAAGATGACAGTTAGATAGACTCAACACTTGCAATTTAGGCAATGAATTCTATAATGCTCGACACCACTTGCTACCATGTGCTGATATGTTTACGCCATCCAACGAAAGTACTCGTAGTTCTTTTAAATTACGAGTTAAAGTATCAAGATCAGGATTCCTCAATGTTAACGAAGTATCATCGCTTGCTAGAAAATTGGAAAGATCAAGGGTAACTAACCTTGTCAAGCGCGAAAATCGAATCGGAATTTGCCCGGTGAAACCCGAGTTTAATAGATTAAGGTAAGTCAAGTTGGCGAGCTGGTCAAATCCAGACGGAATTGGTCTTGCAAAAAAGCTGTTGAAAGCCAAATTGAGTCTCTCAAGATACCGAAGTTTGAATAAACTACTAGAACTATTTAGTCCGCCCAAAATGAATTCCCCACTGAGGTCTAAACTAATAACATGACCACTTCTATCACAGGCGACACCATCCCAAAATTTACAACAGTCGGTATTCAAACTCCACGAACTACGCTTCAATGACCGTTATAAAAGGCGAAGAATAAACCAAAGTAGTAAAACTTTGATTAAATTGAAGTAACAGAGTTTTCTGATCATTCAAACATTCCCCATGAACCCAAGTATTGTTACAAACTACTATAAAAATCAGAAAGAACAAGAAACTAAAGAAAACCAGTGGAATATTTAACAATCTCATTGAATATGATTATGGTTATGGGATTTCAGTTCCATGAATTTAATAATCTAGCCTAAAGTTTATGATTTAAGGCCTGGTTTCCGAATTGAGTTTGTAAACTATGAGATTCGACACTCATCCAACGAAACTCTACACCGGCCGTTTTAGGCATGAAAGAGGCTGAAGCATCTGGCACAGCCGCACAGTGACACTGATTCAAAAGTTGGCCAGTGGGTTGCACTTGGTGATTTCAGAACATTTGAATTTTAATTTTAAGCTGTTGTCTTGTGCTTTGCCATTTCCCTTCGCCTCAGCTCATAGATTTGATAAAACTCACTAGCCCGTCTTCCAAGTAAAAAAATTGAGGGCCGACAACCATGCTTGCACCTATCAAAAACCCTAAAACGCTCGGTACAAATAATATCCAATCAAATTCACTGGATGGGTGGGTTTAAGGGTGGGTTTTCAATATTCATTGTAAAAGGAAATTGGCATTCATAATTACCATCAGTTTTTAAGCAAGTGTAGCTGTTTTATGCGTGTTACACCATCCTGCATAAGCGTTTGAACAAATATAAGCTCGAACTAACTAGTCGTGACTTGATAGTTTCCGAGTGCGGAGAAAAATAAGTATGAGTATCATTCGAATTATTAACCTTTCTTCGTGACATTCTTTACGGGTGTCAAATAAATGTAAGTGATAACAAGAAAACGAATAGCTTTGAATGGGGGTGTATAATATGTATACGTATATAAATGGGTGAACAATCGGCACTTACCATTAAAAAAACTTAAATCAAGCCTTTGCATGTGACTAATTTTGGAGAAAAACTAAAATTAGTATCTATGCCTTAAATACAGACTAGGATGTTGGTGGAAACTGACTCAAAATAATTTTGGGAAATGGGGTATGAGATTGGCCTGATGGTTTGTTAGCTATTTAGAATTGGGATTTTATTTTGCTTTTAGTTGGGGTAGGAGGAAAGAATGTAACATTAGAAGTAAAAGTGGGAAAAAGATCATTCATTTTCTTGGAGCAAACGCGGTCCTTGGCTCCAAGATCATTTACCGTTCTTCTTTGCTCCAAGAATTGGGATTCTGAAAGTTACACTCCTAGATCATGGCTTCTCCCTATATTTTTCTCTTATGAGCTGCTCACCATTTTCCTTATTCCCTCGTTGGTTGTTTGATTGTTTTATGAAATTATGTAAAAGACTAAAAAAAAAATCATTGAAATAAAAAGTAATGCAATTACGTAATTTTCACTTTTCTAGTGTATATTTTTTTTGTTGATTTTGATAATTTAAAACACTAAGAATTGTAAAATAGGTTTGGATTTTTCGCCCTAGTTTTAATTGTGAATCTTCCACAATAATGGATTATTTGCCGATTTTGTTTATTTTTTCGATGAAGTAAATGATAAAACTTGAAATAATAAGTTTTTGGTGTACCACAGTTCATATTATATTTTTTTTGACGAGAAAGGAGATTAATGAAGAAGAAGAAAAGTTGGTTTTTATTGAAATATGATTATTGTTTTTGTTCTTTTTATGAGAAAGGAGATTAATGAAGAATAAGCAAAGTGGGCTTTTATTGCAAAAAGGAGATTAACGAAGAAGAAGAAAAATAAGAGTGGTAATAGTTGTAGTCAAATTTGATTTGACTTTATCTGTAGTTGGTAAATAGGAAAAAGTAGAATTCAAAAATAGATTTACTATTAATATTTGAAAAGGGTGGTAAATAGGAAAAGTGTGGGTGCAAATAGGTGAAACCTTTTTTTTTTGAAGCACTTTTCTAGTGTATGAAAAGTATAACCATCGACCATTCTAAAGATAAATAATATAATATTTTTATTGTGTAATAAAGAAAAAGGGGAAGGAGACACAAAGTAAAGCGGAAAAGAAGGGAGAAATTTTATTCATGTGTGTGTAGAATACAAAGGTTTAGGACTCTATTTATAGAGTTTACATACTTGGTGCCCAAGTAATAGGGTCCCACTAAAGTGGGCATCTACCTAATAAACTTCCGTTTATAACACTCCCCCTAGATGACCACTGTATCTAAGATAATTGCCTCATTAAAACCTTATCAGGAATATCCGAAGGGACAAAACCTGACTGAAGGGAAAAGAGTACAATTATTAGAAACTTAGAACAGCGTTGGACATGCATATGTTGCCTCGTTAAAACCTTGACAGGGAAACCCAGTGGGACAAAACCTTGACGAAGGAAAAAGAGTACAACGTGATAGTCCAGTAAAATACCTTTTACTATGATGTTCCTCCTTTTAAGTACTTCATTTAAATCTTTGCTTGCAAATCTTCGAGTCGACACTTCCCAATTTCGATAAACGAATTTCTTGAATGCTGGAGACATCAATGCTTTCGTGAGAAATCTGCCAGTTGATGAAGTCTTCTTTTGTGTTAGTCTTCTAATAGTAGTGTTCTCGAGTCTTCATGTTTCCTTCAATACATTAAGTACTTGTGTCTTGGATTGCTAATTTCTTGGAGATGATTTGCAGAAATAGTTGATGTAGTTTCTTCAACAAAGTGCCAAGATATGAATACCTTATCATACGTGAACAAAAGTCGTATTTATGAGAAGGAAATCCAAATTCTTAGGAGATGATTAAGTTGACTTGGTTTAATCAAATGTGGCCATCCACTAAAAAACCAAAATTGATACAACTCCCCCTTGGATGACCATCATGTTGAATTAAATTTCCTCACTAAAACCTCGCCAGTAAAACCCAACGGGAAGAAACTTGGACAAAGGAAAAAGAGCACAAATATCAACATTTTGAAAGAAAAAAAATGTCAACGAGATGTTGCTCGTTAAAACCTTGTCAGGAAACCACATGGGACAAAACTTGAAACGAAGGAAAAAGAGTACAACTTTTGACGATTTATGGATTCTAACTCAACTATATGAGTATTACAGAAAACGAGCATCAAAATAATAACTGTAGTCTATCTCAAAGAAGAGTTTAAGCTAGCATAATTCTAACTACAGATTTAAGAAAGAGAAAAAATAGAATTTATGCTGCTAAAGCGTGGATGTTTATGTTTTTAAGGACTCCTCAAGAGACCTAAAAGGCTGATATCATCAACTAATTAATCCAGATTTTTGGTTTTGTACCAAATTTCTAAAAACACATAGAGGATTGTTCAACCTGACATAATCGAGTCAGGTGGCTGCCAGAATATAATTTGAATCCTACAAGGATTACAAATACGAATATGGTCTCTGGATACATACGAGTCATTCAAAGACTACCAAATGCATTGTTCAGGGAGAACCGAATGTTATTGAATCAATCCTAAGGTTTTAGTAAAAAAAAAAAAAACCTTAAATCGTTGTAGAATGATAATATTTCTCGTAGAACGAATTATGACAACACCAGCCTGTAAATAACTGGCTTGGCAATTTTAAGGTGTTAAGTCTTGGAACCAAAATTGCGTCAATCGAGAAATTAATCCAATCTAATTTGGATTATATGCCAACCAATCACATATGTCGATATTCCTCAGAAGAGGGGTTCAAAACCACCATCATTTATTTCAGTAGCTACTTTAAATGAATATTCGACAACTAATTACGATCCCACACAATTCTCAAATTTATGCATATCTTGAAGAAAAATAATCAATGACGGTACCAGCGCCCGCGGGCATTATAATCTTCTCATCTTCAAGTGAGAAGATATTATATTTGAGAATGTGGATTTGGTTGACTCAATTGGAGCACTACCTGTAGCCTCTTATAGAACGCTACTTATGTGATGTGACTGGATTTCCTCTTAAGAGGTAAAAGCTTATATAAAAGCAAAATGAGAAATTTCATGCCAATTATATAATGACAGCCTTAATCTATTTGATCGTGATGGGAAAGAAATTTATATAACATTTAAGTTAATTAATACAAACTTCTAGTAGTCTATATTCTCCCCCTGATCGTGGAAGAAATACTTTCATCTCATTTACGAAATCTTCTAGTTTCGAAAAGTATTGTCTGATTTATTCAAGGACATATACCAATGATAATTTCTGGGTTTACAAACATCAGGTTGTACCACAGATACTGACTCAACATGAGCCATTTATAAAAAAATATGTCTTCCAACATTAAAAAAAAAAAAAAAAAAAAATTGTTTACTAGACATACATATATATGATCAACCATGAATTACTTTTGAAAGCCAAAATTAATTGGTTACAATAGCATATAAAATTAAGCCTCCATTAATTATGTGACCTAGTAGGTCCGACAAAATAATAATTCACCTGAGAATGAAATAATGGACACTTTCTTTATGGAAAAAAAATTAAATCAAGATCAATTGAATATAATCACTACAAGGAGTGGTGATATTTGCTAATGAGCCGGGTACGCACCATTGATCTTTTATGTCCTACCGTATTTCAACATCAAGTTGAACAATATCAATTTAGGAGATTAGTATTAGGAAAAAGAGGAATTTGCTCAATATCCCTCAGGAATGCAACAATTGGTGTTTGCAATTGTGAATACCGTAATAACCAATCTCATCTTTTTAGGATGCATGGAGAAATCTAATTCCGATTGGTTTAGATGATTCTTTTGAGAAATCTAGTGTTGTTTCGCGTAAACATACTAAATACTTGGACAAGTGTGTCTCACATGGATATGGTCTGGGTGTTCTAGATTTCTCTACCTTAGGGGAACTCGGCGAGGATACTTTATGTTTTTTCAAGCGTCTGAAGAATTGTTTAGTTAGCAATGATGCCAATAGTGGTTTTGGTAGTTTCATTTTTCATAGACTAGGTATTGCTATTCAAAAGGGGGTTGGTGTCCAGCTTGTTGCTAGATTGCCAACCAAAGCTTTGTAATAGTTTTTATGATGTTGAATTGATTTTTATTTATTGTTCATATTTAAATAAAATATAAAATAAATATTAGTATTCTTTGTAGAGAAAAATCTATTTTTTTGTTGATGAATATTTCTTTAAAGGGATAAAAATCAATAACCAATATTGGCTTTTTACATCTCATTTAGGAGAATTGATAGGGAAAAACCAACATCAATTGATTTGTACAATTAACAAATTGTGTCGACAAATAAACAAATAGTGTCGTTTCCAATATCGCATAGGCAACTTTGTAGCTGACGGATGGTTCCTTGCAAAAGATAAATAAAATGGAAACCATTAATCACATGATCTTCGTCTAATGCACAAAAATACCAAAGTTAATTGGCCGTTGGTTTTTCAACCATGCATGTATCGATTACCTTAAAGATAATCAAATTACGATAACACCAACTTTTGGTGATTACAGTTTTATTAGGGGAATAAAAACTGGATTTTTTATTTTTCTTTCCCTATGAAAAATATTAGAAAGAGAAGGAAATCAAACTTTCCGATAAAGTTAATCACCCGTGTATAAGGATGTATAAAAGTATCGGCAGATTACTCAATCCAATACTTATTAAGCCATAGGGATAACAAAACATATAACTATAATATACGTTGCCTAAAATACAATAAAATTACTAAGCAAACATCAACGATACTAAAAACCAAGCCGTACAAGATACCATATATTAGTTGAACAAAAATCTCTTGATGGCTAAACGAGATATGTGACAAGTTGGTGGTCATCAGCTCCTTGACTCATTCCTTGCACGAGATTCGTATTGGTTCACTCAAGTACATGCAAAAATAAATAAATAAAGAGAGCACAGATGTCGAAAGGGAAATAGACAACTATGATCTAATCATGATTAGGCAAAACAACTCATAAAGAAAAATAATAAACAAAACACAAGATTGAAAGTTGTTTTATTTGTTTCATGCTATAGTGTTTAGTCGGCTTTGGGCACACAAATGAATCCAAATCGTTTTTCTTCTTCTCAGAGCTTAGAGGCGGTCGTATAGCTCGGCGTAGAGCGTGCTGATCACGTATTGTGTAATAGAGAAAAAGGGGAAGGAAACACAAAATAAAAGGGAAAAGAAGGGAGAAATTTTATTCATGTACGTGTAGAATACAAAAATTTAGGACTCTATTTATAGAGTTTACATACTTGGTTCCCAAGTAATAGGGTCCCACTAAAATGGTCATCTACATATGCTTGGGCTTAACGAGGAAACAAATTGTAATTTTTGTTTTTCGTATAAAACACAGAAGAAAATTAATTAGAACAAAAAGATAATATAGTTACTTTCTTTAGGATGTACGACAAGTACAAGCAACAAATTATTCATAGGAAACTTATTTCTAGTCCAATTTATTATAATTTATTGGGTAGGAAAATGATTGTGAGTACTATCTAGCTTGGGTTTAAGAATGTGATAGCATTTAGCAGTTTCAGGCGTGTTAGACCTTCTTCGTGCATAAGCGTCAGTATCAGACCCCCAAAGATCAAAGTTGAAACAAGTAGAACCTCGAACTAACTAGTCGTGGGTTAATGATTATGACCGCGGGGAAAAGTAAGAATGAGTTTGTATCACATCATTCATATTATCCTTTCATTGGGGCATTCTTAACGTATGTCAAATAAATAAATAAATAAATGCATACATCTATAAATGCGCAAACAATTTGCTCTTACTCTAAAAATGTTAAACCAAATATATGACGTTGAACTGATCTTGGATTGTCCAACCCGAAAATATATAGTAGGATGTTGGTGGAAATTGACTCCACGTAATATAGGTTAATGGGGGTGAGGTCCTTATTATTGTCCTTCTCATTATACCTGCTCCAAGTCTAGTGCTTTTTCCTCCGAACTTCTTTTTATTACTATTAAGTTCTTACAATTTTTATGATTTTACGCTTCTATCTTTTAGATATGGCACTATGGTGCTCTCCATCCCTTCCCTATCCCTTACTATCTCTCAAAATCTCTAAAAAATATCTTCTATGATCTCCCATATCCCTACATGTGTAGGGATATCCACCCCTTTCCCTACATGGAGGATCACATCTGATCCCGCTTGTAGGGAAGGGAAATCACACGGCTACTCAGTAGCCGTATAAATTTACGCTTTACGAATACTGAGTAGCCGTATTACCGTTGATACGGCTACTCGGTAGCCGTAGCTTTTTACACGGCTACTGAGTAGCCGTTTCAGAAAAAATATTTGTTTAACCTTTTTTCGTTTACACCTCTCTCACACCCGATCCTAACCATCCATCATTAATAACGGCTCTATTTTCTCCACCGTCGGATCCCAACGGTCATTTTTTCAAAATCCTATATAAATACCACTCTAATTCTCTACTCAAATCACACCAAATCAATTTCTTCTTCCTACATCAATAGATTTCTTCACTAAAATCTCTCCAATTTATTTATTTTTTAAGTTAGAGTTTTAAATTTTGTTTTGCTCATTAATGTCGGAGACTCGAAAGCAAAAAAGGAAACATAGAGCGAGATTTAGTACTTTGGAAGATCATCACATTCTTACTCAGTACATTGCTCTTGGTTATAGCAGTTATGAAGATAAGGAAGAGTTTTGGGAAATCCTTTTTAAAAATTTTGTGGAAGCTTGTGGTGGGAATAAACACGAACGTACTGCAAAAAGCGTTCATAATCGGTTTAGCAAAATCAAGAATGAAGTGGATAACTTTTCCGATTGTGTTGCAAGAGCTACTATAAGTAACCCGGGCTTGGACTCTATTAACCGGGTATGTTATTTAAATATGTTTATTATAGTTGTTGTATATGTTTTTTGTAAATAGTTTAATTTATGCGTATCTTATTTATGGTTTGTTTACATTGATGTAGATGTTAATTGCGAAAAGCTTACATGTTGAAATACACAAAAAAAACTTTGATCGAGATGCTGAGTATGAACTGCTTAAAGATGTTCCAAATGTACAAGTAGGTGTAGCTGAAGATATGGACCAAGATTCTAATCCTCCGTCATCTCAAATTCATGGAAATTTCTCTAATATGTTTAGTTCTCCAACCCCATTTTCTCAAAATCCACCTACAAGCCAATTCGTCGAGACTCCATTTGCAAATCAATTTCAAAACCCTTATAATGTCCCTAGCGGTATCCCTTTTCCATTAGGATATACCCCTGGTACGAACCCAGGTACAATACCTGGAACGTCGTCAGGTGGATTCACAGGAGATAAACGCATTTCTAGAGCAACGAAAAAAGCCCAAATTAATAAAAAGGTCGCCGGGACAAGTAGACCCGCCACACCATCCTCGCAAAACTCCCAGATGAGCGACGCGGGCAGTAAACTTGTTGATTATCTAAAAGAATCCCAAACGGCAGTCGCACCTCGTCGGCAACAACAAAACCAAATTATGGAAAGGTTGCTAGAGACAACACAACAACAAATCGAAGCTTCTCGAGAGAAAGAAGAAAGGGAAATAATGCAAATCGATCTCGAAAGGCTGGCTCCAAATGCAAAAAAAGTACTTTGAATTAAAACAGAATGCCATATTGGTCAGGCAGTTGGAGAGGCAACAACATAATATGTTCAATTTGTAATAGCTTAGTTTAATTGTGTTTTTTTTTAAGAAAGGCCGTTTTTCAGTTCCATTAATGTAGTTTCCTTTTTCTCAGTAACATTAATTTATATATTTCTAATTACGATAATTTGAATTATATTTTCTTATACCAACGGATCTTTAGTAACGGCTAATTTCCAACGGCTAAATTCCAACGGCTACTTTCAATGCCTATTATAAATTGTCATAATCTTCCTCAACAAAAACAATCCAAAATAGTTGGCCTTAGTATCCTCAGTGTCTCCAAAAAAAAATGTTTCTGAAGATAACATGGTAATGGTTGGGTATATCGTAGAAGAAGATGTTGCAATCACCACAACGTTTGTAAATGCTGCTACTCTTCCTATTGAAGATATTCAATACCTCTCCGCCCATGAACAATGGACGGTGGTGTTCAACAGCTTGTACAAGCGTTTGGAAACGTTAATAACCGAACAAGACGACAAGTTCAACAACGGATTTCTTGAATTGATATAATGGTTCGCAAGTACGTTGCAATTCAAAAAAGGATTCATGGTTACGCCCCACAGCACATGACAGTTGCGATTATTGTGGGTCATCATAAATGGTTATGATATTTGAAATGTTGTTTACTTATACACACTAACCTATTACTTTATGTTTGTTTTGCGTAGGAGGAAATGGCCAAATTTGTGTACCAACTAGATACTCGTACAGAATTTACATGTTTTGAGTGCTACTTAATCTTTAAAGCTAACCTGGCTAACAGGGATTATTACAATCCGGAAATGAATGTCGGCAGTCCTCCAGAAGACGGACCGGACGAATAGTATATGCGGTTGTTGTTTAAGATTTTGTGGGTACATCTTCTGTAAACCCTCACAAGACTATAACTCGTCCACTAGGGTCACCTAGGGGTTTAAAGGCTTGTTGCACATGCTAAGTGCAATTGGGATTACTACGACAAGTAACCTAGGTTTCTGTTCAATAATTGTAATGTACTTTTATAACGGCTATTTTTGACGGATATTATAAATTGTGTTATCTATCTCCAAACAACAAACACCTATTTTCATACACTTTGCAAAACTTCTCACATATTTCAATACCTCTCATAACTCTTTATACGAACACAACCATGGGATCATTTGATTCAATTGAAGATTTGGCAATCATCAAAGCATGGTACAAAGAAACTCGAGTAGCAGATCTCTCCCCTGTAATGCCAGAGCCCGAAACCTTTTGGGCGAAGATATATAACCAATATAGACAAGATTATGGGAATCCAAAGAGAAGAAGTGTTCAACAAATTCATGATAGGTACCAGATTATCCAAAAAGCCGTTTGCGATTTTATAGCTATTCAACAACGGATCTTCAATGCAAGCCATATTAGCATGTCCCCTCAACAATTTGTAAGTATTTTATAATTGCTTTCGTCCAAAGCTAAATTGAATGATTTTAAATTACAACAATAAGTATATTGCCATGTGTTATTGTAGCACGAAGTCGTTAAAGCGCGTTATTTTGAGGAAAAGGGTGAAGCATTCACATTTGATGAAAGCTATAATTTCATGGTATCCAAAATCCCAGAGTATCAATCGCCGGACAATTCATCTGCTTCATCCAGTGAAGATTGAAAGTATAATAAATGTTGTCGTTACTACGACAAGTGATTTGGTTTTTTATTCAATAGTTCTGAACTTGTTGTCTATTTTGTGGAATTTCAGTTTTATTTATGTTAAACTTTTCTTAAATAAAATATAGAACATCAGATCATATATAGATTGCAAGAAGACTTAAAGATAAAAGATTACATTAATTTAAGATAAAACATTCAAATATAATCATTCTTTAGGAATGTTGTTCCGAAGACTTGATTAACATCTGATGCAGAAACACACACACCAAAACAAAAAATTACATAAATATAAGATAAAACATTCACATTTAATCATTCTCCAGGATTGTTATTCTGAAGACTTGATTAACATATGATGCAGAAACATCTAGGCGGTATAGCTACATTTCGTCTGGATTGTAGGTATCATAACTTGCTTTCAATAAATGATAACATTTAGCATACGGAAAATTATCGCCTGTCTGGTTAAGATAGCCTAAACGAGCAGCACTTTTCTGAAATTTTTAAAAATAAACTTAGCTTAAAATAGTTATAATTTTAGAAAATAAAAGAAATTTGTTAAAAAATTCTTACCCTTTGTTCATCCCCTTGCATCTATCCACAATTTTAACTCTCAAGTCGACTAAGTTTTCTTGTCTAACTTCTTTTATTCCCGTTATGACCATTTTATCTTCTTTCCTTCTTCTTGTTGTAGCTACCGCGTTAATATATGGGAGCAAACAATCTATGGTTTCGGGAGCAATCTGGTGCAGTTGGTCCATACTAATTTCTTGCAATGATATGTGATTTCCTTGGCCAATAGGAATTCCGGTAATTTGAGTGAAGTCTAATGGGGTAAACCTTATTTCAAAACTAGGGAAGTGAAAGGTACTGGTGGTATGCCACCACCTTTCAAATATACCAGTAGTTAGGCAGTTGTCTTGTAGTTTCGGATATTTTATTTTGAAAATTGAACCAAACCCACAGTCGTCTACAAGTTGTTTAGCATGTGGAAATTTACTAACTGCGATATACATTTCATATAGTTGGCTTACACTACTTCGATGTTTCAAAGATTTTTGCCTCTCATCTGACGAGATTGGGACTTTCAGTTTATGATCACTATGTTCTTTTGAAGAAACCGGAATTCTATCATTCACAATTCGTTGAAAATCATCGGAGTACATCTACAACACACATGTACACAAAATCATCACAAAACAATCCATTTTATTAAAAAAATCTACAATGGATATATATTGTACAAGACCAACAACAAAAAATTAGCCACATTATCTATCAAACTACAACAAAATAATCAATCAACAATAAATTATCCATCCAAATACAGTTTCTCTGCCAACAATCTGCCCTAGACATAATACATATTCATTTAATCATCCATCAATCCAAAATTATCAATAACAATACCATATCTATATCAAAATCAATCATAAACAACAACCTCTTTGATTCAATCAACAAAATATCATAAATTCAATCAACAATGTCTCAAACTATCAAACAACATACAAGGACACATTATAATCAACCTAACATCTCCAATTTAATCATAATCAAACTCAAATTAAATTTAAACCCTAAAATTTGAAACACTCACCTTGGACGATTTTGTTGATGAAACACGAAATTGAAAAAGGCAAATGCTTCACCGGATGCTAAGGAATAAACCCATTGAATTTTAGCTCATGAATCGCACCAGAGGGTCTTCAAATCGAAAGGGATTGTGGAGAGGAGAAAAATAGAGAAGAATAAGGAAGAAGAAGAAATGGCCGAGTCCGAGCTCGCTTCTGAAGACCTAAACCTATAAAACGGCTACTTAGTAGCCGTATTGGTCAAGTCAACGAGTTGACTGATACGGTTACTGAGTAGCCGTTTGGCACTATTCATACGGCTACTGAGTAACCGTATCGTGTAGGGAAGGGATAGGAGTGCACCATAGTGAGGTTGGCTTCCTTGTGCTATCCCTTCCCTACATATGAGGGATAGGGAAGGGATGGAGTGCACCATAGTGCTAGCTCTTATTGTTTCAGAAGGAAGATGTTTTTTCTGCTTGACTGTGGAATGAAATACGAAACTTATTTTTAAAAATAATGTAATTGTCTTTTAAGTTTATGAAAAGTATAAATAAGTATTTGCAATTCTTTTTTGATTGATAGTATTTACATTAAGCTACACTTGTTTACAATCGAAGGTATTCACACTTTTTATTAAAATTTAGCATATGTTTTGACAAAATTTAACAGAATTGAGCATACTTTTGAGAATAAATTGTTGGCCAACCGTAAATAGATTTTACTTATTCTTATAAGCTTTGTACAAGTGTTTGTTATAATTTATCAAGAATTAAGCAAAGGGCATTCATTTTCGGCCAAATGTTTCCGAATATAATGCCAGTTAAACTTATTAGTACCCAATTGTAGAAACACCAACAAAAAATATCTATATAAACACCACCTTCACAATTGCTATCAATCGAACTTCACTATTGGAAACTCAGAAATCACCACAAACTACATTCAATTAAGCAGTCTTATTATATCAGTACTGGTGAACAAATACAACGAAAACTATGGATTTCAGGGTAATTGGTTTTAGCGATCCATTTCTCTCAAGCCTTCAAGACATGTTGGATGCATTAGATCATGACGCTGAAAAATCAGTGAACACACCATCGAGAAAATATGTAAGAGATGCAAAGGCAATGGCGGCAACACCGGCTGATATTAAAGAATACCCAGATTCATATGTGTTTGTACTTGACATGCCAGGATTGAAATATGAAGAAATAATGTTCAGATAGAAGAGAATAACGTGCTTGTAGTGATGGGAATGCGACAAAGGGAAGACGAGAAGGAAAAAGAGGTTAGATATGTGAGGATGGAATGAAGAATTGGGAAATTTATGAGGAACTTTATATTACCCGAATGCTAATATTGATGCAATTTCAGCTGTTTGCGTAAACGGTGTTCTTACTATTACTATTCACAAATTGCCTCCACCCGAACCTAAGAAGCCTAGGACCATTCAGGTTCAAATTGGGTAATAAATTGTTGTAGCACCAGCATTAACAAGCTTTTCATGGAATGGGAGGTGATACAAATAAATGTATCTTTTGTTTATTGTTTGTTTAAAATGGTTCTTTTTTTGTCTGTCCTATTTTGTTTTGTGGGGCGTGGTCCATTCTGTATTTTTATCAAAAATAAATAAGATTCAAGTCTATGGATATAATTTGTTTTGTACTGTGAAGCATATAGCAGCCAATTAGGATCAATTTTATTATCGATTTCTAATTTAGAAGAGAAAAACACCTTCCTAAAAGAAATCTGACAAATAAAATCTCGAACAAACTGATCATTGGAGGATGTTGTTATTCATATCATGTAGTCCTTCTAACATTGTTATTGTATTTTGAATACAAATGAGTTAATAATGAGAACTTGCATATTATTATTATTTCAATGACATGCTTCAAAAAAATAAATTATTTTCGATTATTTCCTTAATCGTAAATAATAATAAGACGTGGCAAAACTTTCGTCAACTAGTCCAGATTCTTGGAGAGAGAAAAATCAACTAATCCAGAGAATCAGACCTGAGAGGCATGCCAATACTCCAAAACTATGATGTTGGAAGAAGTTGAAATTTGTTTCATAAATGGCGGTTTTCATTTTCACTTCCTCGATTTCCTCTTCAGATCAAACCAAGATTACATCACATCGTATCGCTTCATTATTTACCAATCAAAAGAGCAACTAAATCTTCCTTACTACAGTAAAGTAGTTTGATAAATGATTCGCAAGGGTTGTGTTTAGAACAAGAATAAAAAATGAATACATTATTGGTTTTTATATAACAGTTTACTTTTTTTACTATATTTTTCTTTCCTCTGTAATATGTCTCTACGAATTTAATTTCTAATTTTCAATAAAAGCTGTTAGTTAAGTTATATATAACGATTATGTTTGCATGTAAATAAGGTTGTCAACTGATAAATATCCGTATCCGATAGGTTAAGCACTATCGGATATCCGATAATATCCTATAGGATATCAAAAATCAGATATCCACTTTGATATGCTAAGTTGTCGGATATCGGATATTTATCCGATAATATCTGGTTTCTGACAAAAAAAATTAGGGTTATTTGGTTTATGGTACTTACGTTTTGACCTAAAGACCAATGTTGACCCGCGTTGACTATGTTACATGGTCAATTACTAAAATATATATAACTTTGCTAATAATGACCTAACGAGTCCTTAACCTTAGATCTCGATCCAACGGCTGCACTTAGATCTCCACCCTACCTGAAGATATATGGCTACGATATATTTTTTCTTTAGATATTTTGAATCGGAAAGAATTAACCCATCTTCTTCTCGTCTTCCCCTACCAGACTACCATCCCTGTACCTTCCCCAAATCTATCCGACCTAGATTCAGTTTATTATGTTCTTATATAATGTTAATCGAAGATGATTGAGAAGAATTCGCGAATCTGGATGGACTTGGAAGTTAGGGTTTAATCCGAGATTAGAAGTTAGGGTTTAAATCTGTGGGTTTGTTATAGAAAACACAGGCAGATTCGATGATGGATTAAGATGGGAATTGAAGTTCTACTGGGATTATGAAAAATGGGTATTGATTATAACTCGAGTTGATTCTAGTTTTGAGCAATTCGATGGAGAAGATTGAGAAGTTAGGGGAAAATTTAGGGTTTATAGTGGTGGTAGATTGAAGATGAATTTATAGAATAATTGAACTTAGGGCTCGAGTTTGATTTGTGTGGTTTAATGTCACTGATTGAAGACATGGAATTGATGCTTGAAGCACTGGTGGAGATTTGGTATGAGGCAGTGGTGCTGCAGCTAAGAAGAACGGAGAGAAAGAAAGGGAAGCTGAGAAATTAGAGATTGCTGAGCTGCAACAGAGGAAGTAATGGCTAGTCGGACCGGTACGACTCGGTTTGGACGGGTGTGAAGAAAGGCCGAACGGGAAACAAATGTGTTAACGTCACTGTTAACTGCGTCAAGTTTTTTTTTTATTTAATAATTACTTAACGGAAGTCAAAATTTAACACTGTCAACTTTGGTCTTTAGACCAAACGCAAAAGCTGGACAAATGTTAGACCAAATCCAGTTTAAGGTCAAAATGTGAGTACCAAAAACCAAATAACCTAAAAAAATAAAAAAACCTGTAGAACAATAGAACATATTCATACTTGAAATTTAAGTTCAATTTCTCAAACATACCATCCAAATTGTCTTCAAACACACATTCAAACACATAAACAGTCTTAAAAACATTACTCTTAAATAGTTAAGTCTCTTACTATCATACACACATGTAAAGAAACACAAAAACAGTGAAGTAGAAATCTTCTATTGTCCAGGATGGTTCTGTTCGCTCTTTGGCAGATCTTTAGATACGCAACCTAGTAGTACCTCTGACACTTCCTGATTCAATTACCTTCTTACAATGTTTGCATGAACCTTCTACAACAGCTACCTTCTCATGTTGTTTGTTTTACTTCAGTACAACAACCCTTTCAAATTCATCCCACACCTTGGCTGGTCTTTTTAACATTTTTGCAATTGCCTATATTAAAATTAAACACAAAATAAGTTACAAAAGAAATGAAAAAAACATTCATAACCCTAGTACTATCGACTGGTAAATACTAAAAGCATTCATATCAATTATCAGTTAATTAATTTCATTGAGAAAAGCAATTACCAAACAGAATGTATATTCAAAATTATCTTATCTAGCAAACTCTTGCAAGAAACCCCTTAGAATATAGCTACTCCTACTTAGGTTTTTCGGGTAATAAAGTGCTTTATGGAGTGAGAACTAAGAACCGGCGAAGCAAGGATCTAAAAGCAAATGGTTATAAGCAATTGAGGTTCTCATACAAATTCTGTAACAGCAGAACACATATATCTTTCAATATTGAGTTCTAAATAACTCAATGAGTTCAACAAGCTATGTAATGAAATGTCATGCACACTTCATATATCAGGATTATTCCAGGTAAGAGGTTACGATATCAAATTGGACACGAAAATGACATGGGAAAATTATGCTCACCCAACAACAAACAAAATTAGTAAAGTAGTAATACAATGACAAGGCCGAATTGAAATACTATACCTGAGTTGTAGCAAGAGTGAATATTGTATCCTCGATTTTTGCAACAACTTTATTAATCCCTACCAATACGTATGGCCCAGGAATTGGAAGTTGTGTCTCCTCATGAACTTCAGAACCTCATGTATTAAACTTCATGAGCATTTTTCCGAAATGAATCTGTTGCACAACACCCAAATTGAATGAAAATAATAATGAAAAGTTAATAAAAGTAAGAAAAAATTCAAAAGCACCAAATAACATACAGAACCAAAACATCCTATTACCAATCCACAAGATTCAATATCCCATTCTTAAGTCTAAAAAAAGTTCTCTTAATCATAAAATCTAGTATCATGCCCTAATTTATACATGCAAAGAGAATTTATCAAAAACCATTCTTAAAGTTCTTCTCAATAACTTGAAAACAAACCGAAACACATCAAAATTCCTAACAATTGAACCTTCTATAAAAACCCAATTCCAACAAGATTCAATATCCCATTAAATTTAAATCAGTAAACTAAAAAGAATTCAGGTTAACAAACTCACAAAATAGATCAATTCAATCTATTTTTACTCTGATTCAATTCAGTAACTCATCACAAGCTCATCCAATATCCGTCAATCCTCATAACCATCTTATTAACAGAATCAAACCATAACTAATAACTATCAATATTGAGTTATTCTTCAACCTCATATTCTAATTTAAGTTAAACCCATCTCAAATCTTTCTCTGAGACACAAATTTCATCCATACATGTAAGTCATATCAAACCTTAATATTTGATTACAACACAAAAACCCTATTTTATAAAAATAGAACACAGAAATCGAACACGGAAATAGAAGATTGAATCAATACCTGATTGAGTGATTGATTAACAATTGAGTGAGTGATTGATTGATTGACAGAGAGTGGAGAGGCGACTGAGAAGAGAAGAAGAAGAAGAAGAAGAAAAAAGAAGGAAATGAGTTTTCCTTCTTAGCCTTAGGTTACTCGACTAATAATGGATGGTGATGGAAAATTACAATTATATCTATGTTTCTATCGGATACCAGATGTTAACGAACGGATGGAGCTTAATCCGATTCTGATATGTTAAAGAATAAATATCTGATCTGATATTCGATAAAACGGATAAAATCCTATAGGATCCTGAATACTCGGAAACGGATTCTGAATATCGGAATGATATTGACTGCCCTAGATGTAATACAATCCTGGCTAATTTGGAATCTATTCATATTGTTTGAAGCCTACCGTAAAAGAAAAAATATGGATATTTTTAAGGTAATTGTGAAAACTCTTATCCACCTATTTTTTATTTGATGACTTAATATTAATTAATTCAATTAATTGTTAAATAATCGTGTTAGATGTGAATTTAACTAACGTTAATCAATCGTTAGAAAATATGAAAATTTATTTTTTTACAAAAACATCAAACTGGAATCGACGTATAAGATGGTCCATGTACGTCAATTCTTGTCGATGTTCATCATTTACGAAGAACACAGGGAATCAAAGGATAAAATGTCATATGTATGTTTTTGTCAGTCTGATTCTCTTCATTCACGAAGAATACAAGGAGTCGGTGAATGTGGGTTGCCATGTAGGATGATTGTACCTTTTTTTTGCACATAAATTTATCATATTAGTCGACGTAATCGATGGATTTTGGTTCTCATATAGGCCGATTGTGCTACATATATTTTTATTAAGAATTCTTTCATTCATAGTTTTAGGAAATTAGAGCATTACATAGTTTAGGAAATTAGTGCATTACATTTTACATAATTTAATATGCATAGTCTATTATCTCGGACATTAATACATTGACAAATAATTTATGAGAATGTCTCTTCAACACGATATAGTCTTCATGTGTATGAACCGTCATTCAACATTTTTTATTCGTCATAGACTCGCAATTTACCTAATCTGAAATTAAATGAATGATAAGTTAGAATGCAGGTATCTTAAATGAATGGTAAATTAGAATGCAAATAAATGATAAGACAGGAATAAACATGTCGAATTACTCACTCTTTCACTATGATGAGCTTGGGGATGATGGTCATTAACCATGCACTGAATTTAGGGTACTCTTTGATGTTGTCGAATCTAATTACTAAGTATTTCCATTTGCGACGTTTAGGATTCCTAGTGCGTTCATCAAAAAAATCAGTAACTATCTTCCAAAATATAGAATAAAGTTCATTCATACATTGATGGAAGGCGGGAATGAATGATTTAACGAGGTCCATATCTTCTTTCGGTTCCCATGTCATTTTTCGAACTCTATTTTAGTAGCGGATGAAGTAGGAGCGAATACAAAGGTGCAAGTTTTGGATAAATTGGATATGGGGAAGAGGTCCTCTTTATATTGAGGAATACCCAGCTTTTAGTTTTTTTTCGAAAACTTTAAAACTCAGGAGAAATAAATTGTGGTAATCAGGTTTATAAGAATGTCCATATCAACCGATTGCATCGTAGAAACCATCAAAATTTGGTTGCCAAGTTAATCTGGAGATTTTTCATTAATTCAAGCTCTTTGTAAGGTACGTTTTGAAAGTTCAAATATCTTAAGAATAACAATTTTAAAAGTCTTAAGAAACCTCAAAAGTACACAAGTACTTGGAGTACAATGTTATCTTTGATCCATTCTTGTTTAAAATTGTCTTTGGTCCATACTAATAGTGATGATACTACTGTAAAAATATGGTTTGATCCCTGGATTTCTATCCTTCCAAGTTTCAAACCATCTCTGCCAAATAAATTTCCAGATGAAATTTCAAGAGTTAGTGATTTGATAATTCAAAACAAGGGTAAATAGAATGAGCAACTGGTACACAATTTTTTTTATCTCTCTAAAGCTAACGAAATCCCTCGTATTTCCATCTAAAAGAATCTAACTGCAGATAAGATCATCCGAACCTAAACTAATCATGGTCAATATACTTCTAATTCTTCTCAGAAGTTCTGATTTCTTCATATGTTTGGTGAGTTTTCATTTTACAATGACACCTCTTTTTCTGAGGTTAAATTCTGGAAGAATAAAAAACTTGCACCGAAGATCCACACCTTTCTTTTGAGGATGTTAATAACGGTATTGGTGTCTTTGCCAAGCAGGGAAGATTCATTGAGGATATTCCATATTTGGAGACCATTGATCACATATTTTTCAATTGTCTCATTACACAAGCAGTATGATTTGCTTCTCCATTAAATTGGAGGATTCAGGAAGCTGAGCCAGTTGGTATCAATACTTTGTACCTAGAGGTGGCTTACTACTAATGATGAAGATTACTCTTTCTACATTGATGGGTATTTATTATGGGGCAATGTGAAAAGCTCGAAATAAGCTAGTATTTGAAAAGAAAGTTGCAAGTATTATAGATGATATTCTTCATATAGGTATTTACTAGTTTAATTCTTTCCATCACTATGAAAAAGCTAACCTGGTATATCTCAAACTTTATCCCATCATGTTATTGAAATGGCTTCACCTCAATGAGTTTTTCCACCAAGATATACAGTTAAAATCAATATAGGCACTACTGTGAAGGATGTGAGAGCTATTTGTGCAGCTGTTGCTAGAGATTGGCAGGCTTATCTCTGTATTAAATCCATCTACTTTGCTCAAGCTCATCCTGTCATTACAGAGGATCACACTTTTGTATTAGAAACTATGCTTAGATTAAGGATGAAATATGAACAGCTCATCATTGAACAAGACTTCCAAATTGTGGTGAGAGCCTTGTCTGATTACACTTTTCACATTCCGTGGAGAGTTGCTCGTCTCATTTAGGAAATCTAGTCAGCTGCCAGTCCAAACTATTTAAGTTTCAATTTCACTCATAGATATGTAAACTGTGTGGTGTATTCAGCATCATATCCAGAATTTATGGATATGTCCTCAAATCCCCCACTGCATTACTTCTCATCTTGATGCAGTACCTTGTTAGTTGCTTTATCTTGTTGCTCTTTGTTTGTTTTCTTTTCCCTACCTTTCTTCTGGCAATTTATCAAAAAAGAAGAAGAAAGCATCAATAATACAATTGGTTGATTGCTCGCAGAACTAAGAAATACTATTGACCAATCTAGCTATGCAGTGAATCTATATTTTGTACTTTTCCATTTGTTCCCTTGTGTTTTTTTTATAAAGAACATGACATATATAAATTGGAGGTGTTACTGTAATTTGAATGTAGAATTATATTTTGAAACCTATTATCCATACTTTTATTTTCCACTGCATAATATTACGTAAATTATTTTAAGGGCATAAATTTAAATTGTTATTATGACGTATTAGTTATATATATATGCCAATTATTTTTGAGTTTTAAATTTTGCCACTACTATATAAACAATCAAGGATCAGTGAAGTGAATCATGCATTTTTCCTTTTCAACTGTACCCGTTGCTTTTATTTTTTTCCTTAAATATTTCATAAATAAGTTTGGGGCATAAAATTAATCTACGAACGAGAGATAGCGGTGATTTCGATACACACATCGCGCGTGCGCCACGATCCAGTGAAAATAAAAGAAACTAACGTATATGCAATAGTTTCTCAGTTGTTAATAGTAAATGGTTTTTCATAAAATGCCTTCATAATAACGTGTCATTTTTTTATTTATTTAAATTTCTTGCAAAAGTAAATAAATAACCAAAAATAATTATTCATGGCATTTTATTATTTTTTTTGACAGGAGAAGGGGAGAACTGGATTATGATATTAGTCACCAAAACAGTGACAACTACCAAGTACAAAGATTAAAAAAATCTATAGGTAACTTTAGATCAGATCCACCGGACGAGAAACTCAATTCCGCACTACTGTTGAGTCGTAGGACTTATCCACCAGGACAAAAGAGACTTAGATATTGTTGGTAACAACACTCTAATAATTAATGAGTGTGCTCAAAGAATAACCATAAAAAATATTAGTAGGTAAAGCCTAATTAAACGAGGTACATTATACAGAGATAATAAGTTGTTCTAATTTCTTCTTCTTCTTCCATACATATAATCATTTTTTTCCCACAAGATTGTCCACCAGATTGCTAAAGGAATGAAAACCCATATCTTCTTATCCATTGTACCTATCTTGATATCTAGGAGCCTAAGTCCCAAAGGGACTAAAAGGTGTTGGCGCTTAGTATCACTAGCATGCGTTACGTCACTCGGTTCATAGGCTCACTTCGGTTTATAAGAGTTTGAGTTCAGTTTCTTCTATTTTATCTAAACATTTAAATTGAAAGCCAGGTAACGTAGAACAAGAATTAGAAACCTGTTCTTCTTATTTGGCCACTCCTACATAGTTATCTTAACACTGCATGCAAAATCCCAACTTAAACCAAAGCTCTCAAAAAAGTAATTCCACAACTTTATAGTCTCTTTACAGTGTAAGAAGAGATGCATGCTAGATCTTGCTTCTCATGATAAACACAAGAAAATACTAGTATTTGACTTGCTAACTCTATGGAGCTCCCTTATAGCTAGCATAGTATCCAAACTAATAATGACAATTTAAGAGAAATTTTTGGATTCCACAACTGCTTATGTGGGAAAACCATCTATGTTAAGTGAATTGTGATAGTTTGTTACGTACATTGAAATTGTCACTTGCATCCCACTTCCTTCGGTAGTCTGTATTAGTTGCATGCACCCACCATACAAGAACGATCCCTCAGCAATTGAAGCAATAAAAATTAATTCACAAAGTTCAGACTCATTCAATTATTTTTAGAAATCAAAATCCCTAGCATAATCATAAATAATCATTCGATAATGAATTTTTTTGTTCCCATATAATTTGAAAAGATAAATAATAGAAAACTGCAAACTATAAGACCTATTGCAAATCAAATTAAATTAACATATAGTGACGAATGCGCTGCTAGGCAGCAAACCAGATCAGTCATATTAACAATAAAAAAAAAACAAGCGAGTCTCATACAATTCTTGCGAGAGCAGGAGAAGCGTCTACGGGTAAATAACCGTATCCATATAATTGCTTGCCACATACGCTCCGCCGCCTGCCATCAGGCCTGTCCCTTGAGTAGGTGATTCCGGGGCTGGATCAAAGGGGGTATGATGTAATTTGAAGTTGTAGTAAAAATGAGGTTGTCGTTCACTCGGATTTGTAGAGATTAAAGTTTTTAAAAAATACTAAATAAATATATACAAAAATATTAAACAATGGGCGAGAGGTACTGGAACTAAGGATTCGGCCAATCTTCCTAACATAAGGTTCAATTATTTATTCTCAACAAATTTAGCTCCAGAAATATAAACATGGACTCTATTTTTACCAAGGTAGATTCTCAAAACATTGATTGTAAATGTTAAGTATGGGACATCAAATCACCTAAGCTAAGCATGACCCATCTAATCAAATGAAAACCAATTTAATCAAATCATATTTCAATTAATATTAGTGCAAAAGTCATAAAATAAATTTACCCATGTATGAAGTTCGGCCTCCTCCGTCGTCCCAGTGTTGGGGTTTAACTCATCATGTCGAAAACACACTCAAA